>CM076583.1:431268780-431403260 GCA_034641835.2 Pinus albicaulis
AGTGATTTGAGACAATAATATTTAAGACAAAAATATTTAAGACAAAACTTATATTTAAGACAATGGCGACTTAAGA
The DNA here is from genome assembly GCA_034641835.2 of Pinus albicaulis. Taxonomy (NCBI): domain Eukaryota; kingdom Viridiplantae; phylum Streptophyta; class Pinopsida; order Pinales; family Pinaceae; genus Pinus; species Pinus albicaulis. The sequence continues at coordinate 431,268,857 of CM076583.1, forward strand.
CAATGACAATTAAGACGAAACCCATTTAAGATAGTTAGCAATTAAGACAAAATCATTAGCATTCAGAAGTTTGCATTGAAATATCCATGAGTGGATAGTGGATATTTATATATATATATATATATATATATATATATATATTTAAAAATAGATATTCAAACCACATGAAATTTGCTCATGTCATGATATTTATTTCTTTTATATTATATTTTTATTTTTTTCATTAAAACCACATTCTAAAAATATAATTAAAAAAATAGATTAAAAAAAATATTATTTTTTGGTTGGCCACTCATGGGGATTTGAACTTTAAATCTCATGTTTTAACATAATATAACTTCATAACAAAGTGATTGTCAATTGAGTTACATTCCATGAACTAAAATTGTTTATTTTTTTTAAATATGTGCAAAAATTTAAACTAGCAATTGCACCCGTATGTTGCAATGGAAACACTGTAAGGCTTGAAATAGAGAAGAATCTTAACATATAAGAAATCATTGAATGAAAAAAAATTAGTAAAAAAAACACCATTCAATGAAGAAGGTTCATTAGGTACAAGGATGAAAATTTCATTTTCAAATAGTAAATTGGCATTTGACATTCACATATGAAACATTAGATTATTCGAAAAATGTTATGGGCACAATAACATAAATAGATTGTTGGGGGGTATAGAAATGATGCAATTGAGTGAGTTGTTGAGGAAGTATTACCCGATGAAGGAGAATGCAATGGTCCTTGAGGGAGACAAGTTGTCGACTTCATGAGTAGGGGGTTATTGTTAGCTTAAATTTTGTGAGTTGCCTTTTTTCCGGGTGTGCCACAACCTTGATCTTGCCGATAATTCATTAGTCGGCTACTAATTGAATGCCTCCTCGAGAGCTTATCCGCTAGTTGATTGAGCTCATGATAAATGTGGGTGAAGGATGACTATTCTAACTCCCGAATGCACGGCCAAATTTGAGACATTAGGGATTGAAGCTCGCACATTTTACTTATAGAACTTGCATTAGCCCAAATCAAAAAACTATTTGAGATTCTGTCTCTTGCAAACTCTTCAAATTACCACAAGGACATTCCAACTAAATAACAACAAACAATGATGATAACTCGACCTTTAAATTGGAACTAGGAGCTTGAGTATATCCGATATGAATGAATTGAAATGAATTTATATACAAAACACATGAAGAGCAAGAATAATCAACATATAAGGAGAAACATACTTTTTTTAATGATATCACCCCGGAGATTCTCTAATAATTTGAGTGGGATTTCCTTCAAAATTCCCCGCAAGATATGTTTTCGGTCGTATGTATGAAAAAAACATGAGACATTATAGCTACGTAACTTGATCTTGCATGAAAAATGAATTACTTCACCTAGAAAAATTTATTATGAATTCCATTTCTGTGTGATCTCAAGATGTGGGTAAAGTGCATTATATAAGAAAATAAAAATGTTCATGAAATTCCCATGAAAGTGAGTGCATCGATTGATTTTAAGTTTGTTGTTCCATGTTGGTCTCTCTATCGTAGAGTTGTGGGATAGTTGTATCATGTACTAGACTATATTCAATAAATAATCTTGCACTTGCCCCGATATTTGAGGAGTAGTGCATTTTTATGTGCAATTGTATGGTTTGTGATCTCCTAATTATGAACTATGTATAACATATCTAATTGGATGTTAGCCAAAGTTTTCCATAGGAATAACATACCAAATTTTCACCCTCTAAGGGTTATCTTGCCCATGATCACAAACAACTTGTGATGACAACTATAATCAAAGCCACTTGCAATGCTTCTTCTAGAGTTTAAAGGAAACACCTCCTTGAAGAAAAAAATAAATAAATAAAACAAGAAAAAAATGTTTTAAAAATTTAGTTAGAAAACAACTAACAACCCTCTTAAGGTGGAAAATTCCACTTCAATTGAAAGAAGCGAGAAAAAATCAAGGTATTACAGTAGATAAATCAAAGACAATTATGCAACTTTTTGAAGGATGCAACAAGAACGTTTTCTATACATAATAAGATATTATTTGCAAAACGAGAAGATACCACATGGGCATGCACAAGAAGAAGAACCAAAGAAATCAAATTCAATAAAGTAAGCACAACCACCACTCCAAACTCGCTTCTCTAAAACACATACAACCACAATAAATCCCACCGAAGCTTACAAATTTATCAAGCCCTAATTAACTTACAAACAAATTCAACAAGCCAACATGCTACAATTTATTGAGTCGCCCCAAACTAATTAGTAATTATTGCATGAATGTACATTTGTTTGTAATTTTATTTAAAAGGTTGAAATTCTCTCAAGAGCGTATAGAATATATCCAAGAGTTTAAAAAATTGAAATTTTGCCTACCTCCACAAGGTATCATAACACCCTGGATAGGTGACAACATACAAGTCTAAATATTCTACCTCTAAGTCTCAATGGCACTTCAACATGTCAATAACATACTTGTCGTAACAATGCTTAGTGAGTTTTGTTTATTGGCTAAGAGATGTACATCGATCCATCCAAAAATAAAAAATCTCAATCAATCCAACACCATAAATTGTACTAAATAGTTCATCATGTTATTTAAAATATTACAATATGGTCTTATATTAGCTCACATATTCCTTGAATATTTGAAATGCAAACTACCTTAGCACAAGAGACCAGAAATATTTTTTACTCTAAAAGACAAAAAAAGACAACAAACTAAAATAGGAACTTTAACTTTAATCCAGACACTTCATTCTTAGAAACATGATATCTAATGAAGAAGATATGTGGAAAAGAAGGCTTCATATATTGTCTATCAGATGGTAAACCGAGTGAACAAATACATGCATAAAACACATAAGAAATAGGGTTCATAGATCGACTTGTATTATATGGTTTCAAACCCTTCTTGTCTCCTTCAAGGGGGTTTCTTCGTGTCTTCAAAAAGACGTCCTTTTGCTAACCAAAATGGATTTTTTCTTTCACACATGTATGGAAACGTACTTTCCAAATCATATTGTAATATATTCATAAGGTGATATTATTGGTATTAACTACACCTTATTTGGAGACATCATTTTTATTGTAGGGGTTGGTACCTTTCAATTGGATGTGGTTGGTGATGTGAAGACTACTCAACCTCTAATAAAGATTCATACTAACTTGTTGATCGGGAAAATTTGTCCACTAACAAGAGGGGATCTCCCCGAGAGAAAGTCCCAATTAGACCTTAAACCGTTTGGAGTAGGGGATCCCGTCCGGGTGTGGGTCCAGCCTACCACTTAAGATGACTTCCTTCGGCCTCAAAAGAACTCCGTTTGAACCTCGCGGACATACACTTATTCACATGATACGGAATACGATATTGATGTGTCAAACATGAATCAAACACTATGCGTAGCGAGATTATAGATAAAACAGCTTACACCTCAAGAGATGTCATTAGCAACACATCTTTTGTGGGGTAATGCTTGTACTGTAGTCCGATCACAAAAGAAATAGTTCTTTATGATAAGATACCTCTTCACTTCCCGAAAGATGAAACGAAATGCTAACAAAATAGTTCATTAACATTCATTAATAAAACAGATAATAAAATGAACATCATTGATACAACACGGATAGCCATGACGCATAAACGATGACATGAAAAGAGCAAAGCTTCATTAATCATAGGATATTCGAAACCTGCTCAATGAAATACGCAAAGTGTTTACAGCACAAAGAAACACATCATAACCATAGGGTGTTTTAACAAGATTCTATATTCATATGCTCAAGTGTCGATCTTTCAATACAATGCCTGTCGCTCCCGAGTTTCCCAAAAAAAGAAAAGCCCTTTTACAATGTCCCGTAGGAGTATTTATAATGCCAAAATTGTCCGTTGGGTTTCCTTGATCGTTCGCCTTCTTGACCTTTGGGTTACCTCGCGACCCACTCCTTCTCGCGACTCAGGCGGGTGATGCGACCTGCGACCTAGGTAGGAGATGCGACTCGCGACCGTCTCCCGTTGGTGCGACTTGCGACCTCGGTTCTACTTGTCTGCTCGGGACTTCGTCGTCGCCGGACGCGAAATGTTAATGTCGTGGATGTCAACCTCGTTGTTCTCTCGAGGAAATCCCCGCCATGCCCTCGGTATTCTCGCCGCTATGGGAGACACCGCAGGTACCTTCTCCTTCAGCCTATGCACACATTCCAAAGCGTTTGGTACTAATGTCTCCCTTTTCGTCCGATCTCGATTTGAGAGCGACGCAAGCTTGGTATAAATCCGCGCCGGAGCGGCGATGAATCGACCGAGGTGCTCTTGAGATGCGGAGGGCTCTGGATCAGCTCGGCGTCCCGCTTGATAGGTTGCAAGAACGATTGAATGTCCTAGTTTACTTGTTCCCGTGTTTTCTCCTCTTCTAATGCCCCAAGCGATGGGATGTGATGCAGCGTATGCATTGAGTCGATACCACTAATCGTGTGGTCGTATGAGGACATCACTTTTTCCGAGGTCTTTAGACAATTTGTCTCCAGCATTGCATCGCCATGCGTGAGTTGAACTTTTGCATCCTCGCGTGTGGATCCGAGTCCCTCTTAGGCAAATTTTCGAGTGCCCGAGGGTACCGTATTGTCCAACCCATCATCCTCGTCCAAAGCCCGTGAAGCCTCTTTGAGCCGATCTTGTCTTTGCCCGGTTTCCATTCGTGCTCTTGCCGCAGGAGCGATCGTTTGTTTGATGGTGAACATTTCACCATATACTCGTCTCATAGTCATTTCCAACACCTCACACCGATTGAGAATGGAAAGCGAGACTTCATTTGCGTCGGTAGAGCTTGGTTTCGAAGTCGCCGGACTTCGCTTGCACTCTCGCTTTCTCCCGCTTCGCTATCTTTTCGCGTTGCTCGACCCGCGTGCGATCCGTTTTTGTAGAGATACTATTTCTCTACTCATCCGGGTTACATTCTCTTCCCGTAGCCGCGAGCCGAAGGCGTACTCGTCGACGCTATCATTACCGGATTAGTCCCGGTATCCAAAACTATATCCTTGCACTCGTTGACACCGCGGATGATGCGAGGGACTTTGTGCCAACGACCTCCTCTTCTCTTGACAGATTTTGAACGAAACTCGATCAAATGTGAGTCCCGGCCGGGTCGAACACATCTTCTTCCTCGTCTTTGGGGCGATCTAACATCGAGAGAGTTTTGTACGGCCCGAGGTATGTCGAGAGGAGTTACCTCAAGATCGTCTAGCATGTCATCCTCTCTTTCCTCTCGTATTCTTCTCTTCTTCTTCCTTCCTCCGCCGTTCGGCCTCTCTACCGTTGCTTCTATTCGGCCCTCTTCTTTGTTCAGCCGCGGCAGCAGCTCGCTTGGCTTTTGGCGTTCACGTCTCGCCTTGTCCATCTCGCCCTAAGCGCCCGTTCCGCCGTAGCCTTGTGCCTCCTTGTCTTCTTTTTCTTTCCCCGGGCCTCTTTGGCCGCCTTCTTCTTTTTGTGTTGTCTGTCGCACTCTTTTGGCGCGCCTCCTCATCTTCTTTTAGCTTTTTTTCTCCCTTTCTTGCTCGGGCTTTTGCCTCCGCTTCCTTTTGTTTGATGGATGGAGTTGGCCCCGTGTTGGTTCGATATTTCTTGAGTACGGATGAAGAGGCACCTCCTAACCGACGTCTTTCGTCCTCTAAGTTCTGATCATCCGAGTCTTGCCGGACCTCGTCAATTCCCGAGCAAGTTGTCTTTCAGACATTATACCAGCTTTCTTCTCTCATCTTCCGCCGGGCGTTCAAGATGCCGATAAGTCCACTTCGTGTTGGCTCTCCTGCAGGTGTTCGGGGACTATTCTCTCTCGCGGGTCATATGTTCGGTGTTCAAGTGCCCCCACTCGATAACTTCTCATTGCTTCGCTCTCGCTAGTACTTCCTTGAAGTCTTTAACCGTGAATGCACCAATAGTGAGGGGCGTAGTGGGCCATGGCTTCTTTTTGCCCTTAGACGAGGATGTTGGAGAATCCGTGTGACATCCGAAAGCACACCTCCCCGAATAAGAATTTTGTCCGTCACGAAGCGAGGCATAGCATGTGGCGCCTTGTAAGTTCCAAAGACTCGGATGAAGGTGTACCCGGGAAAGGGAACCGTTGCGCTACTTTAACCGTAGTCTCCTTGGCCCGCCACGACATGAAAGGGGGCGTCTTGGCCAAATAAATGTCTCAGTACGAGCGGGAACAAATATTTGGGAGATCCGATCTATATCTCCCGTTTGTATTTGGACTCCCAAAATACCTTGAGTTGTAGATGAATTGCGCGCGTGTTCTCGGAGTCCCGACTTGTGCTCCCATCCATCAAAATCTACTCGGGCGCAAACCGCGTCTAGTAGGTATGAGGCCATGTAAAATTCAGCAGGGCATTCCTTCGTCCGGGGCCACGTCGAGTTCAAGTTGGTCCGCATTGACGTCATCGCATGCTCGGCTCCCGCTGAAACGGGTGCCCCGTGTTGTCACATACTCCATGATAGTAGCCCAACTCGCCGCCGAAGGTGGAGCAACTGCGCCCTGTAAAAGTCCGCGCAGAGCATGGCGGCAACCAATTTGTAAACCTTCCTTAGGCTCGCCACCGGGTATTCCCCGGTTCTTTTTTACCTTGAAATTCCGGCTCCTCCCACCATTGTTTAATAGTATCAACTATTGGGATGGCGTGAGCGACGAGCCCATTCCGGAGAGAAATGTCGGTTTGGGCGAGGCGAGTGAATAATAAATGTGTGCATCCCGAGCCTACCAGCGTAGTGAAAGCTCTCGCCTTGGTGATCCCTCGATCACAAATTTCTCGGGTCTCGTCTTTTGTATGATCCAGTCTATGATCTCCGGGACATGGGAATATGGCTGGATGCGCCCTCGCTGGATGTAGTTTGGATCTCTTTACCGCCAAGTATACTTCCGTGCCCGGGGAGATCTTCTCGGAAATTCTTCTTCCAGCTTTGGCGAACTCGACAACTGGTACCATCTCATGTCGTCGTCTTTTGAAAAAGTACATAGTGTATCTCGGGATATTGGGGGTGGGGACACCACCACTGCCTCATCAATCTCTTCCACTATTTTCTTGTCCTTTCTCCGAGATAGCGGGGGCGCCACGTCACTAGAATCCCGAGAGCACGGTATGCACTCTATGTCTTCTTGAGTTTCACTCGTCAAATTCGTAAAGGAGTCCCACGATAAGAACGACATGGTGATAAAAAACCGAGCTACAATTTAGTGATGAAATCTAACCGCGTTAATGCAAAACTGGGATCGGGCCGAGTCGCTGGGTCGCGGATCGCGCAAACAAGGCCCGAGGCGCGACCTCGGCGACTCGGGGTCGCCGGGTCGCTAGGGTCGCGCATCTCCGAAAAAGTGGGAAAACGCGACCCAGCGACACCGGCGACCAGGTCGCCGGGTCGCGGGTCGCAAACTCAAAAAAGGAGAAAATGCGACTCGCGACCTCGCGACTGGGGTCGCCGGGTCGCGCAGTCGTGACATCGGTTTGCCGGGGGTTTTGCGCGCGTGGCCTTGAACTCTTTTTGCCCCCTTCTCTTGGGAATTTACAAGATTTCTCGGGGCCCGTGGGGAGCCATGACATGCTTTCAAAGGCAAAGGGATGATGCCATGGGGTGAAACAACAAACACGAGAGGTTTTGGGCAATTTATGCAACATATAATTTACAAAACCTCAAAAAAAACATCAAAGCTCGACCGAAAGACAATTTAAAGGCTACAGGGGAGATGGGTTTAGTAAGAAAATCATTATGAAACGAGCGAGGAAGAAATGGCAACTTACAGGAAAAACTGCGTCGCTGAGTCGTCAGCAGGTGTTTTCCTTACAAATCGCTCGAATGTGAAAAATGCGACCTGCGACCTCCCTTTTATAGAAAGTCGCACTTGCGGAAATTAATGCGGGTCGCCGTCGCGGATTTGTCGAGACTATGAGTTTGCGACATCAGCGACCTTGCGACACAGCGGCGACACTAGGGTCGCCGAGCCGCGGTGACGAAAGTCGCGATTTTCCGAAAATGGCACAGACTGGCGACACGGCGACACAGCGTCCGGGGCGCTAGGATCGCATGGTGCCGCTTTCATCGGCTTTGGGGATATGCGACACTGCGACCCGGCGACCCGAGGTCGCGGGGGTCGCTAGGTCGCAAGTTTCATGAATTGTTTACTTGTGCGACTTAGTGACTTGACAATTTCTCTTTAGTTCTAAGGGGCTCCAAAAATTTTGAAATGGTAGTCTTTTTTGGAGGGGGTGTTGTAAAGGCTACAACAAATGGCGATTCATCGGACGAACTCGCAGTCTCTGTCTGCATGGTTGGTCTTAGCGGGGGGAGGGAGGGGCTTATGCTAACCGTCCTCCTTTACCTTGTGGTTGCCATTTCCTAGCCTTCGGCATCCGAGATGTGGCTGCCGGACCTGCCGGTCCGCTGGGCGCTCATTCAAACAAATTATTTCTTCGTGTCTCCGGATCTGGAAGGGTTGGAGAACCCAGGGTGCGGCCACGAGGTCCGGTACGATTATTTTGTCCTCATGCGTTGTTCATCCGCCGCCGCGAACACTCTCGGTCCCGGCGAGTCACTCTGCCGGGAATCGTGAACGTTGCTCACCGCCGCCATGAGCTCCGAGTCAGTACCCGGCGGAGTCGTTACATCACCTCTCTGCATGAAGCCTTTCTCAATCCTTTACCCTTTATTTGTGTGCTATTGCACTTATTTTGAATCGTGCACTGCACTTATTTAGATGTGCTTATGGCACTTATTTGAAATGGCAATTTAGCTCAGGGGATGAGGGATCCCGACTTATTTTGCTTGCGAGAGGTTGTTCCCTGGTCTAGTATGAGGACTTTGGTTTTCCCGGACATCCCGACATAGCGTAGAGTACTCTCTTCCCTTCTGGTCCGGTACTATTTCACCATTGCATTTTCTTTTGTGGACACCCTCTCGCATCGGCGAGGTAAGCTTTCGCGTCGATGATTTGAGCTCATGTAATGTGCTACCTTTAGGTGCGAGAACAAGCAAGCTTTTGCCACCTTTGAGTTTAGCACGGGAAAAAGCTTTTCCATCGGCGGAGAGCTGCGACGATATGTCAATCTGCGTGACCCTAACAAATCCTTCCTTAGGCTTTTATTCTATTTATTTATTTATTTATTTTTTTATTTTTTATTTTTTTATTTATTATTATTATTATTTTTCGACAAAAGAGACATATGGTACAGCAACGAGACGAGCCCTCCAAGGGGTCGCTAAGTGAAATAGTGTTTGAGGTCGTGCCCGTTTACCGGGGAGGACCTCGACTCGTCCATCAAGGGTTTGCAATCCGAATGTGTGTGATCCTATCTTTTCCTTAATTTGGAACGGGCTCTGTCCAAAGTGCTTGGAACTTGCGCACGCTTCCCTTTTCCTCATGGGCTTTATCCCACTTAAGGACCCGGGTCTCCCACTCTCAAAATTTTTGTTTTCCCGCGGACTTTTTATCAAACCATTTTTTGATTCAGGCTCGATGGATGGCAAACTTTTCCCGGGTCTTTTCCCTTTCTTCCTCCAATTTCGACGCAAGGTGTCGATTCGATTTTGCAAGGTGGGACACTGAGGTACCACGACATTCTTGGGACAATTGGAGGGCCGGAGAGATAGATGAGAAGGGAGGACGGCCTTCTTTTCCATACACGAGAAAAAATGGGGAGGTGCCTAAAGAGGACTTGGGAGATAATACGGTCAGCCCACGGTGCGCTGTAGAAGGGTATCAGTGCTGCGGCATACGGGATAAGAGAGTCTTCTTAATAATACTGATAAGGTTCTTGTTAGTGGACTCATCTAATCCATTTCCCACGGGGGTAGTAGTTTGCGTGAATGTTTTAGAATAATTCCATTTTCTTCAGTACGCAAAATCATATAACTTAAAAGATGAGAAATAAGTCGCGTTATCAAAAACTAAAGAAGTCGTGAACGCCAGAAACACTGGTCATGATGAAATGCGTGAGGAATTCTATTACCTCTTGATCAGTTGATTCAGTCATGACGGTGTTGCCTCAACCCACTGGTGAAGTAATCGGTGGCCGTAAGGATATACCGATGTTGTTTAGAAGAGTGAGGTATGATTTCCCCAATTACATCCAAACCCCATTGTTGAAAGGTTCCTCATCGCTATCGAGAGTAGTGGTGCGGTCGGCCGTGCTTCTCGGTTGGCGAACCTGTACCGAATGCATTTCCGCACATACGCATGCTGCGTCTGCTCCGAAAAGAGTAGGCCAGTAATATCTGCACGCATTATCTTGTGGGCGAAAGTGGTATCTTCCGGGAAAAATGACCTCCAACTGGTCCGTCACAATTCGGTTAAGATTTTTTCGTAGCTTCGTCGGTCTCAAAGCGCGTAACGGACCCCATCGTGGTGTTTTCTTGAACAACTTACCTTGGATCAATTGGTGAGACGCGGCTAGTCTTATTGCGTGTTACGTGGGCCAGTAAAATGAGGTCCATACGTGCCATTGGGTCAGACATCTTGAAATGTCGTAATACCAAGAAGGACTATTCACGCTCGAGGCACATGGTCGCTGCGATACATGTCGATCTCTTTGTTCCCAACATTCTTCTTCAATCTCTGCGAGCACTTGCGGCCTCTCGCGGCCATTTGACATAAGCCACCGTCCTTTAACTGTATGTCGGTTTGAACTCTAAATCGTATTCTTGCAAACATGCCATCCAGTTGCCCCGCCTTTCGCCTTTAGTTCTTGCTTTCGTACTGAAAAGTGAGCGGATCGTCGTCGCGTACAAAAACACAGTGACGTGATTTTTCAAGATGTAGGGCCTAAAATGTTTTACGGCCTTGTAAACCGTACAGGCTTGCTTGTCAATTTCCGATAGTTTAATTCGGCTCCCGTAGACCGTTGTCATAAAAGAAATGGGCCGTTCATCGTTGTTATTATCTTTCACGCACAGAGGACAGCGTGCAAGCGAGGAATCGAGCGAAAATGTGTAGGATAGAAACCTTTATCTAAAAATACGGACTTTGGAGGGAAGGAGTTTCGGTATAGCTTTTGATTTTATCGAAGGCCTCTTTTCTTCCTGGGGATTCCATTGGAATGCGAGCATTCTTTTAATCATTCGTAGTGGTCGACTATCTGCGCGAAATCGAAAATGAATTTACGGACAAAAATTAATCTTCCCAGAAGGACTGCATTGCTTTCTTGTTGTTTGGGGGGCGAACGTGAGCGATGGCTTGTAGCTGCGTCCAGGATCAACCACAATGCTCGTTTAGTGATAATGTGGCCTAGCAAGTTTCCCTCTCACGGCAAAAACGCTCTTTTTAGGATTGAGCGATATTCCATGACCTCTTGCACCTCTCGAAGATTTGCTTGAGGTGGCGTAAATGATCGCCCCTCTGCGTTTTGAAAATACGATAACATCGTCCAAATAAACTACCACGCTGCTGCCCTATTAAACCTCGGAAGGCTATGTCCATGGCTCGTTGGAAGGTTGCCACACGGTGATCAACCCAAAGGGCATGCGTCCGAAAGCGAAGGTTCCCCCATTTTGTCCCGGATGTGGGTCGATGCCGTCGTTCATCTATCAAGACTCTGGTTGCAAAACCCTGAGAAGCGCGTCCAATAGGGAGAACATCTCGCATCCGGACACTGACTTGTAATATCTGCATCCATGGGGCACCGGTCAGATGTCTTTGTTTGAGGACCGATTGGATTGCGGAAATCTACACACAAGGATCTCACCCAGGACTTCTTTCGCACGTACCGTATTCGACACTCCAAGTGGAGTGACGAACTTTGAAAATAATGCGCCATCTAAAAGCTTCTTAAGTTCTTTTAGAATCATTGGCTCCAAAGCCTGGATGCACTCAAAGTTTCTCGTTGGAAGGGTTTAACGCTCCCTCATGGTATTACATGTTGAATGATACGAGTATCGTATGTACGTGAGATCTTCATATGTCCAGGCAAATACATCACGATGCTTTCCGAATAACCGGGTGAAAGCCCGTGCCTCTTCATCACCTGCAGTTTTTGCCAAGGTTAACGAACTTGAGGTTCCTATCATCGACCCCAAGTTGACTTGCCGATGTGCCAATATGGAACCTTTGCACTTTGGTGTTCGTGAGGCCTGCAGATCGGTTCTTGCAGATCAAACATCTTTTCTAGTGATACCACCCCCTTGGGCATAAGTTCTCTTTGTGTTCATCATTCTTTTTTATGTAACGCATGCTCATGTTCTTCCTCATCGATTGCCGCGTCCTTGAATACTTCGATGATTGCACATAAAGTCCAAAATGTCGTGATCATCGTTAAAACGCGTAAATTAGAAAATATTGTCGCTGCACGAGGCGCTATATATAATTTCAATAGAAAAACTGTCCCTCAGAAATTGAATCTAGTAGCGACGATTGGCGTAAGTATCTGCGCGTCGTTGTGCATCCTAAAGACGACGATTTAATTCCAAAATGCATCAAAACCCGAAATCCAAACGCCATGCCCACCTCTTGTTGATATGCCTTCTTTAAATGTGTGAGATGAAACAGTGAATAGTGTTGCGTACACGAGCGGGTGATGCATCTCGAATCTCCAATACCTGCAAACATTTTACCTTCAAGTCTCAGTGCCTTTTTTAAGTCCGAGGATTAATGCCTTCGTACTCGGCGAGTTGTTGGTGCACCGGAACTCTAGCCAACATGAGATCAAGTATTTATTCTCAGTGGTCAAGCAGATATGCAACTCGACGACCAGCTCCGTCATGAGTCTTGGAACCATCATAACACAAGGTCCATAGGTCACTCTACGGGTCCTTCTGTGGCACTAGGGTCTGTGGAGGGGTCTCGCCGGTGGTAAGTCGCAGAATCACTTGCTCTTCAGAGACAAAGGCTACTTCGCATTGGACCTCTGGGGCCTATAGGAGACGGGGGTTGGTAGCATCCAAATATTGACTCCGCGAAAAAGCACATGCCGAGCTCTTCTTGTGCAAAACTAATGGGCTCATTAACGCGCGTCCGATACCGGTCGACGATGTGTTTCCATACAAGGTTCACTTTCTACCCCGATTTTATTATTCCGCCCCTTGTAAGGAAGCCTGCGTGGGACCCGCCTCAGTGGCGAAGTAGCCTTGTAGCCAGTTGGACCAATCCTCTACTGAGCAACAGGGCCGTATGCTTCCGAATATCGACAACCACAATGTCAATGCACCGATGGACCCTAGAGTCCGATGGACAAGCGGATGATGAGCCATTGTTCAGATTCTCCCATGGCGGTACTTGTGATCTGTCGAGTTGTATGATTTTTGCACCGCCTTCTCCGGCGAATGTTAAGTTTCTTCGCTGTACAGGATAAAGGCATGACGTTTGTAGAGGCACCGGAGTCGACTAGGCAGCTGTGGACATTGAAGATTTAAAAAATCTCGAAGGACAAAAGGAAAGGAGGTGTGGATCCTCTTGGGAGTTTCTGTATTGATGGCGTTTACTATGGATTGCAGCATCCGGGTCCGGCTTGCGCGACGTGTTTCTCACGTCTTCGTAGTCAAGTATGTTGCGAAAAGCCTTAAGAATGAGCATCCTTTGATTAGTAATGCGGGCCGGCTCATAGAGAGAAATGTTTGCTCTTGTTTTCTTCATATCTTCAACAATGTTATAACTAGTTTCCGGTTGAGGGCTAGGTTCGGCGGAAGTCTTAGAGGATTCTGACGGAAGTTTATTCTTTGACTCACTCTGGGTAGTGTTATTCTGGGTGTTTCTCCGTGACGATTGTTTTCCGTTGCCGGTAGAGGGGATTTTCCTTAGAAAGGCCCTTTTCTTGTCTTCATAAGACCGTTCAAGAACATGGTCCTTTGCTCTCGAGCACTATAATTCCGACACGTGGTGATCTTTGGGATACATCTCTGCCATGTAGATATCAATGGGGGTAAGGTTCTCTCCACCCTGATTATGTCAAAAGCAAGGATAGAAGATCCCCGGTTCTTCGTTAGGGGGTGGATCCTCATCATGATCCGAAACATCATCCTCAGTGACATCTCCTGGGAGTTTGGTCATCTAAGAGTTGATTAATCCATCGTCGTCATGCCGCCAATCCATTGAGGGCACATTTTTTCTCGCAGTGGGCGACTTGGTGGAATGAGCAGGTTGTCTTTCCCAATCTCCTCCACATTGAGAGTGGCATTTGTGTTTGCTACGAGGTCCGTTAGTGTTGGGATTACTTTTTCCGAAGAAAGGCTTGGGTGGTTTAGTGCTAGTTGTAGCTTCGTGCCTTTTCTCCTTAGGTCGTTGACTTCGTTTGTTAAATGCTTAAGTGTTTTGGCCATGCTTTCAAAATCAAAAGCATCTCCTGTCCCTATCGTAGTCTTAGGAGTGGAGGACTGACCTCTTTTTGTGTTAGGCTTGTGATCATCTCTCCCTTCATGATCGATGGCTCCTATCGAAAGCATGTCTTTCTCTCACTGGCGAGAGCAAACTTTACAATTAGCCGTAAGAGTAGCGCCGGGCTTCGCGTTTAACGAACACAAGAATGTCTCTAGGTAGGGCTTTGGCATAGTAGTCAATAGTGATTGAGTCATCCAATGCTAGGTTCGGAGAAATTTCGTAGTATGGTGGCGAAGCGTTGGTTGAAATCCTTCACTTTTTTCCTTTTATGACACTTGATGGTGCTCAATTCGTGAGAAGCATTGAAGGAGTTTTATCTTCGCAAAACTTATGCGAGAAACGCGCGACTGAATTGTTCCCATGAAGTGATAGAGGCACCGGGGAGGGAGCGGTACCATGTGGTCGCTTTGTTTTCGAGTATGAAGCAAATGGTCGACATGCGACATCATCGGATCGGACTCTCATGATTTGCGAGACAAATAGAAAGTCGCTAATATGATCTTCACTATGGTACCCTTTTTCAAAGGGTCGAACTTGGGTAGATGCTTCTCCGGATGCCTAGGCAAATCTTGGAGTGGGCCCCGAAGATTTAAAGGGGATTTGAAGCCATCCAAGCTAGGGGTTGCACTCTCCTAGCCGGGTACCGTGTTGCCTAAACTCATGTTCGGATTCGTCTCCGAACTCCGAGACAGATAAGTCCCTCGACTCATGACGGGAATTTTCGTCATGGTGTCTCCCACGGTGCGTGAAAATCTCTAAGATATCCCAAGTTGTGTACAGGTGGCCTCATTGGGTTTGGTTGACGATTGCGAGCTTGATTTCCTTGACAGCCTCTATCCCCTCTGCCTCCGGCCCCTCGACCTCTATTCCTTTCTCCTTCATTTTCTCACGAGCCCTATTCTGTCCACATTTCCTCGGCCTCCGCCACCCTCACCATCCCCGGGTGGGGGTGTGTGCTCGGGTTGTTGTTTTGTCGAGTCCGGTTAGGCCGGGAGTCGAGGAAAGGCTCGGTGTCGACAAACTCTTCACCCTCTTGGAGAACAGGGTCATTTTTCTTCAACGAGCATTTGCGATGTCTTCCAACATGAGATTTACAAGCTGCTGTGATAGTACTCGCAATAGCAGTCACGAGTGATGTGCTCGGCGGGGTCCTAGTATGGGCAAGGTATTCCATGATGGGAGTGAACCGTAGTCGGTTGATAAGATCTCGACAGCGTTGGGTGTAAGGCTCTCGGTATCGCTCCCTAGTGATTTCATAATATCGAAGCTCCCTCCTGGAATATCTTCTCGGAAGAGGAGGGTTAGTTTCATTTTTTATGACCTCCCCTTGGGGGAGTTTGTGATGGGATGTTTGTTGTGTGTCGGGGAGGTACGCTATTCAAGCCCTCCTTCTAGCGCTACCCCGTTGATACGGAGAAATTTGTCCAACCAACGGTAGGGGGATCTCCCAGTAGAAAGTCCCAATTAGGACTCTTAAACCGTTTGGAGTAGGGATCTCAAACGTCCGAGGTGTGGGGGTCCGGCTACCACTTAAGATGACTTCCTTTCGGTCTCAAAAGAACTCCGTTTGAACCTCGCGACATACACTTATTCACTGATACTGAGACACACGAGATTGATGTGTCAAACATGAATCAAACACTATGCGTGGCGAGATTATAGATAAAACGGTTACACCTCAAGAGATGTCATTAGCAACACATCTTTTGTGGGGTAATGCTTATGCGGTAAGTCCGATCACAAAAGAAATAGTTCTTTATGATAAGATACCTCTTCACTTCCGAAAAGATGAAACGAAATGCTAACAAAATAGTTCATTAACATTCATTAATAAAACAGATAATAAAATGAACATCATTGATACAACACGGATAGCCATGACGCATAAACGATGACATGAAAAGAGCGACTTCATTAATCATAGGATATTCTCGAAAGCTCGTTCAATGAAATACGCAAAGTGTTTACACGACAGAAACACATCATAACCATAGGGTGTTTTTAACAAGATTCTATATTCATATGCTCGAGTGTCGGATCTTTCAATACAATGCTCGTCGCTCTCGAGTTTCCCAAAAAGAAAGCCCTTTTACAATGTCCCGTAGGAGTATTTATAATGCCAAAATTGTCCGTTGGGTTTCCTTGACTGCTTCGCCTTCTTGACCTTTGGGTTACCTCGCGACCCACTCCTTCGCGACTACAGGCGGTGATGCGACCCGCGACCCTAGGTAGGGAGATGCGACCGCGACCTGTCTCGTTGGTGCGACTTGCGACACCGGGTTCTACTTGGCCGCTCGGGGACTTGTGCGCTCGGGACGCGAAATGTTAATGTCGGGGATGTCAACTCCGTTGTTCTGCGAGGAAATCTCGCCATGCCCGGTATGCCGCTATGGGAGACACCGAGAGGTACCCTCTCCTTCAGCATGCACACATTCCAAAGCGTTTGGTACTAAGGTCTCCCCTTCGTCCGATCCGACGTTGAGAGCGACGCATAGCTTGGTATAACGCGCCACTGGAGCGGCCGATGAATTGACCGAGGTGCTCTTGAGATGCGGAGGAGCTCTGGATCATTGCGGCTCGCTTGATGAGTTGCAGAGAAAGATTGAATGTCCCCGGTTTACTTGTTCCCGGGTTTTCTCCTCTTCTAATGCCCCAGCGCGATGGGATGTGATGCGGCGTATGCATTGAGTCGATACCACTAATCGAGTGGTCGTATGAGGACATCACTTTTCTCCGGTCTTTAGACAATTTGTCTCCGCATTGCATCGCCATGCGGAGTTGAACTTTTTGCATCTGCGTGTGGATCCGGGTCCCTCTTAGGCAAATTTTCGGTGCACGAGGGTACCGTATGTGTCCAACCCATCATCTCGTCCAAAGCCTCATGAAGCCTCTTTGAGCTGATCTTGTCTTTGCTACGGTTTCCATTCGTGCGTCTTGCCAGGGAGCGACTGTTTGTTTGATGGTGAACATTTCACCATACACTGCTCATAGTATTTCTAACACCTCACACTCCTTGAAATGGCAAGCGAGACTTCATTTCGTCGGTAGAGCTTGGTTTCGAAGTTGTCGGACCTCCTGCACCAATGCTTTCTCCTGCTCTGCTATCTTTTCGCGTTGCTCGCTCGCGTGCGAGCCTGTTTTGTAGAGATACTATTTCTACTACTCATCCCAGGTTACATTCTCTTTCCGTAGCTCGCAGCCGAAGCGATGCTACTGACGACGCTATCATTACCGGATTAGTCCGGTATCCAAAACTATATCCTTGCATCGTTGACACTGCGGATGATGCGGAGGGACTTTCGTGCCAACGACCTCCTCTTCTCTTGACGGATTTTGAGACGAAAGCGATCAAATGTGAGTCCCGGTCGGTCGAACACATCTTCTCTCGTCTTTGGGGCGATCTAACATCGAGAGTTTTGTACGGCCCGGAGGGTATGTCGAGAGGAGTTACCTCAAGATCGTCTAGCATGTCATCCTCTCTTTCCTCGCATTCTTCTCTTCTTCTTCCTTCCTCCGCCGTTCGAGCCTCTCTATCGTTGCTTCTATTCCGGCCCTCTTCTTCCGTTCGATTTACTTGACGACCGCTCGCGCTTTGCTTTTGGCGTTCGACCTTCCGCTTTGTCCAGCTCCGCCTTAAGCGCCGTTCGCCGCGGCTTGTGCCTCCTTGTCTTCTTTCTTTCTCGGCCTCTTTGGCCGCCTTGTCTTTGTGTTAATTGTCCGCACTCTTTTGGCGCGCCTCCTCATCTTCTTTTTTAGCTTTTTCTCCCTTTCTTGCCGGGCTTTTGCCTGCGCCTTTCTTTGTTTGATGGATGGAGTTAGTACTGTGTTGGTTCCAGATTTCTTGAGTACGGATGAAGAGGCACCTCCCTAGCCGACGTCTTCTGTCCTCTAAGTTCGATCATCCGAGTCTTGCGCGGACCTCGTCAATTCCTGAGCAAGTTGTCTTTCGACGTATACCGGTTTCTTCTCTCATCTTCCGCCGGGCGTTCAAGATGCTAATAAGTCCACTTTCGAGTTGGCTCTCCGTTAGTATCAGGGACTATTCTCTACCGGGTCATATGTTCGGTGTTCGAGTGCCCCACCGATAACTTCTCATTGCTTCGCCTCTGCTTTAGTACTTCCTTGAAGTCTTTAACTGCTGAATGCACCAATAGTGAGGCAGAGTGGGCCATGGCTTCTTTTTGCCCTTAGACAGATGTTGGAGAATCCGTGTGACATCGCGAAAGCACACCTCCCGAATAAGCATTTTGTCCAGTCACGAAGCGAGGCATAGCATGTGGCGCCTTGTAGGTTCCAAAGACTCGGATGAAGGTGTACCCGGGGAAAGGGAACCGATGCGCTACTTTTCACCGCAGTCTCTTGGCCGCCACGACATGCAAGGGGCGTCTTGGCCAAATAAATGTCCGTACAGAGCGGGAACAAATATTTGGGAGATCCGATCTATATCACCGTTTGTATTTGGACTCCCAAAATACCTTGAGCTGTAGATGAATTGCGCGCGTGTTCTCGGAGTCCCGCTGTGCTCCCATCCATCAAAATCTACTCGGGCGCAAACCGCGTCTAGTAGGTATGAGGCCATGTAAAATTCGGCAGGGGCATTCCTTCGTCCGGGGGCCAATGTTGAGTTCAAGTTGGTTTGCATTGACGTCACCGGTATGCCGGCCCGGTTGAAACGGGTGCCCCGTGTTGTCACATACTCCATGATAGTAGCCCAACTTCCGGCGAAGGTGGAGCAATGCAGGCGCCGTAAAAGCAGAGCATGGCGGCAACCAATTTGTAAACCTTCCTTAGGCTCGCCACCTGGTATTCTCTGGGTTCTTTTTTACCTTGAACTTCTCGGGCTCCCACCATTGTTTAATAGTATCAACTATTGGGACGGCGTGAGCATGAGCCTTCATTCCGAGAGAGTACAATGCCGGGTTTTGGGCGAGGCAATGAATAATAAATGTGTGCATCCGAGCCTACCAGCGTAGTGAAAGCTCCCCGCCTTGGTGATCCCCGATCACAAATTTCTCGGATCCGTCTTTTGTATGATCCGCATGATCTCGGACATGGGAATATGGTCGGATGCGCCCCCTGCCGCATGTAGTTTGATCTCTTTACCGCCAGTATACTTCCCGTGCGGGAGATCTTCCGAAATTCTTCTTCCGGCTTGGCGAACTCACCCGAGTAACCGTGCACTCATCTCATGCTCGTCGTCTTTTGAAAAAAGTACATAGTGTATCTCGGTATATTGGGGGGTGGGGACACCACCACCAACTCATCAATCTCTTCCACTATTTTCTTGTCCTTTCTCCGAGATAGCGGGGGTGCCATGTCACCAGAATGCGAGAGCACAGTATGCACTCTATGTCTTCTTGAGTTTCACCGTCAAATTCAGAAAGGAGTCCCACGATAAGAACGACATGGTGATAAAAACCAATTACAATTTAGTGATGAAATCTAACTGCGTTAATGCAAAGCGGATTCTGCCGAGTCGTCGGGTCGCGGATCGCGCAAACAAGGCCCGGGCGCGACACGGCGACCCTGGTCGCTGGGTCGCTAGGTCGCAGATCTCCGAAAAAATGGGAAAACGTGACCTAGCGACCCGGCGACTAGGGTCGCCGGGTCGTGCAGTGGTCGCAAATCCCGAAAAAAAGGAGAAAATGCGACTCGACGACCTCGCGACTAGGTCGCCGGGTCGACAGTCGCGGATCGGTTTGCCGGGGTCTGCGCGCGCGGCTCGAACTCTTTGCCCCCCCTTCTCTTGGGAATTTACAAGATTTCGGCCCCTGTGGGGAGCGCGACATGCTTTCAAAGGCAAAGGGATGATTCCATGGGGTGAAACAACAACAAACGGAGAGGTTTTCTGGGCAATTTGTGACATATAATTTACAAACCTCGAGAAAACATCAAAGCTCGACCGAAAGACAATTTAAAGGCTACGGGGAGATGGGTTTAGTAAGAAAAATCATTAAAACGGAAACGACGGGGAAGAAATGGCAACTTACCCGGAAAAAACTCGCGGTTGAGGCGCATCAGGCGTTTCCCTTGCAAATCGCCGAATGTGAAAAATGCGACTCGCGACCTCCCTTTTATATGAAAGTCACACGTGCGGGCAATTAATGCGGGTCGCTGGGTCGCGATTTGTACAAACTTTGAGTCGCGACTACGGCGACCTTGCGGCACGGCGACACCGGGCTGTCGGGTCGCAAGGTCGCTAAAGTCGCGATTTCTGAAAAATGGCAAAAGTCGCGACACGGCGACTCGGGGTCGCTAGGTCGCAAGGTCACGAGTTTTCATCAGATAGGGGATATGCGACTCGCGACGCGGGCGACCCTAAGGTCGCGGGGTCGCTAGGATTCGCAGCTTTTTCATGAATTGTTTACTTGTGCGACTTAGTGACTTGACAATTTCTCTTTAGTTCTAAGGGGCTCCAAAATTTTTGAAAATGGTAGTCTTTTTTGGAGGGTGTTGTAAAGGCTACAACATAACTCTAACAAGCTTATGGATGCTTGTTTACAAAGGGAGACGCCTCTAAACTTAACTCATTAGATTCTTTGTTTGTTCATGCTAATTATTGTTCTCAACTTTCCTTCTCCAAGGGGTTAAGACTATTTACTTCATTTACTTTACATGGCCCGGTGAAAGAAGAAGAATGGAGATTGTCTCCACATCTTTTCCATTTCGCTAAGTTACAAATAAAAAAGAGTCAAATTCTATAGCCAATAGACTAATAGCCTCTTGATACACCTTTAGTGAGCTATGCATAGCTCTCACCTATCATTGTAGTTCAATAGAAATGACATCTAATATCTCCAAGACACCATTATAAATGGACTAGTTATTAACTTGTTGTTAAATTATCGCCTCCAAATGTTCAATTATCATGAATTTTGGGGGAGGGGGATCTTTGGGTGTATTGAACGGGGCAAGGGGACATAAGGGTAGCATGGATGGGTAGAAGTGAGAGGTTCGAGAATGGTTTATCGAGATCTATAATCCTAACATTAGAGAATGAGAAGGAGCCTTAGGGCCTTATGGCATAGAGGGCTGGGGACCTATAAGTAAGGCAATGAGAGAAATTGATAGGGGAAACCCAATAGTTTTGACAGAGGGGATTAGGGCCACATTATCACAACCCATACGCACTTAACCCCTAACCACTAAAATACCTATCCCTTTAACCCCAAAGCCACAATCCCTTAAGCCTACACCCATAACTCAAAACAAATTAACCCCTTGATCCCTTAAACCCAAAGCCACTAAACCCCTAACCCCTAACTTAGAATCCTTGAACCCCATACACCCTAATCCCATATCCTCTTAAACCTTGACCCATAACCCATAACCCCTAACCCCTAAACTCACCGACACTTAAATACCATAACCCTTGGGCACTTAACCCCTAAATCCCCGACATGTAATCCATTTATGGCTAATATTTAACCCTCGAATCCCTTAACCACTAAGCCATTAAACCTCTAACCCTTAAACCCCCTATACCTTAACCCCCTAACCTCTAAATCCCATAATCCCTAACCCTTTACCCTTTATCCTTAACCCCTTGCTCCTAAACCCTTAAACCCCTTAACTCCTAGAACCCCTTATCCTTTCTCCCAAACCATAGGTGCTCCAACACTAATATTCTTGGGCATATTATGCTTTTTCCTGCTAACCACTCCAAATACAACCTCTAAGAACTAGTAGGGTCCAAGGAAAAGAGCTACAAGTTCCCCAAATATGATCTACATTTTATGGACAATCACGCTTCCCCCAAATTTCCTCCACATATTTGCGTTGGTGTATTGGAGTTTGAAAAATACATAGGATGCCACAAGTAATCCTAATCATAAGAATCAACTTTCCTAATGACTAGGAGGCCTTAAAAATCAAACAACATCTTAACCAATGCCTAAAATTACTAAAATTTCCTATCCAAAATATGAAATTAGAAATTCTACAAAATTATAGGGCAACAAGGAAACAAACTTCATCTTCTATAAATCTCTAAGACCTTCTAGAGTAAAAATACAAATTTTGAAATAAATTGTTGAAATTATGCTCTTGCATCAATATCTACCAATGTATCCTTGTAGGCCACCCCCTTTAACAATAGTAATACCAATGTCCTTTACCTAGAAGGAACTCCTTACATAATTCTCTCTTAGATCCCCTTAACCCATTGCAATGATTGTCTTTGATGCCTACCTAGTTAGAAGCACATTTTGAATCAATTTAGCATATTCCTGGTTGAGGATTTAGATAAGTATGTGATTTTGTTGACATCTTGTGACTGTCCCGTATGTGAATATATAAAACCATTTTTTTTGTACCAGTTTAAGGACTGATACCATCAGGTGTGTGCGCTAACATGGATGGAACACTAACTACATGTTGTATATATTGTATTGTAAATGAATAATCTCTTTTGGAAAAGGCTCCACTCATGATGCCATTTCACAAATGCTTGCACTCACCAATTGTGGTCGGATTTTAAGGTGTCATGTTCTCGTAAGGGTATACCTACCTATCCATCTCTTTAAATGCACACAACACACATGTTGGCTTGATCTTGTGCTTTTTGTGGGGAAAATGTTGTTGCATTGGGTTGACGTTGATTTGAAAGGTAGATTTATAAAGGTTCTGCACAGTACGTATATAAAAAATATGTCGGGTTATCCATAAATTTCCTGAGAGAAACTCCCCAACACAAAAAGTAGAATACTTTTAGCAGCCAAAGAGATTAATTGTTGCTAGTTGTTTTTCAGAACTAGTACAAACTATAGAAAATCCAAAATTCCTCATTTTTGGAATATCATTATAGTATCCATTTAAATAGACACAAGCATAGGTTAATAACAGATACCTAACACAATCTCAATGAAATACTATGAGTAGAGAGAGCCATGGTTATATATCTGGTTTAGTCGAAAATGGATTGATATATTCTTCAATGTGGACTGCCAACTTGTTTTCCACTTCTTCAATCAGGTCATGGTTGTCTTGGATGCCCTTGTGACAGTCTAAGCTACCAACTCCAATGCCATCAAATTTATCCCAGTGACCTCCATTTCTTTGTTCAGTTCTTTCAGGCTCTTCTTGTTTCTGATTTCTCTCTTCTAATTTATAAACACATACAAAAAAGCATTGATGGACCTCTTGCTTTAATGAAATGGATACAATGTAAATAATTCTCCATGGAAAAAAATTCTCGGGGTCCTGCAATGGCTACAATGTAAATAATTCTCCAATGGCTACAACGTAAATTCTCCCTTGTGTTTCCCTGACAGTCCCTAACACTTCCTAGCACATGTTGGCACACCCTGGCACCTGGCACATCTTGGATGCATGCCACCCTGACACTATAACATGACTTAGCACTTCCTAGCATACCATGTTACTCCCTCCTCGAGACACCTAAAACTTGCTAACACTCCCTGTCACACGCTCTTATTCATTCATTTATGCATTTTGACCTAGTGTTCTGTTATGTTTTCCTGGCACTCCCTAACACTCCTTAGCACACATTGGCACACCTTGGCACTTGGAACATGTTTGTATTCTTCCCTAGCACTCTAACATGCCTTGGCACTTCCTAGAATATTGTGTAACTCCCTTCTTAGCACACCTGGAACTGGCTGATACTTCATTTCCATGCATATGAAACTAGTGCTCCCTTGTGTTTCCCTGACACTTGGCCCTCACACTCCCTAGCATGTGTTCATGCCACATCCTGGCACCTGGCACATCTTGGAATGCCTATCATGCCTTGGAACTGCCTAGCATGTGTTAGTACTTCTAGGCATTCCCTGTCACACCTTGGTATTCCTTAGCTTTCATGCCATCATAGATAGCCTTACATTTTTTGCGACTTGGGAACCCAACCAAGTCATTGTAAAATAAATGTTGTGCCCAACCTAAAGTTTCCCTTTGTCTGAAACTAATTTTTCCAACCCTTTATGTAACCTTAGGCTTACCTCCTACAAGTCTTATTTTGGCCTTCTCCTAACACACTTTATCCTTGAGACACTTGAAATTCGTTGACACTACTTGGCACACACTCTTATTCGTTCATTTCCATGCATTTTGACCTAGTTCTCCCTTGCGATGTCCTAGAACTCCCTAATACTCCTCAACATCCATTGACACTTTCTGGCATGTGTTAGTATGCCTTTTCAATCCTTGGCACGCACTGACACTCCTTAGTTATCATTCCCTCACAATTACCCTTACTTTTTTTGGGACTTGGGAACCCAACCAAGTCTTGCCTTGACTATAACAACTTGACCAAGTTACAATTACTACAACTAGATTGTGCCTTGTTCACCTAAGAAATTACTATAATCCCTAACCCATTTAACCCCCTAAACCCCTAACCCATTTAGCCCCCTAAACCCTAAACCTCTAAACCCTTAACCCCTAACCCCTTAAACCCTAATTCTCGACCCCTAACCCATTTAACCCCCTAAAACCTAACCCCTAAAATCCTTAACTGCTAAATCCCCTAATCCCCTAAACCTCTAAATGCCTAACCCATTTAACCCCCTAAACCTCTAACCCCTTAACCCCTAACCCCAAACCCCTAAAATCCTTAACTGCTAAATCCCCCAACCCCCTAAACCTCTAGAACCCTAAACCCATTTTAACCCATAAACCCTAAACCTCTAACCCTTAACCCTTAGCACCTTAAACCCTAATTCCCAACCCCTAACCCATTTAACCCCTTAAAACCCTAAAATCCTAAACCTCTAAACCACTAAAACACTAACACTTAAATCCCTAACCCCTTAACCCATAAACCCCTAAACCGTTAACGCTTAACCCATAACACATTAACCCCTCACCCTTAACCCCTAAAATCCTTAACTGCTAAATCCCCTAAGCCCTAAGCCCTTGGAGAGGGTGTTCTCAAGGAGGATCATTCTAGAAAATGTTTGTATTTCATCCATACAAACAACAACCTAAATCGCGGTAGATGATCACTTCATAATAAATCCATACTTGTTTGACATATCGGGCTGAGAAGTTTACTCGTTGCCTCTCAATCAACTAGTTAAGTTATGTATGCTTGTAATTGTAAATGGATCTTCCAACTAGCACAAGTTTTACTTGCAATTTATTAAATCCATTATAGGCAAACACCTTATTATGGAAGCATCTATGGTTTAAATCTCTACCCCTCTAACCCCCCTTCAACCCACCAACAATATGTGGAAGACACTCTTATTATGGGCTCTCCCTCGGTCAAAGAAGCCCTTTCCTTCCAGAATATTCTTGTTGATTTTGCGGATGCCTTTGGCACCTCCATCAATAAATCCAAATCAAAACTCTTCTTCCTCAATACCTCCTAGACCATTCAACTCAACATAGCTTGCATTATAGGCTTTCAGCTCAACTCCCTCCCCTCCAAGTACCTCAAAGTTCCCCTGACTGATAAACCCCTAGCCAAAGCCAACAGGGAATCTTTGGTCACCAAATTGAGAACAAAAAAAATTTCCAATTGGACTTTCAGGTCCTTAAATCTCCTAGGTAGATTAGTCTTGGTCCGCTCAGTCCTGCAAGCCATTCCTCAATACCAGTACTCGATTATTGCTGCTCCCAAATCTATTTCAAACCAAATCAAAACCATTTAAAGATACTTCTTATGGAAATACAAAGAGAACAAAGGAAAATGGGCCCTAGTAGCTTGGGGAAAAGTCCGCAGACCTAAAAAAGATGGGGGGCTTGGTCTCAGAGACCCATACTTGTTGGGAAAAGTTATGGGCGCCAAAACCTGGTGGAGATGGATCACCAGCCCCAACACCTCTTGGGCAGCACTCTGGAAGGAAAAATATGCCCCATCTCACAACCCGAAGTCTCTAATCAGGCTCTCTGGCAACCTCAAAGGTTCCTCAGTCTGGAACCAAGCTTGGGAGAACAGAGGAATGGTCCAAAACCATTGCTTTTGGGAAGTTAAAAATGGCGAGACAACACTGTTTTGGTCTGTCAAGCACAAAATCCCTGCATATTCTTCTCTCCAAACATATTTAAAAATACCAAATCTTTTAGTCATTTAAAAATACTAAATTAAAATAAAATCCCAATATCACAAAAATTCAATAACAAAACCTAATCAGAATACTAAAAACATTCACTCAGAAACACATTTATACTTTTAATAGATATATACATTGTTTAGTTTTCAAACTCAAAAAGTTTAACAGAAGATCCTAATCATAATAGTAAAAACATCAATATTAAAAATTAGATATATTTTTATTTAATGTTAATATTACTTTTCTAACCAAAAAAATTAAT
Source organism: Pinus albicaulis (assembly GCA_034641835.2). Taxonomy (NCBI): domain Eukaryota; kingdom Viridiplantae; phylum Streptophyta; class Pinopsida; order Pinales; family Pinaceae; genus Pinus; species Pinus albicaulis. The sequence continues at coordinate 431,295,489 of CM076583.1, forward strand.
ATATAATACCACAAATAAACATAATACTTGTATCCTTCCAAATATTACATCTAGATTGGTTTTTTAAAATATGTTGCTTTGATGTGAGGGACAACCTGAAATTCGCCACTACTTTGATGTGAGGGACAGCCTGAATGTTGGAGGGCCAGAGTATGGAGTACAGTTTTCACAGATTTGCACCACTTTCTCGCCACTTCTTAGCGATATGCCCTCAAATGTGCTCATCGCTCCCTTAGCCTATTAGAGGTCTCGACATCCATACCCCTACTCCCCCTTTTCACTGTTCTTGTAGAATCTCTTTCTCAGCCCCTTCCCCCAGCACATGATTTTTATGCTTCCATCTCAGATTTTTGGAACTCCATTAGTCCTTCATCTACCATTAAGGCTTTAATCCAAAATGGAATCTCCTTCAGTAGCTTCCCTCGTAATCCGGGTCTGAATATATCTTCTGCTCTCGAAAAGGACTGGTAGCACTCCGCTGCAAACTCCACTATGTATCCGTCAAAGGTAGATTCCACCCAGAAATCTACAGCTCGGGTCAAATCAGTATCTAACCGATGAAGGGCCACCAGGTCTCTGTGCACCCACTTGCGACTGACTTTCTGTGACTTTCTTTTGGTTTCCTTGGTTTGTAGCCTTCACAACAAGTTATAGAGTTCTTCTGAGAACTTTCCCCAAAAGATCTCGTAAATGTCACTGGTGGATTCAGAGAATAGAACCAGGTTCCTGACCATTTTCTCCCTTTGAGAGTAAATCTCTCCGCCAATATATATAATGGTTGTTGTTGTAATTCCAGTGACTGTTCTCACTGGATTCATCAAGTGACCATACATGAATGATGGTTGAGTTTAATATTTTCCAGAGGATCAATGAACCTCTAGTGATTAGAAATTTTTTCTAGGAATGTACTATTGAATAGCTTGGTCAAAGAAAGAGGTTGATGATGTTATGGTGTGTGTCCAGAGTAAGGGATTTCATTTTGATTGAGTTGTTAATATCTATGCCTCTGAAGTGTGATGCTTGGAGTTTTTTTACCTGCCCACCCCTAGTTCCCGATCCATCATCATAAAAAACTACTAGCTACAATTTCCATTTTAATTCTATACCAATATTTTGAGTTTCAAGTTTCCCTACTTCTTGAAACTTGTCATTGATAGCTTCCATATCATTAAGCCCACATTACAGTGCATTTTGAGAAGGCTTTCCTCCTTGTGAAACTCAACAATATTATATCACTTTTATATCCCGCCTTAAGCAATTCGTTCTCAGATTCCACCTGCTACATTTTATCATTTTTGTGCACTCTAATCTAACCGAGCCATCACAAATTTCCTTAATTCTCTCATTAAAAATGCCTAATTAATCATGAAATTAAACAAATATGGATATGATAGGGAAACCTCTAAACCCCTAACCCATTTAACCCCCTAAACCTTAAACGTCTAACCCCTTAAACCATAATTCACAACCCCTAACCCATTTAACCCCATAAACCCTAACCCCATTAACCCCAAACCCCTAAAATCCTTAACTGCTAAATCCCCTAACCCCCTAAACCTCTAAAACACTAACCCATTTAACCCCCTTAAACCCTAATTCCCAACCCCTAACAAATTCAACACCCTAAACCCCTAAAAACCTAACCCATTTAACCCCCTAAAACCTAACCCCATTAACCCCTAACCCTTTAAAATCCTTAACTACTAAATCCCTTAACCCCCTAAACCTCTAAACCGGCCCTAACCCTTTTAACCCCCTAATCCCTAAACCTCTAACCCCTTAAACCCTAATTCCCAATCCCTAACCCATTTAACCCTCTAAACCTCTAACCCGTTAAACCCTAATTCCCAACCCCTAACCCATTTAACCCCCTATACCCATAAAACCCTAACCCATCTAACCCCCTAAACCCTAACCCCATTAACTCCTAACGAGCCTTAACCCCTAAAATCCTTAACTGCTAACTCAGTTAAGGATCATTGAGTTAACTGATCAATTAACCAAAAATAGATCATGCATGTAAGGAATTCAAATTTCTCAATTGTGGTGGAGATTTCAAGCCAATGTAACATCAGTTGTAGACTAGTCTTGAGTGTACAGGTGTTGCATGCAATCAGAGATCAATCTTTGGGAATTACACAATCAATTTGGAGGAAATTCCTAAAAAATAGGGGCCAATTTCCTTAGGATTTGCGCAAGGAAAGAAGAGCTTAGGTGGAGGCATAAATTGATTAAGTCTAGGTCATAACTTCTCATTAAACAGAGAGAACACTTATTATTTTTCAAGTTGAGCTAAGATCAAGCTAGCAATTGTAATAGATTCTGTATTTATTTGATTAATGCAAGCAAGCTTAAGGGGTTTTTACGAGTTGGTTTCCCCTAGATAAATCTGTGTACTTGTGTATGTGATTGATGCATGTTTGCGAATGTTGTTCTAAATTGTAAATTAATTTATGTAGAGTAGTAGAGTAGAATTGTGTCTCTTGATTTAGATTAAATTTCTTGAGCAGTTAAGGAAGACGAACCTAGACTAGGAAAACTGAGGGCATATCCACTTCTAGGTCAAATTCTAAAGTCCATTGAGTTATGTATGTGTTTCCCAACCCCATGGAATAGGTCTATTGTGAAAAATCAAATCTCTCACCTTTTTTTCCCCAAACAAGAAGGCATAGAGTCCTCAAACACAAAAATAATGAAATAGATGAACTTGAACCACAAACTTCCAATTCTTCACTCTCCACAAGTCCGTTGATATTAGAATTGGCCATGGTCCAATAAATTTCCCTACTAAACCATGTTCCACCAAAGCAAAGGCTTTAAGATAGAAATTGCATGGGGTGATTCAACATAGGGGTATCATGAGTTTTCTCAACAAAACATAACATAATGGATTTAAGCATAGAGAAAGTTTGAAGAGAAGAAGCAAGGACCTTGAAGGCTATCGCCTTAAAAGAGAGGGATGCAAGAAGAATTCACACTACCTTCCCTCTTGAATCTTTCTCTAAAAAGGATGAATCAACAAGAAAAAAAGTCATGGGTAAAAAAGGAAATAAACTATGGTTTAAAAATAACATGTTCATAAATATAAAATTGTAATATATTAAAATTAAATTAAGCATCTCATCTATAATTCTTTATAATTACCTATAACAACATTTAATTTTTTTAATAAAACAAATAAAAAACAATATCATAAATAAATTAACATATATGTACACTAACTTAAAAGCTTTTAAATTATAGTTTTCCTTGATTTTATGTTAACGAGTTTTAAAACGAAAATAAAAATGAAATGATACGTAAATCGAAGAAAAAGGTTGTACGTGAATCTTCACAAGAAATTCATACCCAAATTAGGGCCCGTTAAATAAATAGAAAAAAATAACAAAATATGTAAAGGGATCGAAAAGAAAAACTGGCGTGAATGACCTTTATTTCATCTGTTTGAGCATGTGGGGTTTCTTGGCGGAAGGTGTTGGAGCATTTGGGTTTTCTTGGTGAAAGAACAACGGGCATTGCAACAGTTCAGAGTTATCGATTTGAGTTTTGGGCAGCAACCATTCTGGATACAGTTGTTTGAGCTCTCTTAGTTAGAGTTGTAAAGATGTTGGAAGCAGCTCAGAAGGATGAAAATAATGAGTAGGCTTTGAAAAAGAACGTGGGTCATCCCCAAACAGCCAAAGATTGCGCATTTACACTTCTCAGCTCTCCTATCTCTCATACACAGTAAGTCTCCATACACATCCTAATGCTCTTCCTGCCGATTTTTACGACATTAAGTGAAGTAAACTTCAGCATGATCATGTCTGAAAATTTCCTTGCCTGTATTTTATCCTAAAATTTTCAGGATGTGGACAGTTCCTTTGTTTGGATCAGGGCTCTATTTTGTTTTGATGGATGTGTTTGTTAGTTATTCAGATTTGATTTTTTCCTCTAATGTTTTTTTTTTCCTCGAAAAAAAAAGCATAATTTTATTACTGTAGACGAGTATAAAATTACAAAAGGAAGCACATAATCTGTGATCAATCAGGCAAACCGCAAGGTTTGTAGACAACCCATAGGGTAACAGTCTAAAAACAAAACATTTGTAAGAAACTCTGTGTAAAAGCCAGATCCAGCTTCTACCACTGACTAATCTGAAAACAAAAGGTTCATAAAATATTAGTCCCACTGCTATCTACGATATGCTATCAGTCAAACACAGTCCAAAAACCTGCCATGATAAGTAGTTGCAAACGCTCACCGAGGTTTCCAACTGAACAGCAACTGAGGCAAAAATAACTATGCTCATTCAAAACACAAGATAAACCACAAGATTGCTAGCAGAAAATGAGAGAGCCTAATCCACAACAGAAGAACAAACAAAATCGATCCACCACCCAGGGGAACCACTAATCTCCATGTCTGAAGGAAGACCCAGCCCTCGACAGCTAGCACAAACTAAGAAAAAACACCTAAACAGAGGATTCGTAGCCTCCATCAAATATTCTGTTATACAAAGAATACACCAACACCACCAGGAGAGAGACAACCTGAGGAATATGTGATTACCAGACAAAAGAAAACATAGCAGCTCAGTCCAAACCCTTTTACACTTTTTAACTAATCCAAGTTTTATGAGTTTTTCTGTGGTGCATTTTTCTTTTATGGCTGAGAGATTTTAAGATCATGTGAACTTTTTAGTACTTTATCTTTCTCAATTTTCTTTTGCATAATTAATTTCAAGGGGGATTGTCATTTTAGATTGTAATTGATCTGATTTTTTTATTGGTTGTGCAGGAAAATCCTGTGATATTCAGTATGGAAATGGTGCAATCTATGGATATTTGTCTCAAGATGATGTCACAGTAGGGTACTTTTTCTAACATCCTTACTGGCTAAGTTTGATGGTCTCCTTGGGCTTGGATTTCAAGAAGTTGCAGTTGACAAAGTTGTTCCAGTTCGGTGAGTATCTTCTTTGAGTGCAATCATGAACTAGCACAGGTTCACCTTCTAAAATGTGTACTTTTTTTCTTTTGCTTGGAATTTTTTTAAATAATGAAGGAAACTTTCATTAATATACAGTAAGATTTTAGAAAGATTTACAGTGGGGACTTTAAAGTTTTTAACTATCTTTCTTTTAGAGCACTCTTGATTGCTGCTAGATGTAGAAATATGTCGTTGTGATCTTGGTTTACCCCTGGAAGCAGGACCACAACTCATGCTGCTAATGTATTTGTTCTTAATCCCAACCTTTTCTTTGGCATTGTCTGCCTTTCGTACTGCCACCTTCTCTTCACCATTAGCAATGATCTCTGATTCAACCTTGTCTTCGGTCATTTCGCTGTTAGCTGTAACTTCATCTTTCAAATCCTGATGCCCAACACCCATTTGACTGTCATTATGAATTGCTGATATTTTATCACAAGTGATATCGACACTTTGCCCACAAATTTCTCCATTTGCAGATGTATTTTTCACGGTATTGGATACTGTTACTTCCAATCCATTACAAACAGGTTTTGTTGAAGAATTCTAGACTCTGGCATGGTTCATGGTTTCTGTTTTAGAGCTTGCATTACTTGAATGCTTTGATTTTATGGGCTTTGTAGTTGATATATTTGTAGAGCCTGTCTCCTTTTGTGCCTTTCTAGAAGGAGGGTTGTTAATACTAGCCACTGGAACCTGCACATTTTTCTCTCTGAAGCTGGCATGCTTTTCTGCAAAAAAACTGTTCTTGATCATTGGCCTAGAAACCTTATGGGCTCGTGTAGAGCTACTATCCGAATTTGCCCTAGAATTGGAACTCTTCCTTCCAATATTTGGTGTTGAAATCTACAACAATCATTGAAAAAATTATTAGACAATAAAGATACAAATATGAGACGAAAAAAGATATTGAGTCAATGACCATGTTCATCTCAGAGGATTATAATTTGCACAACATTTCCAAGCAGGGGGTATTTAAAACAGGTGCCTATACATATTGAAAACCAACGGCTGCCATGGAAAATTTTGATGTTAAATAAATATGAGAAGCACTTATTTAAAAACGACCAGCAGATGTTTGGAACTCCAAGTGTTCCTTTCCAGTACTCTTCACCTTTTTTGACTCATCTTTTGGTGGTACTCCTTCCTAATAGAAGGTAGGCATAGGTGTGGCTTTAAAATTAAGGCTCTTACACAATTGTTTGATTTCAAACTCCATTTCTTCCTGGGTAAGTAATAGAATAAAGCTAAAATATGTTACTAGCCAACCAAAAATCATGAGCAAAATCTAGTCCTTTCAGCTTCACAATGTAGAAATGAAATAATCTTGAAATAAAACAAAGAACAGTATTCGACTAGACCACTACTCTCTATACTATCTGTGTAAAGAAGAAACTGATTGAGTTAAACCTTGCTTATGCATCTTACAAAGAGAATCACATATTGTCCAGAAGCTATATCTAGAGCTCATAAAATCAAACGTGAGGCAAACCTGCATCTTTTCTTGAATTTGATTCATCTTGGCTTCCTTGGCACTCATCTTTTCTTCCAATTTCATATAGAACTGGAGTAAATCAAAAGAATTAAATCAAACACTTTGTAGAAGACATCATCAATTATCTAGTTATCGAGTAATATATAAAATGAACAGTAGCAGCCGATGGGACATACTATATAACTGGTGAAAGATAGCAGTTTAAGGCGTGAAATTTCAACGAGTAGATAGATGAAAGGCAGCCCTTTATCCAGCCTGTTTATTTGTTCCATTTTCAAAATGATACATCAACAATGCTCAAAGACCGTCAAAATCAAAACACTCCAAGAATGATTTCTCAATTAAGGCATGTGCTACGAGAAACATCTGCCAGAAATGCCTGAAACACCGTTGTGCGTTTCAGAGTCTGAAACAGAGAGGTTACGCCCCTGAAATGCCTCAACGTTGTATCAGATTCCAGAGATGACATATCAGATTTCAGTGTCGTTTCAAGTGCTCATGCTAAACGTTTCACGATTTCAGATGACAGAAACCTGTCAACCAAAAACTCGCATTTTGACGCGCTAAAATAGCGAAAAAAATTATAGAAAATCAAGAAAAAAACATAAGGAAGCACAACCACCCTAACTGTAAAGGGGGCCATCATAACTTTAAAGTCATGGGCCTACCTTTAGCACACGGACACTCAAATACAATTTGAATGTTATTCGTTGTGGAGAGAATTTGGCATCGGGCAGTTCTGTGCTTGAGGGTTTGTGACTGTTTGGGGCACTGTTGGAGTAGAAATTGATCTTTCATAAGGGTTTGGGGTTCCTGTGGAGTCTTCCATTTTCATTCGTGAATTTTTCTAGTGTGATACTCATTTCAAAAGCTGCATATGTCTATGTTGCCAGGAAAGGTGGGTTCGGTACGTCATGGGTTCATCGGGGTGTATATATATATATATATATATATATATATATATATATATATATATATATATATATATATATATATATATAACCTTATATATATATTGGCCACCTAAAGATAAAGTGTTCCTTGGTCTGCACTTTATGTGATATGGAAAATCTTGCAAATCTGTTTCACTCACAACTGGTGTGAGCATGCTTGAAGCTGTGCAAGAGGAAAATAAAGCCTGTGTAACAAATGAAATTGAAGGTAGTTTGGCTCAATCAAAGATCTGGAACTTCAAAGTGGTTGAATCTGCAAAAAAGCTTCACTGTTATCATAAATATTAAATATCCATCCCAAAAGAAGACCCACGAGCCACCTTTCAAAGACAGAATATGATAAAACACTATTAATCACTATTTTCATATCCATTAATATTTGATAGAAGTTAGAACTGCTGCCTGCACTAAGCACAGTATTCAATTTAGATTATGTGAACTGACAGCAAACTTGTTGGCATAATTGACCATGTATTTAGACTTCAAAACCATTTCTAGAATCCAATCTCACAGAAAATGAAGGTCCAAATTTCATTTAATACAATCTAGTCTTTACAGATTTGAAAACGAAGTATTCAAATCTAGACTTCTGTGTATTTGAAAAACTGTATAGACCTCTGCAGGGGGCAGACATCTTTGTAATTTTTGGTTTAAATTATGGAAGGCAGAGAAAAGGTTGGAGTTGAGTCTACATACCTGCACACACCAGCGCAAACTATATTCCACTACAAAGGAACGCTAACGTTTCCAATTTTGGGGTTCCACGCACCTGTTGTCGGGGTTCGGTGCACCCAATTAGACAAAAGAACCCAAATTTTGGTTGCGAAGAACCTGATGCTTACTCAGAGAACCCGCTTCTTTTAGGTGCATTTTAGAACCCAAACCCGGTACTTGGGATGAGAACCCATGACAAGTTCGAGAACCCCACCCCCAGGTTCGCAAACTTGTGCAACGTAGATTTATGTTTACATTATGCAACTTTAAATAAGTATGATCCTACTTAGTACCGATGATGATCTACATTAATAACTTTCTTTTAGTCTTCTAATTGATGAATGATAATCTAAATTTTTTATGTTTTATGGAATATTTTTACCAGGGCTTGTGTATTGTATTTGTTTTCCCACCATATCATATCCTTCCTTTTATGAAACTTTTCCATATCCATCTCCACACAAGGCAAGATTTTTCATTTTACTCGAGCATCCTACACCACTTAAGAAGCTTAGTCACCGTGCTACACCTATGTTACCTTGCTAGTTGGGCATGTCCATCAAATGCTTGTATCATCCACAAACTATGTGTAAATTTTTGTAGATGTTCTATGCTTGATGTAACTTTACTTTTTATCCCAATAACAGTCAGCAATCACATAGACAAGAAAGTAAAATGTTGATAGAACATACTAGTAGATCGATAGAAGACAAGCCAAAATATATGTGTGTTGGTGCGTTAAGGCGGTCAACAAGATGCTTCAACCAGCAAAGTCTCAATATGGTCAGCCAACCAGAAGTGTCACACAACCCTCTAGGACAGCTAGATTTTTCAACCCTAAAGGTCAATGAAATTCAACGCTATCAGTCAAAGGTCAATGCAAACAGTAGCAGCATCAAGGTCAACGCATCAAAGTCAAAGTCAACGTCCAGCCTCAATAATTGTGCCAAAAAATGCGGATTGAGGAAATCAAAAGAATGGGAGAGTTTCAGGTCAATTTGACCTTGCGTTGACCAAAGTCAACGCTGGTCGACACTGCGGTAGAAACCCTAGGCCGAAAACAGATTTTCTCCTAGTTGCAATTTCCCACGTGTGAAGAGAAGAGCCTCCAAGGTGATCGAACCAATCAGATGAGGAGAGAGAAATGCATGAGGATGTGAAGCGTGAAAATGTCCTCCAACATTGACCAATTTATATCCCTCAATGAGGGTGTGTGACACAACTTCTGGGGCTTCAAACCTTCAGGCCAACCTACACATATTTTGAATAAATTCAAAATAAATGTTCTTCTAATCGGATCAAGATGTTCTTTAGATCGATCTTGCACCTCTCTGAAAGAGGAGTCCAATAAAAAGATTGGCATCTTCATCTGAGCATCACAACATGGAGTTTGGACCTAGTTGTCCAAAATTAACACTATGCCTACTCAACATATCCTGACCTAACACAAGCTAGGCACCTTAGAGTGCGGAGAATGTTGAGTACTCATTTCCACTATAGGCAATGCCCCTCCATCACCACCCAACCATAGGTGATGTTCAACCATCACCTCCTTGGAGCCAGTTACACTTGAACAACTCATTTCCCAATGTAATTACACTTAATAGTCCCTAAAGCTGATGTCCCTAGGAGAGACAAGTATTCTCATACCTTTAGAGCACTCATCAACATTGTTGCCTTAGCCCAAATAACACACTATTCACCACATTGCTAGATTGTGTCATCTTCCACCAAAGCATGCATTGCAATGTCTTGCAGGTCTTCTGCCCCTCTATAGGTACAGTTCCTTGGTCCTCATAGCCAACACTTGACTAGTATACCCTCCTAATCATCTTGCAACATCCACCCACAAGTTGGTCACCAAGGCTACTTAAAACATATAGACTTGCCATACAACCTTCACCAAGTTCACCCAGCTCACCATCCATCATGTCACTTTTGGTGGCACCTCAAGTTGTGTAGGGATTTGACCTCATGCCAAAATCCCTTACAGAATCCATCCCTGGTTTCCATATCCATTTTGGTGCCACTTATATGCATAACAATTTTAAATTAAGTATGACTAAAACGATACTGAAATCTCATCACATAAGTCCCATCTTGTTAGCTTGATACTGTAATGTGGGTAAAGTTTACATTTAGATTTCTTCCCCAGCCTCGATGGCCCTAGCAAACGAAACTACTGAACCCACATTAATATAAATAACACAAAAACATATTCACGCTTCTTCTTTGAGGCCTCTAATCAAGTTCATAAACAATATGCAACAAACACTTAAATAGGGGCTTGGGATTGGAATTTATGATATCACGCTAGTATACCACAGACAAAATTCCAAAGTAATAGCCACATATTTTTGAAGAGAGGGTAATACAAGGGTACTGGTCTAAATAAAAAGCATTGAAGTGTATGCTGAAGACTAAACTGATAGTGGTTTCTACATTTTTAACTTACAATGCACCCTAACATAGGGTAAAATGTCATATTCAAATCATAAAACACATCTTCACATAGAACAAAATGGAATGAAGAAAAATTTATTTACCTCTTTTCTCTTCTCTGCTCTTTCGTCACTTTTAAAGCTGAATGTTGCTCTCGTTGCCTTGTTCTCTAACCTAAACTCATTGATAAATTTGTGGGACCTAAATATTATCAAATTTTGGTTATAATAATTATATATGATATGGGAAAAGTGCGAATAAATGGAACTATTTCAATGGATGAAGAGTGCAACATGGATTTACTAGAAAATTGGTAACATGACTATCCCATAACCAATGTTTTACCAAACTTCTAGCAAAGTAGTACATTATACATATCAAAAGCAAATCAATCATTCTAAAATAAAACTATAGTGGCTTCTCCCCAACAAGCAACAGATTTAAAAATGATATCATTCTTTGAAGAATTACCCTGCGGAAGTTCAAGTGTATGTATCTCCTTCCATTTTTGATTCAGCATGTTTGTTCTCAATTTGCTTCGTTTGCTTTTTTGTACTCTCTTTATGATGCCTACCATTCATAAAAACCAAAATTGATTAAACTTTTGAAAAATATGGTTCAATATTGTGCAAAATTGTATAGCTTTCTTCGCAAATATGAAGAGCCCGAAGCTTTCATTCAAGGCAAAAAACTCTATTTATCAAAGTCATGCATAACAATTGACAGATCCACATTGAAGAACACTTTCCTGAAAGCCTAAGCAAGCTTTACCTAATATTCTCTTTATGAAATCCCCTCAAGTCAAGAGTCTTTGGCACGCCATTCATTGAAACCTGTAGAAAAAAATTAATGTCATCATAAAGAAAACTCCCTGTGTCATTAAGAGATTAATTACAACCCTGTCATTACCATGAATTCCTTAAAATTAAATTTCAGCATAAACCTGCCTACGCTAGCCAATAATAATATCTTTGGTGTAAAGTCAATTGATTGTCTCTGTCAATCTCAAGGGACATTATTCCACTGAATATTTATGCAATAGACATATACCCGTGCTTTCAAAGCAATCAACGCTGTTGAGCCATTTCGAAGAGGTTTTGAAGGTTGTTTCCTGTTTGTAGAGCTCTATCTAGTAGAAGTTCCTTTGTCTGCTACTAGACTCACTGACTTGTTTAAAGACATAGAAAGAGAGGTTTTACTCTTGGCTGTCTCTCCACTACTCGCCTCCTTCCTTATTGCGAGACCATTCTCCAATTTTCTTGAAGCCTTCAGAAGCCCCTTGGCAGGTTTGTTAGGCTCAGAAGAAACCAAAGGCTTTGATACCCTAGATGTAGCATTCGATGATGATTTTGTTGAAATTGATGATTTGGTACGAATTTCTTGAGCTATCTTCTCTTTTGAAGAAGCAATATCCTGAAATTGGTTCGAACGAACATAAAACAATTCCAATTATAATAGTATGAAGGACTAGACTATCACCTATGCCATAGCAATAGAATCAGAATCAGAAATCTCACCTTACGACTAGGTTTTCTCCTTTGATCTTGCTTTTGGGAATCTGATAGGGCATGGTTAGATGTCACTTCCTCCTCTACTTCTTCCATGCTCGTTTCCACAGCCAGTGGTTCTTCAGGGCTATACCCATGTTCTATTTCTTGTTTGAATGGCACTGGTTTTTCAAGTTCTCCCAGATCCAAATATTCTAAATCTGCGTTGTTTTCAACTGTACAATGTTTTTTCCATTCTCTTCTTTCATCTTGTTGCTAGAAGAAATGACATCTGTAGCCATCTCATCTTGTTGAACATTATCCAACATTGAAGGTAAATGTTGGTTTGCGTCCTCTGTTTCACCTATATACATGCTGATAGTCCCTTCCTCTGTATCTGAATTGTGAGGTGTATTTTCATATTCTATTGACTGAGTATAAGGATTCTCTTCAGTTTCCAAACTATTCTGTTCAGCAGCATCTTGCAGAACCCTTGAGTCTTCATGACTGTGACCTTCACTAAAAAACACATCATTCTCTGTCTCTGAATGGACTTCATTTTTAGTCTCTGCATGGGCTTCCAGCTGAGCCTGCTGTTCTAAAGCCTTTCGAGCTGCTATTGTTATGGAATGCGCTTCGAAATAAGCTTTCTTTTGAATAACTGAGCCTAGAGTGGAGAATCTCTCCACCTCTTCCAGTTTTAGGAGGTTTGCTTTTATTAGTGCCACCCTTAGGGAGCTTTTCTATCTTTAGAAAAGAGCATGTGTTAATTAGGATACCAAGTTTGGACAAGGGTGCTCTTCCCTAGTAGGTTTCTCATGCAGCTTGGCCACTAATCCCTAGACAAAATTATATTAGTTTTTAAAATTTTGGTGCTAACAGAGACTATTTGTGTATTCTACTAGCCTTCATTCATAAAAGATAGGTGTGAGTGATTTATGCATTCCAGTTTTGAGCTATAACTTCTTATTTTTTTTTCAGATTTAATGAGAAGAAAATTGCAGGTTTAGAGTTCAATATTGTGTATCGCCTGTTCATATTTCCAACATTTCTTGCTTGTATATTAGCATATTTTAGATGAGCAGGTTTGTAAAGCTCCGTAGAGTTTAGATAAAATTTTCTTACTGCAGAATTTGTTTACCATGGTCTAAAAATTTAACATTCGTCGTATGATCGATTAGATTGTAAAGGTTTTTTCTATTTATTTTTCTTTTCTTAAATTTAATTCTCCTTTTTCCCTTTATAATTATTTATTTTTAAAATTTTATTAATTAACTTAGTAATTTATAGTTATTAACTAATATTTTTTTATTTAAACCATAAGAATTGTTTTTTTTTTTTAAACTGTTGGAATAGGTAACTTGTCAGAGTGACCTGGGTTCAACTTCAAACTGACTGACTGCCAGCCTACCCTGCCACTATAATTTTATAACCCAAGAGTATGTCCAACAGCCCACAAGCCAAATATACTTATTGTTATTAGTATGCTTATTGTTGAACTGTAGAGGCCATTTAAAGCTAAATGTTAGGCATATTGTTAATGTTTCATTGGATGTCTTACCTTAGGGTAGGTTGTTAATGTGATGGCAGGTTGGTCAAATTGGTCTTCAATTATAACATTAAAGATCAAATGTATTTGTCTTTTCTGTTTTAAAAGGACCTTGGGAAGGAGAAAATGCAGGTATCTGATATTACTTTTAATCTGTCTCTAATCATGATAATAAATTTATTTTGTAGAACAAAGATTGGAATCTTGTTGATGTTTCCTTGTATAATTTTATGGGTAAATTTTCAACCTGAAGAACACAATTGGTTGCTGTGGTCGGTTAACGATTTTTGGCATAACGTGAAGGTTGAAAAGAATTACACATAAAAGCAACACGTCTATAGAATAATGATGAAGAACAAATCAAGGAAATCTTCCACAAGAGTTTGGTAACAGTGAAAAAATATGCCCCAGTTCTAATAGGAGGCGCAAAAAATCTTGTCATGATCTTGAAATGAAGGAAAGAAAAGTTGTAGAATTGATCACTTCTTCTACTCGAAAGCATAGAATTGGTAAGAGGAGTTGTTGCCTATAGTCAGTTTAGACATTTGAATTTTTGGGAATAAAATATATTTAAAGGCCAAAGTGATGAAGAAAGTTAATAAGAAACATGCTCTACTCTAAACTTGTTTCAAAGAGGATTTGATTGGGAAATTACCATTTAAAATTTGATTGTGCAATATATTGGTTAAGTTGTCAATTGGATTTTTCTTATTTCTAGCTAGAAGTTAAAGATGCTATATTGACAGATGATAATTTTTTTAGCTTTTTGAATTATTTTCTCATTTAGGGCACGACATTTCATTTTCTTATATATTGCATTGCGAGCCACAAATAGTTAGACTAATGCTCCTGATCTGTTCCAGTTCATGTTTCTACCAGTCTTGTTTCTCCCAATCATCAAATTATTGGAGGGAATATTGCCACAACTGTAAATGCCAATAAAGATTTGGGTGATGATGTTTGTCAGGATCTGAGATTAGCATTTTCTACCATTGACAGCCCATGCATTGAACGAAAGGTAATATTGTTTGATTCTACTCCATTTTGAAAGCATATACTTGTTTGGTTGGTAAAGAGTGAATTTTGTTCAACACCAAAGCTTATAATTTTGTTAGAGTTCTGAAGCAACTAGTGTGAAATTAGTATATCTGGGTAGTAATAATGGACAACTATCTATGTTTCCTTTCTTTTGGAAAAAAGAGAAGCATTGTACCTTTAAAAAATAATACATAGCTTTCTTTGGCTTATGAGACTGAATGAGGAGATCAAAACATTTTCGCTCAATTATTGACAGGGGCCAACTCTATCATTGTTTTTTAACAGAAGAATCTGCATTAGTTATTTTGTTCACAAATTGGGCCAATGACTTAACACACCAAATTTTACTTCTAGAGACACTAATTGATGCCGAGGAATCACAACTATAATTCTAGACAACAGATGCCAACTGTTTAGAAAGTTAACTCAACTGAAGATAAAACAATAAATGCATGTCCACAAGTCTGTGGACTATCAAAAAATAGCAAGGTTATTGTACAAATCAATGTCGAGACCTGGTTCGAAATCTATTGAGTACGTATGGATGAGGTTAGGTACAAGTCATGGGTGATATTTATGGCTTGGAAAAGCCCTTCATAGCATGAAAACTTAGCCAAAGGACTGCGATAAGTTATTGTAAGCTGCATTTCAAAAACAAAAGGTAAAGACAAATAAGGAAAGAAGATTGCTTCAATTGGACATTATAAACGAGACATAATGGGATATCAATCAATGCGGTTGCTTTGATCACCTGTTTTTCTAGTGTGACTCTGGGGATTTTTTCCTGCTAGGTTCAAGATCCTCTTTAATAGCGGATGGAGTTTTTACTCAAAGAAATGTTGTACCTTTAGATCAGCAATCACCTTTTGTTATTGCTCAAATTGTATGTTAGAATCATGAAAGCTCCAATCCACACTGTACAATCCAAGGGCTTAAAATAAGGGCTTAACATATGGTGAAATTGCTAGTTTTATTAAGTTAAAAATAAGGGCTTGCATGATTATATATTTTACAAGGATTATGCCATTATGTGTTGAACATTTTTTAGAAATCAATGCCTATTATACAATTTCAAGGACTGCCATAACTCCTCACATAATTCTTTAAAGGGTGCTAGCTCATTGGAAGAGCACCTGCCATGCAGGAGGTTGGTGGTTCGATTCCACTGTACCCTAACATGAATTATTCAATGATATTGTTGATTTTTTTAATTAATTTTTTTATATTGATTTATTCTAATGGTGAGATATTTTTCTAGATTCATTGTTTTATATTGTCTCTACAGAGACAATAGATAAGATTAAAGACATTGTCTCCATAAAGAAAATATGTCTTTAATTCCAACTGTTGTCTTTGGAGAGACAAATGAAATTTTCTAACTCCCCTTTGTGTTGTAGTGCAACTATTATCTCTGGAGAGACAAAAATGATTGTGTTATATATTGTCTTTATAGAGACAATATTTTAAGACGATTTAATTTTAAGACACCCGCTTAAAGACAATATTTAAGACAATACACAAGTTTTCTTTTGTCTCAAATTAAGACAATTTACCCAAAAATTGTCTTAAATATTGTTTTAAAACTCCCTTTTTATTGTAGTGACAATTACCCATTTCAGATCAGATTAAATTATTAAAATCAAATGGGAATTTAATGAACAGCTGGAAGAAATGTATGGTTAAACATTTATTCCTCAATCTTTGCAAAGTTAAAAAAAAACCTACTTTATGTTTTAAATGTGAATCTTGTCATGTATTAATTGAGCCAAAAGGCTCATTCTACAATCCAATATGAGGGAGATGTTAAGTATGTCACGTCCTAAAAAATAATAAAAATAATTTAAACAATTAAAATTCTATTAACCCAACAATTAAGTGTTGATATTATAATTGAGCCAAAAGGCTCATTGAGCCGAAAGGCTCATTGAGCCAAAAGGCTCATTCTACAATCCAATATAAGGGAGATGTTAAGTATGTCACGTCCTCAAAAAATAATAAAAATAATTTAAACAATTAAAAATCTATTAACCCAACAATTAAGTGTTGATATTATAATTGAGCCAAAAGGCTCATTGAGCCGAAAGGCTCATTCTACAATCCAATATGAGGGAGATGTTATGTATGTCACGTCCTCAAAAAATAATAAAAATAATTTAAACAATTAAAAATATATTAACCCAACAATTAAGTGTTGATATTATAATTGAGCCAAAAAGCTCATTCTAGAATCGGGAGATGTGTAAGTATGTCACGTCCTCAAAAAATAATAAAAATAATTTAAACAATTAAAAATCTATTAACACAACAATTAAGGGTTGATATTATAATTTTATACAACTTTATAGAAATAAAATATATATATATATATAGAACTTAAAGAAAGTGTTTGAATATCCATATTAACTAATATATTTCAGCATGGATTTTCTCTCTCTACAGAAAGTGTGTATATATATATGTGTGTGTGTTAACCTTAGCTTGAAAGGAAAAATTAATTGAAGGTAATGTAGAGTAGTTACTTTTTAATAAGAGGAAAATGTGTGACTAATTCAATTTTTAATATAAAATATTAATAATGATAAAATATAAAATTATACAATTTAAACAATGAAAAATTACCACATAAAACTATATTAATTACAAATTTACGAAGCAGTAAAATGTATTAATTGACATGTATTTTTTTAAAAAAGTTTGATATTGGATCTCTCAAGGCCCTTGGTAGATATGTGGTTAAACTGAATCTATATTGTTTCTACATCCCAGTGTGAAGGCTACATTAAGTATGTTCATTCCTCGTAAAATAAAAATAAAATATTCTCTAAATAGAAAAACAATGTCGACTATAATAAAAATGAAAAAAAAAATATATGCTATGCATTTTTAATTAGTTGTCCATATGACCTAATATCATGTAGAGTAATTAGAAGTAAAAAAAATATGTGAGTAAGATGTTTAAACCTTATGTTTTTAAAAAATATTTTAATAAGTGATATCAACTTTATATAAATCTATATATAGAAAAAAAATGTTAAAAGAAAATATTTTAATGTATGATAGAATCAAATATCCAATGTGAGTTATGAATAAAATAATTTAATATGAATTAATATAAAATGTTTCAATACACATGTTATGTAATCTTATAACAATCAAAAGTGAAATTTAAACAATAACAAATTTTTGTATTCTAAAATAAGTTTGCAACAAAAGGAATTTGATCCCTTTCGGCTCATGTTAGATCCCTGTTTTAGATGGATCTATGCTGGTGTATTAGAAATGTATGCTTTGAATTAATATGCATGAAAAAGTATTATGTAGTGTGGTGGATGTATTTTGGGGAGAAAATCGTGGAGTAAATTTTGGTGGCTAAAATAGTTTGTTACTGGTTTTACTGTGTGTTATTCTGCAACCCCTCATGAATGTAAATCTCAGTAAAAACCCACCTCCATATGAATTAATTCTTTTGTTTTTCAAATCATAATATAAAGTTTGGTTTGTGGATATATGGGTCTGGAAAATTTCAAGTATGGTTTTTACGCAACCACTATGTTTTACTTTGTAAATTGGTTGGAAATTTTTACTCCATTATAATTGACTTTGATTTTAATCTCTGCCACTATGTATTGAAAGGAAGTCTCATGTGATTTAATTTCCTTTAGTTTATTGTCTCCATTAAAATATTTCCACAACTATGTGTGTTGAGGAAAATTCTCTTGTCAGGATCTTTCTACAACTCTATGTTGAGGAAAATTTTCCTCTGTCAATTTTTTTTTAACACTGATGATCCATAAATATTAATGGCAATCAAAGTACTTGTTGAGAATTTTTAGTACTTCAAAATTTGTAGTGAAGCTTAAGTAATACTGGTGATAGTGAAGTTTAGGTAACACTCAATTTAAGTGATACAGCTTGAATAAGATTAACAGTTAAGAGCATATGTTTCTTCCTAAAAAGTTACAGATTCAAAAATACAGAGATAGAGTATGTATGTGTATATGCTTTTTTAGATTTAGTAGTCAAATCGCTGTAAGAAAGTTAGATAACAATAATAATAATGCAAAAAGAACAAATAAGAAACTCAAAAATTTGAAAATAATAATAATGATACACAAAGAAGATCTAGAAAACTCAAAATCTTGAAAATAATAGAGAAATAATTAGTTAGGTTGTTTTGATTTTTTTAAAGTTGTAATTAGGAATTAGATTTTATTTTTTAGGAGGTTGTTTCATATCTCAAGAAAACTCATTTGTATACGATATATATTGTTTAAATTTCTTATTTAGTGAAAAGCAGCGTTGTGGGACTCTTACGAGTTTCATTTTATGATTGTCTTCTTTAATTTCAATGTCAAATTAGTACGAGACTGATTTCAAATTAGCATCAGATGGCAAGGCTCGTCCTGGATTTGTGATAGTGATTGGTGAGGCTACATGTGTGGTTCCAGTTGAGTGTGGAGTTGTGATCCATAATGCAGCGTTGTTCAATTGAAATAATTTTCAGTGCCTATGCGTGGATCATGTTGAATAAAGCCACAAATCGGTGGAGAGGTCTGTGATGATAGCATCGTGGAGCCGAGATCCATGTCACAACATTGATCTGTGATTGAAATCGAGCGGGATCATGAGTATGTGTGAGGCGCATGCATCATCGTGAAGAAGGGTCGAGTGGTGATCGTATTGTGAAGCGATCGCTCGCTTTGTGTTAGGAGTTTCCAGGTTTGAGCCATTCCTTGGCAGCAACGATGTATACAGTCAACTTCTTCCCCCCGCCTTTTACTGTGCATTTCACTGCTATTTTTTTTAGAGCAGTTGCTATTTAATTGGATGCATGTGCGAGGATTCCGCTGATCTGATCAGTCTTTGCTGGAGTTGGCAGCGTTGAAGGAAGGCCGAACGAGCCTTATACTGGGCCGTCTGATCCATCGAAGGCCGAACAAGCCTGATTTATTGGTGTTAAGGTCTCAAAAAAATAAATTGGAGCCTGAACGAGTGTGTCGAGCGGCGGACCTGGGCACCGGTGTTTTGAGCGGTGACTTGCGCGTTTGTGTGGTGAGTTAACTTTATGGGATCAACGCTTCCATTGCAGTGTACCTGGTCTGCAACGATAGGAGTGATGGGCCGAGTTTAATAAATAAATAAATTACTGATTGGACGTGGCTCGTGCATAATTAGCTTGACCCATCTGTGACTGTCATTTTGTTTTTAATGAAATCGACCATTGGGGAGGCTGGTATATTGCGGGTAATGTTTTGCTGGCAAGTATGAATTATATTGTCTAGCGTCACATATTTACAAGGCCGAGATCCTCTTGATTTGTTGCTCCAGCTTGGATATAGAAATATATGGTGTTTATATTTCAAGTCAGGTAATAAATCTGACCTTGGCCATAGAACAACAATAAGTACATGGTAGTCTGTGGACCTAAGGTAAAGAGACCAGATCAAAGGGGTCCAAACCATGCATATTTGTTATAATGGAAGATTGGAGAATTTAAAAAAAAATGACTAATCCATTTGCAAAGACCTACTTAATGAGGCTAATAAGTTGGATGGTTGTTAGATGGCTCAAATTATGCTAATTAGAAATTCAAGCCACAAGTCTTTAATGGACGGATATGACGTTTGGACCATCGTAATGGGAGAAGAAGAAAAACCAAATGCTCTAAAGGTGTGACAACTACATCGATCCAAGACTAGGAGAAGTGGGAGAACAACAAAAATGTATTATTAATGATATCTTTTAAAGATAATATAATCCCTCACATTCATGATTGTAAGACTTCCAATGAAACCTGGACTACACGTAAGGATTTGTATGAGACCAAAAATACAAATCGTGTCATCTTTCTGAAAAGTAGGCTCCTATATATTAAAATGGAAGGAAATGAATTTGTTAGTGTCTTTCTTTCAAGAATCAAAGACTTGAAAGATAAGCTTGGAGGCATAAGAGAATCAGTACCTAGTACTGATTTGGTGATAATCACTTTAAAGAGAATGTCAGAGGACTATCATATGCTTATTACAGGTCTTGCTTCCAGGGATAAAGTTCCCACCTTTAAGGAATTGATAGGTGTATTTATGCATGAAGAAGAGAGGCACGAGAATTTGAAGCCTCAGAATCTAGACTTAACTGTTGTGGCAAAGAAGAAATTCTTCAAAGGAAAATGGGGAGAAGAAAGTAAAGGTCAAAATCCATTTCAGAGAAGGCCATATCCAAAGCCAAATCAAGGTATGTCACCATCGAGAAATGATTAAAAAATTAAATGTTTTTATTTTGGTAGAAGTGGGAATCTTTCTAGATATTGCTACAGGAATAAAAGTGATGAAGCGAGGCATAAACATAGAAAACATTCAAGACATTTTGTAGGAGAAACCATGATTTATAATCTTAAAAATCTTAAGTTGTTTCTATCTAATGTTGCATTGTCTATTGAAACCAATGATGTTGATGCATGGTTTATGGATTTTGGAGCTTCAATCCACATGACATACAATAAGGAATGGTATGAGAACTTCAAGGAAATAAGCAATGGTGGAAACATTTATCTCGGAGATGATCATGCACATTAGATGAAGGGATATGGAGATATTCCAATGACTATACCAAATGGTATTGTCAGGTGCGTTCGTAATGTTATTTATGTGCCCATGATCAATAAAAATATAATTTTTGTTTCTACAATCACAAATCATAATCTGAAGGTTGAATTCTTTAAAATACACTGCATAGTAAAGGACTTGTTGGATCACTACAACCTGTGGCTTCAGGGGTCACAATTGGAGACCTAAACAAACTTAATGTCACTAGAAAAAGTCATAAAGCAATGACTTCTACAAATGTGTCAATAGAAAGCCTTTGGCACCAGAGGTATGGTCATATCAACTATCATGATTTGTTATTGTTGCAGAAACAAAGAATGGTTGAAGGACTCCTTATGTTAAAGAATGAGTATTCTGCTTGTGAAGGATGCGCATTAGGAAAAATTCACATAGATGAATTCCCCTTTAATTATGATAGGAGAAGAAGACATGTATTAGAACTTGTGCATTACGATGTTTGTGGACCAATGTAGACGATATCTCTAGGAGGTTCTTATTATTTTATGTTGTTTATTGATGACTACACAAGGTACACTTGGGTGTACTTCCTTATGAGAAAGAATGATGTTTTTTAATACTTTAAAGAATTCAAAAACATGGTAGAGAAGTAGATTGAGAAGTTCATAAAAATTCTCCGTTCAGATCAAGGGGGGAGTACATATTGGGGAGCTTCATCAAACACTGCAAGGGTCATGGAATAGTGCAACAATTTACAGTACCCTACACTCCATAGTAGAGTGGTGTTGCAGAAAGTAAAAACCAAACATTGGTTGAGTGTGCACAGAGTATGATCAAAGGTAAGAATCTCTTAAATGATTTTTGGGTAGAATCCATTAGTATTGCAGTTTATCTAAAGAACATAAGTCCAATAAGGTATCTTGATCTCAAAACCCCACACAAATCCTTTTATGGTTTAAACCAACAATTCATCATTTGAGGGTATTTGGATGTACAACCTTTGCACATATTCTGAAGGAGAACAAAAAGGAACTTGAGACTAAAGGTATCAAAAATATTTTTGCTAGATATTGTTCAGAATTTAAAGCATATAAAATGTTGATCCATCTACTCATAAAGTATTTGCGAGTAGAGATGAAATTTTCCATGAACACGCAGATGAAGGCAACAAGGAAAACAACTATGAAAGGTAGCACATACAGCGAGCAGTAGAAGATTGAGGAAGAATATAGTGATATGGACACTACCAACATTCAGAGCTCACCCAGTGGTGGAGAAGTATCTTCAGAGAATAGGAATGAAGACAATGAAGTACCAAGGAGATCTTCTTGACAGATTCGCCTACCTGAAAGGTACAAGGACTATGTAATGATGAGTAATGTTTTGAATGTCATCAAATCCATCAGTTTTAATGTGTTGGGAAAAATACTGAGAGGGGGGGGGGTGTGAATCAGTATTTAGAGCTTACTCAAAACTTTTACTTTTTCCTTACTAAATTCCATACGTGACTTCAATGAACCCAAATCGCGTATACACGCAGATATCATTAAGAAAACTTGCATATTACCAGAGATCTTATTATGCATATAATTCTTTACTTAGATCAGTGCACCATTCATTCATCAGATGTTTAGTAAGCAGTAAGCATGTGCAGTAAGAAAAGAATAGATCATCACACATAAGCAACACACATGAACACCAGGATTTAAGGTGGAAACCCAATTCGGGAGAAAACCATCGCTGCTGTTGTCTCTGTCTTCAATATTTATTATAAAGAAAACTGCTTACAATCATGTACTGGCACAGACTCATACCAACACGCAGGCACCCACCTGCAGAAGGCTGCAACCTTATCTCATTCTCCAGCTACTACTGGAAGAGAGCGCCAACCCCCTGATCTCATTTACCAGTCGCTCATGGAAGGGAGCTACTACCCCCTGATCTTGTTTACCAGCTACCACTTGAAGAGAGCTACTACCCCCTGATCTCGTTTACCAGCTACCATTGGAAGGGAGCTACTACCCCCTCACTGAAGGCTTCGACCCTTAGCACCACCATGGACCACGTTTCATCAATTTTCATATTGGATCCAACAGCTTCCACACAACACACCTTGTAGGCCTATTTTCTTTAGATTTTCAGACTGGACCCACTCCACACATTTAAGCTCAAAGAACATACATCAAACTGAAACTTATAACCCATTAAATTCATTCATTGGATCATCAACCAATCAACCAAACAACCATTGATCTTTAATCATAATAAACTAGTTGCATAATCAATATTCAAACAACTCAGATCTGTATGAAGACATCTTGACAGACAACAATAATACAACAAAACAGATCAGAGATTTCCTTCTGCACACTTTAGCAAAACACTAGATTACATGCGCGCTTTTACTTCACTGAACCTGCGTATATACACGCTATCACAGAGACAAACCTGCATATACATCTGCAAACATTTCAGGATTGACCTTATATTCCATACGCGCTTTTTCTGAAACCAACCCGCGTATATACGCACTTTCTCTGACATAAAACTGCGTATAGATCTGCAAACACTGTAGGGCTGCGCTACTCTTCAGAACAGATAGATAGCTCAGATCTTACCCTTCACTCCAGAAAATATTTCGCCTCATCTCAGATCTAAACATTCCATAAACAGATTTAGAAGATACATAGTCATTTTAGGTCAAGAGATCTTCATCCATCATTGTATTCATAGGTGCATTATTTATTCAGATATATTAATGAACTGTAACCCATTCCATGCAGATATACTTCAGAGTGAAGTATTCATTCAATACCCAGACACATGCACCCCTTTGCACTATGATCTTCTTCTCCTTATATATTTTTAGCCTTTACCAATACCATGAGCCAAAACCATACAACTTCCGATGGTATTCTTAGACGGAATCAAATAGACAATACAACGCTCAATACTGTGTGCCAATACCGTGGTAATGCCCCTTGGTATTATAATTTTGGAGCAAAAACAAGCATACACGACTTGGAACGTACTTATCAGCGTGCATACGCGACTTGGCCTTTACAAACCCGCGTATACATTGTGACATATTAAAAATAACATTTCTCTGGCACATACTGAAATTATTTTCTCTGTCACATATGAACTGATCTGTAGATACATCATTCTTACATTTTTAACACATAGGTTGCTTATCATAGGCAACTCATCAAGTAGGTTTCCATCAAGGACAACTTCATCAAGTAGGTTGCCATCAAGGACAACACATTGCATCATATTGCCAACAATCTCCCCCTTTGGACTTGATGGCAACCATGATGGTGTTTGATCACCACACTAGATAGATACATTAATCATAACTATTATTCAAACACCATGATACTCTCCCCCTTTGACATCAAGGGAAAAGGGTGGATCAAAACCAAAACAAGGTTTCTCTTCCCTTGTAGAAAGATGAGCTCTGTAGATCTGAAGTGTACTGAATTTACCATGATCCCCCTAAGTTCATGTTGAATCTTTAGACAGATTTTTTAATGAAGTACATGACTCTATAACTCAACCAAGTATGACCATTCCTATCACCAAGGACTCATACTTACATGAATGAGCCATCCAAGTGGATTTACATATTGGACTCAACTTCCCAACCAAGTGGGTTTACAAATTTGACTCAACTACCGAACCAAGTGGGTTTACAAATTTGACCAAGTCCCTACATGACCGAATATAAAAATTTTACATCATAGGTCTCAACATGACCTTTTCATCAAATTATAGATATAACTAAGACCAATGAATCTCATTCAGACCACAACAACCACTTAGAATGCCAACAATGCATCCTTTCCCACAGGACAAGTTCTCCCCCTTAGCTTGTGAATCCTGAACACTTTCAACAGCAAATAATCAAGGCATCTTCAAAAATTTAGAGAATGAAATAGAAATGTAAGAACTGGAACATCACCAAAGATACCCAACAACACTACAACCATTCTAAAAATGATGACCTAGAAAATTATGCCAGCAAAAACCCATACGCGGCTTTCTATATATAAACTTGCGTATATACGTGACTTCCCTTTATGAAATGTGCGTATCCAATTTAATCTTCTGAATTTACGCTGATCTGATCTTCTGAGCAACAGAGAAAATTCCTAGCTTTTGTCTGAGATATTCGAATGCTTCCCTAGGAAGAGGTTTAGTAAATATATCAACAACTTGTTCTTTGGAGGGAACATACTCCAATTTCACCTTTTGTTCAAGCACTCTTTAAGAAGTGATACTTGATAGGAATGTGCTTGGTCTTGGAATGCATAACAGGATTCTTTGAGATATTGTTGGCACTTGTATTATCACACATAATGGATATGGGATGTGAACATTTGATTTGAATGTCTTGTAAGGTCTGTATCATCCAAAGAAGTTGTGTGCAACATGATGCGGCAGCCACATATTTTGCTTCTGCTGTAGATAAGGCAATAGAGCTTTGCTTCTTGCTGAACCAAGATACTAATTGGGGCCCCATAAAGAATGCACCACCACTAGTGCTTTTTCGATCATCAACCTGTGACCGAGTCTATGTATCCAGCTTCATAGTGTCTTTCTGTAGAAATCAACTATCAACTCAATCTCTTGTCTTTATCAAGGTGAACTTTCCATTTCCTCTTTGTAGAAACACATGTGGGAATCATCATGAAATAGAGTAGAGTGGCACCATATAGCACAAGAAAACACCATAGACTTGTATCATAAAATGTCTGAGAGAAGAAAGATAAGACAATGTATCTGTGTCTTCAAGTGTCATCCAACAGTTGTAGCATAAGCACATCAGTAACCAACATCAAGATCTTTGTAGCAACATCATATTCTTGCCAAGAATAATTATCATACTGGAACAACTTCATCATAGTCAATATGTATCAAGAAATCATGTGTTCTGTTATTACCAAAGTCTTATATAATCATGATGTTCATCAACAAAATCTGCATGTTTTGTCCTTATATCTGAATCATTAGACTTGCATCAAATCCACATGTGAAAATAAAGATACTCTTCTGCAAAACGCGATCAGGGCTCATCCATAATCTCATCATAAGAAATCTATGTATCATGACAACATCATTCTAACATGATCATCACAAGAATAAGCAAACATAATGCCAACAATGCAACTTTAGTAGTTAGGCTAATGCTCCCCCCTAAACCGGTGTTACATGTTCATAGTCAAGTATGACCATATCATATCAACAGACTAAAACCATCAACATTAGATCAAGAAAATTACATATGTCAGCAGCCTATCAGCAACCGATCTTGAGTCTGATTCATTTTTTTTTTCTTATCAGAGAAAAACATACGCAACTATTTCCAATGAAACTCGGGTGTATACGTGGCTTTAGTTCATGAAACCCGCGTCTAGAAAGTGAAATATAGAAAAATTTCACAACTTCATCTCCCTCTGAATTTGTACCACCTATACTTGTCTTCTCTTGTCACATCAGATGCACTGTCAGAAATAAACACAACTAGAATTACCAAACCAACCA
Source organism: Pinus albicaulis (assembly GCA_034641835.2). Taxonomy (NCBI): domain Eukaryota; kingdom Viridiplantae; phylum Streptophyta; class Pinopsida; order Pinales; family Pinaceae; genus Pinus; species Pinus albicaulis. Next base: position 431,322,242 of record CM076583.1, read on the forward strand.
TGGGAATCACTATATATTTCTCCCCATATGATGATACATTACTGATCCCTATAATGTATCTCACATCACTCCTGCAGTCATTATGAGAAGTAAACTGTAGAAACATATGACTGCATTAGGGTCAATATTCCCTACGTTTTGACCGTTGCTTCTTTTCTTTCCATCTTTGCTGGAAATTCTCCAATTTCTTAGATCTATTCATCATACTCAATCTGCGTTCTTTTTCTACATGCCCATAATTGTTACAAGCATAACATCTTATGTGACCAGAAAAGGGAGCATCGGGATCATAATATGTTTTTCTAATCTTTCTTCTATTGCAATCAACTACTTTATGACCAAAATTGCTGCATGAAAAACAATATCCCTTAAAGAAGCCAGAGTACCTGGGAGCTGACTGTCTTTCTGTGTATTGTCTATATGTCTTTTACTAAAAACATTTTCTTCTGCACTTGGCTGTAACATGTCCATACTTATGACATATAAAGCATTAAACATTATTGATTAAAGGAGAGAATTGATTGATACTTCTATATTTAGGATCGAATGATTTCCTTTGAGAATTCATGATTGTCAGTTGCCCTTTTGTCTCTTTAAACACTTTAGGTTTTGCATTGATATCCTTTGAATCTTTAGCATTGTCTTGTGAACTAGATTCTCCTATCACAGTTTCATGAAAACTAAGACCAAATTTAATAGAGGGAGACCTTTGACTACTAAGAATATTATCCAGAATCTTAGTACTATCTTGAAACCTCAAGAATTTATCCTTTTCTTCTAATTTACCTTTTAAAATGTTTACCTCAACCTCCAATTTTTGGCATTTCTTCTTCATACTTTCTTCAACCCTTCTCCCTTCTTCTACTTGTTCATTCAATTTTAGAATCTCTTCTTTCAACCCATTTTCTTGTTCTTCAAATGATTGTAGAAGTTCTTCATTCTTCTTATTTGATGTTTCCATATCTACTTTGAGAGAGATGATTTCTATTGCAAGTCCTTCACTATGATTGGTTACTTCATCCTGTAGCCTTTGATACTTGTTTATCTATCCATTCATTCTAGAGATCATATCTTTGTAGATAGATTCCCTCTCATTAAATAATATTTGTTGAGCTTCAACTTTAATCTTGAGATTTGCAATTACTGCTTCTAGATCCATAACATTGCTTTCACTTTGGTTTTCACTATCTTCACCATTGCATGCACAAGAAAGTGAATCACAAGAACAACAATCAATACCTGTTTCATCTTCTTCATTTTCTGCTGTACATGTTTTCTGAGATATGTTCTTTCTTTGAGTAGCCTTGTTCTTTTGCTTCCTTTCCATTGTGATGGATCTCCTTCAAGCGATCAAGCTCCTTCAGAAGGACCTGCTCTGATTACAATTGTTGGGAAAAATACTGAGAGGGGGGGGGGGGTGAATTAGTATTTAGAGCTTACTAAAAACTTTTACTTTTTCCTTACTAAATTCCATACGTGACTTTAATGAACCCAACTCACATATACATGCGGATATCCTTAAGAAAACTTGCATATTACCAGAGATATTATTATGCATATAATTCTTTACTTAGATTAGTGCACCATTCATTCATTAGATGTTTAGTAAGCAGTAAGCATGTGTAGTAAGAACATAATAAGTCATCACACATAAGAAACACACATGAACACCAAGATTTAAGGTGGAAACCCAATTCGGGAGAAAACCACCGCTGTTGTTGTCTCTATCTTCAATATTTATTATAAAGAAAACTGCTTATAATCATGTACTGGCACAGAATCATACCAGCACATCGGCACCCACCTGCAGAAGGCTGCAACCTTCTCTCGTTCTCCAGCTACTACTGGAAGGGAGCTACTACCCCCTGATTTCATTTACTAGCTAGCACTAGAAGAGAGCTACTACTGCCTGATCTCATTTACCAGCTACCACTGGAAGGGAGCTACTACCCCCTCACTGAAGGCTTCAACCCTCAGCACCACCATGGACCACGTTTCATCAATTTTCATACTAGATCCAACAACTTCCACACAACACACCTTGTAGGCCTCTTTTCTTCAGATTTTTAGATTGGACCCACTCCACACATTTAAGCTCAAAGAACATACATCAAACTGAAACTTATAACCCATTCAATTCATTCATTGAATCATCAACCAATCAACCAACAAACGACTAATATTTAATCATAATAAACTAGTAACATAATCAATATTCAAACAACTCAGATCTGTATGAAGACATCTTGACAGACAACAGTAATACAAAAAAACAGATCAGAGATTTCCTTCTGCACACTTCAGCAAAACCCTAGATTACATACATGCTTTTACTTCACTGAACCTGCGTATATATGTGCTATCACAGATAAAAACCTGCGTATACATCTGCAAACATTTCAGGACTGACCTTATATTCCATACGCGCTTTTGTTGAAACCAACCCACATATATACGCGCTTTCTCTGCCACAAACCTGCGTATAGAGCTGCAAACATTGCAGGGCTGCGCAACTCTTCAGAACATATAGATAGCTCAGATCTTACCCTTCACTCTAGAAAATATTTCGCCTCATCTCAGATCTAAACATTCCATAAACAGATCTAGAAGATACATAGTCATTTCAGGTCAAGAGATCTTCATCCATCATTGTATTTATAGGTGCATTATTTATTCAGATCTATTAATGAACTATAACCCATTCCATGTAGATATAATTTAGAGTGAAGTATTCATTCAATACCTAGACACATGCACCCCTTTGCACTATGATCTTCTTCTCCTTATATATTTTTACCCTTTACCAATACCATGAGCCAAAACCACACAACTTCCGATGGTATTCTTAGATGGAATCAAATAGACAATACAACGCTCAATAATGTTTGCGAATACCATGGTAATGCCCCTTGGTATTATAATTTTTGAGCACAAACAGGCATACGCGACTTGGAACATACTTATCCGCATGCATACGCGACTTGGCCTTTACAAACCCGCGTATACATTGTGACATATTAAAAATAACATTTCTCTGGCACATACTGAAATTCTTTTCTCTGTCACATATGAACTGATCTGTAGATACATCATTCTTACATTTTTAACACATAGGTTGCTTATCATAGGCAACTCGTCAAGTAGGTTTCCATCAAGGACAACTTCATCAAGTAGGTTTCCATCAAGGACAACACATTGCATCATATTGCCAACATAATGAAGCTAATGAATATAAATAATGGAGAAAAGAAATCAAAGAAGAATATTACTTTATAATTAAAAAAAAAAAACCTTGAAATTGACTAAATTACATAAAGGTAAAGAGCCCATATGGTGTAAATGGTTATAAAAACCCACGTTTAAAGCAGATGGAAGTATATATAAATATAAAGCTAGATTGGTGGCAAAAGGTTACTCATAGAGGGTATTGACTATGAGGAAACATTTGCATCTATAGCTAAATTAAATACTATTAGATTTTTAATTGCAATAGCTACTATTGGAACTTGCACCAATTATATGTAAAGTATGCTTTTCTGAATGGTTATTTAAAAGAGGAAGTGTATTTGACACAAGTTGAAGTGTTTGTGAAAAAGGGGCATAATCATTTAGTTTAGAGATTAAATAAAGATCTGTATGGGTTGAAGAAGGCACCCAGATTGTGGTATGAGAAGATAGATTCCATATTTCTTCAGTAGGGTTTTATGAGGAGTGAAAGTGATCTAGATCTGTATACCAAATTTGATGCAAAGGGGCATGTAGTATTGATTAATTTGTATGTTGATGATCTAATTATTACAAGAAATTTAGTTAAACTAGTTGACAGAATTAAGACACAAATGTCACAATTATTTCAGTTGAAAGTTCTTGGTGAGTTACATTACTGTCTAAGTCTTGAAGTTTCGAGAGATGTTGGTCAAACTTTTGTTTCTTGGGGTAAGTATGTCAAAAAATTGCTTAATAAGTTCAAAATGGATGAGTGTAATGTTGCTTGTGTTCTAATGGAACAAAATTTGAAACTTCACTTTGATGATGGCTCAAAGGAGGTTGGTGGTACAATGTATAGACAACTAGTGGGAAGCTTGAATTATATTACTACAACTAGACCAGACATAGCAGACTATGTTAGTGTGTTACGTCAATTTATGGTGAGACCTCTAGAAAGCTGTTGGAGAGCAGCAAAAAATGTATTGAGGTATCTTAAAAGAACAATTGATTTTGGTCTTAAGCTTAGTGATTCATTCGATGTTGAGTTGATAGGTTACTTCGATTCAGATTTGGTTGGTAATTCAAATGATAGGATATCTACTACATGTTATAATTTTAGCATTGCATCTGGGATTATTTCATGGAGTAGCAAGAAGCAACCAACTATATAAATTTCATCTACTGAGACATAATATAAAGCTTTGTGTGCAACAACTTATGAAGTTGTTTGGTTGAGGAGAGTTCTTCTAGATGTTTGAGAAGAACAAAAGAAGGCTATTGTGATCAAATGTGACAACCAAAGCTCGATTAAGATGGAACACAATACAACTTATCATGCAAGAAAAACAAATGTTGATGCTTAGTTTCACTTTGTTAGAGAGAAGATACAGTCCAAAGGAATTTTTCTTGAATATGGTAATAATTTTGAAAATGCTGTTGATATTTCCACCAAGTTCCTTGGAAAGATGAAATTTGAATTGTTTAGGGAGATATTAGGTCTGGAAATTAATACTTTCTCATCTAAGGGGGGGATTTGAAAATAATGAAGAAATGATTAGTTAGTTTGTTTTGACTTTTAGTTCTAATTAGGAACTAGATCCTATTTCTTCAGAGGTTGTTTCATCTCCCTAAGTAAATGTTCTTGTATAAGATATGTATTGTTTGGATTTTTCATTTAATGAAAGGAAGGGTTATGGCAGCCTAAGGGGCTCCTCACGTGAGTGCTGCGAGTTTCATTCATTTATCATTGTCTTCTTTAATTTCAAATGAAAATTTATTTGGAAATATTTAATTTCATCATTGTATATACCATAAAGAATGTTTTCATATTACTAAATTTACACCCTCAATAATTTTTTGTTTTTTAAACATTGGAAATTTTGGAAGGCTTATTCCAAAATAGACTATCCCTATAGATGTAATCAATGTTTTGGGGATAATAAAAAATTAAATGGTTGATAAACATTGATAGTCATAAAAAAAAGTAGGTGTTATTTAATTTATGGACCATCATCACATACACTTTAAAATGGAAAATTTGTTTAGAAATGTTGATTCAATTATTAAATTGTGTATACGAAAAAGGATTTTTATGACCATTCATACATTTTTATTTTTATTTTCAATGTAAAAATTCTAAAATTTGTATCTTGCAATATAATACACCTATCAACTATCAGTATAACTAGCACCACCACTTTTTCTAATGCAGTTGATATATGTCGAACGACATATTTTTCATATGTAGATTGGGGTATAAAAGGAGGAAAGTGTCATCAATTAGCGTATATCAACCACATTAGTAAATGTGGTTGTGCTAGTTAATAGATGATGTGTGTGGCATGGATTCATTCGCCATGGATAACCATGGTTGTCGAGAGTTGATGAGGTTGATCATGGTTGAAAAGGTTGACCGATGTTGAAGAGGATTGATGATGTTGATCATGGTTGATGAAGTTGACTGATGTTGGAGAGGGTTGACCAAGTTTGACCATGGTCAACCATCAATATACCAATGTATTATTGCTACATCAATCTAATACTATTACATTAAAGTTAACATTGTTACAATATTACATTAATATTGACTATGTTTGACCGTTATCAACCACGATTGATAATGGTCTATGATACATTAATATTAATGTTAATGTTACATTAATTTTACAAAATTGGTTGCATTAATGGTTGAAGTGAGTTGATGAGATTGTGTATGCTTCACATGGTTGATCATGATTGAAGAGGGTCGACCATTGTTGGTCAAAGTGGACCATGGTTCACCTTAGTTAACCCTGGTCGATAATGATTAAAATGGTTGACCAGGGATTAAGAAAAAAGATTATGGTTGACTTTGGTTTACCATTACTGTGGATGGTTTCTCATTGTTACATGGTTGCAATAATGTAACATTAATGTTGACCATGGCTAAACATGGTCAACCATGAAATATTACATTAATCTTACAAAAATGGTTACATTAATGGTTGAAGAGGGTTAATGGGGTTGATCATGGTTAATGAGGATGACCATGATTGAAAAGGGATGACCATTGTTGGTTAATGGAAACCATGGCAGACCTTAGTTGAACATGATTAATAATGATTGATATCAGCTAAACATGATTGATAGTGATTACCACGGTTGACCTCCACTGACCATGATTGATAATGATTGCCATGGTTGACTGTGACTAACAATGATTACCACAATTGATCAATTATTAAGGGGAATATTTTGGTTGAACTTTCTTTATCATGGTTCACCATGGTTGACCATGGTTGATGAGGTTGATAACATATGAAGAGAGTTGACTCTATATTAACATAGTTGACTTATTTTAACCATGGTCAACCATAAATATAACAATGTATTATGTTTCATTATCTAACAATGTAACATTAATGGTTTCAATTGTTATATTATTACATTATGTTGACCATGGTTTATTTTACATTAATGTTACATGAATGTTAAAGAAATAGTTTCATTACGTGTTCAAGAGGGTTGATGAGGTTGACCATGGTTAAGGAGGGTTAACCATCATTGCTTGAGGATTTATGAATATACAATGGTCACCCTAATTAACCCATGGTTGATTAAGCTTGAACATGGTCAACCATGGTAGGATGGTGTAGGCCTTAGTTGACCATGAGAGATAATGATTACAATGGTTGAACAAGGATTAAAAAAAATTATTATAGTTGACTTTGGTGTACCATTGTTGTCCATGGTTGACCATTGTTACATGGTTATAATAATGTAACATTAGTTTTGACAATGGATAACCATGACCGACCATGCAATATTACATTAATGTTATATTAATGCTACAAAAAAGGTTACATTAACGGTTGAAGAGACCATGGTTGACCTCAGTTGAACATGATTAACAATGATTAAAATGTTTTACCACAATCAACCATATATATAACAATGCATTAAGTTACATTAATCTAATAATGTAACATTCTTGTTTTCAATCGTTATATTGTTACAATAATGTTAAGAATGGTTAATTTTACATTAATGTTACATCAATCTTACTTTCATTACCAATTTAAGAGAGTTGACGAGGTTGACCATGGTTGATTGATGTTGACCATGGTCAACCATTGTTCACTATTTACTATGATAGCTTATAATTAACAATGGTTGACCAAGGTTGAGAATGGTCCATGTTTCATCATGGTTGACAATGGTGGAGCATGGTTCATTATGGTTGGTCATGATGCCCATGATTTAACCATGTTAACCATGGATGAACATGGTTTCAAATATTTTCCCATTATTGACCATATTTTTCTATGAGAGATTATGGTTGCCCGTGTGTATAATGGTTGACCATATTTAACTATAGAGGCCTTGGTTGACCATATTTGACCATCCTAACCATCATTGACCATGGTTCGAAATTAATAGTGGCAGAGAATGGGTTTTTCAAGGTTAAATATGGTTGACCAGAGATGACCATGGTTGATTATTGCTAATGAAGGTTGTGTACAGTTAAACATGGGTAACATTGAGTGACAATGTTTGACTATGTTTGACCATTGTTGAGTTTCTTTAATCATGTTTGACCATACTTGCGTTTGTCAAACATGGTTGAATATGGTTCACTATGGGTGTACATGGTTGATCAATGTTGTGAGTGTTTGCTATATATGACTGTGGTGAACCATATATGACTAGGAATGGAAATGCTAACTATGGTTGACCATGTTCAACCATGTTTCCCAGAGGTGACCACTATTAACCATGCAAATAATGGAGACCATTATTAAAAATGTATTAACCATATTTGACCTTAATTAGCTATGGTTTCATAAGTTTTTTATGGTATATGATGGTTATCTACTGATAAGGTTGATTTTGGTTGACTATGGCTAAATATGGCTAACTATGGTCAACATATGGTTGAGTAAGGTTCATCAAGGTTGATTGTTGTCGACTAGGGATGACCATGTTTAATTATGGTTGAAGAGGGTTAAACATGGTTGATGATGATTGATGATGGTTGACCATGACTGACAATTTTGATGGGTATTAATGATGGTTAACCAAAGGTTGATGAGAATTGGTTGTAGGTAACAATGGTAGGACACTCATGATAAATATTGATAATAATAAATTATGGTTAATCATGGTTGAAAACTAATCGTGATGTTAACCATCATTGACCATTATTTAGTTGTTTGGATATGCTTGAAATTCTTGTATATGTTTAACCGTGGTCAGTTTGTTCATCCACGGATGAGATTGTAAGAGCATGATTGATTATGGTTGAGTATGGTTGGCTAAGGGTGAACGTGGTTGGCCATGGTTGAAAATGTTTTGTGCTAGATGAATATGGTTAACCATGTTTACTATGCTTGATAAAGTGAGTTACCATGTTGATTGTGCATGATAAAGTGGTTGACCATGGATATCCATGGATGATAATAGTTTCCATGCTTGATTATGGTGACAATAGTTGATCATTGTTGAGTTGCTTAAAGTGTGGTCGAACATCGCTCACTATATTTGAGTAGTTTTATTATTGTTAATGACGGTTGATCATATTTTATGTTGGATATGTTGATTATGGTTGACTATGTTGAATGTTATGGATATGGTTTTCTTTATGACTATGTCATCATATTGACCATGATAAAACATGTATCAATGGTTAACCATTATGATGATGATGATGATTAACCATAGTGACATTGGGAATTTATTTCATGTTTTTTGTAATTTATGTAACGTTCTGAAAATGTTTGTCACAATGTGACAAATTTTGTCACATTGCGACATTAGATAAATTACAACGTAATGTCACATTGTGACAAGATTATGACATTGCAAAGTTGGAAAATGCTTGCCACATTGCGACATTGGATAAGTTTTTGCACCATTATGATGTTAAAATATTTTTGTTACAACGTGATGTTATTTTCTTTGTCACATTACTTCATTTATCACATTTTGATGCTAAAATTTTCCATCACAATTTCTGAATATTTATTTTCATTGTAGTTTCACATAATTATTTTTACACAACCACATCACGTTGATAGTTTTGTAGTATCAAATTGCAACAATGTCCCATTGTGACATTAGATAAATTGCAACAATGCCATGTTATTGGGTAGATTTTTTGTTATTTTTGTAATGCATTACAGTAACTTTCTCCACATTGCATCATTGGATACATTGCAATGCCACATTGCGACATAATTTGTCATAGTGGCATGTTAGACAATGTTTGTCACACTATGATGTTGAATAAATTTCTAAATCATTTTGACGTCAAAACATGTTTGTTCCAATGTTTAACATTAATTTGTTTGTCACATTAAGTTCATTCGTCGTAATGTGATGGTAGTTTTCCTTTGCATTGTCCAAGAATATATTTTCATATAAATTTTACACAACCACATGTCACATAGCAACAAAGATATTGTTTTAGGAAAATGTGACATGAAATATATTTTTCCATTCCATGTTCATTTATTGTTATTTGTGCAACCATATTGTGATGTTGTGATGATGTGTAAAGTTCATCAAAAGGAAATTTCTATTATTTTTATTTTTTTTACAGTTGTGATGTTTAGATTTTTATCATTGTGTTACACTGATGTTTTTCATCACACTGTCCTAGCATATGTTTCATACTATTTTAACACATTTTTCTTTTTTTTGTATGACAACATTGATATGTTAAGTTTGTAATGTGACAATTTGATGATGGTTTTTGTTGGTTACAATGTATTTTGGTTCCTCGTCACAATCAAACCAAAAATTTATATTTTAAAATAAAATAAAATAAAAACACATTTTTTTTTTCGAAAAAATTGTATGAAAATCTAAAATAATAAATCTCACATTAATAGTTAGAGTATTATATTTAAAATTCTATATAATAATATTTATATTATAATAGTATTATATTAATATTAATCTTAAAAGCATATTATTATTATTATTATTATTATTATTATTGAAAAGATAATGTAATACAATTTTGGGAGTATTAATATATTAATAAAAATGATAATATTAATATTAATATTAGATTCCCTAAGGGTTAATTCAGTTGGTCGAATATCTATCATTAAAAGAATATTTACTATTGATAGGTCACGAGTTCAATTCTCTCGATACTCTAGCAGTTAGGATCTATAGTTGAGCTAACAAGAAATTATCCTTCTGGGTAGTTTTTCTGGTTACAAATATTCAAGGGATGTAGTGATTACTGATCTCTAGAGAATGTGAACCACATAGAAAATAAACATTATTATTAGTATAACTATTAATAATCGAGCTGATAGGAAATTATTCTTCTAGGTAGATTTTTCGATTACAAATATTTGACGGATGTAGTGATTACTGATCTCTGGAGAATGTGAACCACATAGAGAATAAACATTATTATTAGTATACATATTAACATCAGTATGTTATCTTGACATTATTTTCCATAATTTATATGCCAATTAGTATATGAAAATGATGTCGACTAATATATATTAACCACATTTATTAATACAGTTGTGATAACACTACAACTTAAAGGGGGGTTTTAAGACAATATTTAAGAAATTTTTTGGGTAAATTGTCTTAATTTGAGACAAAAGAAAACTTGTGTATTATCTTAAATATTGTCTTTAAGCGGGTGTCTCAAATTAAATCGTCTTAAAATTAAATTTTCTTAAAATATTTTCTCTATAAAGACAATATATAACACAAGCGTTTTTGTCTCTCCAGAGACAATTTCATTTTTGTCTCTCCAAAGACATTTTCATTTTTGTCTCTCTAGAGAAAATTTCATTTATTGTCTGTTATGAGACAATTTCATTTGTCTCTCCAAATAAAATAGTTGGAATTAAAGACATATTGTCTTTATGGAGACAATGTATCTAATCCTATCTATTGTCTCTCTAGAGACAATATAAAAAAATGAATCCAGAAAAATATCTCACCATCAAAATAATTCAATTATAAAAATATAATTAAAAAAATCTACAATATCATTGAATAATTCATGTTAGGGTACAATGGAATCGAATCACTAACCTCCTACATGGCAGGTGCTCTTCCATTGAGCTAGCACCCTTTAAAGAATTATGTGAGGAGTTATGGCAGTCCTTGAAATTGTATAATAGGCATTGATTTTTAAAAAATGTTCAACACATAATGGCATAATCCATGTAAAATATATAATCATGCAAGCCCCTATTTTTAACTTAATAAAAAAATAAATCAATGCAGTTAGTTTTTTAACTTAATAAAAAAATAACTCATTGGAGTTAGCTCACTGTGACACCCTTGTAGCTTGACTTGCACAAAAAGCTAATAATAAACAATAATCTACAAATAAATTAATATAGCCATACAAAGAAAATTTACTATAATTAGCACAAGTAATACAACCACCACCCAAAGAGCTACACCAGCTTGCTAGTAGGCACTGATCAACATATATGATCTCCAACCAGCTTCAAATTTCAGACCTTCATAATCTTGAGTCCGTCCAACCACCTGCATGAATTAAGACAACATAGCTAGAAACAAATAATACTAATTAATACCATAAGTAAAAATTTCGACAAATAACAGTAAGTAATAGCTTCACTATTTCTTGACAACTAACTTATAGTAGGTAAGCTATCTCTTTAAAACTAACTTATAATAGGTATTGTCATATTTTAGAAAAAGTTGAAGTGAAAAATGTATAAAAGATTGTTTCCTGTTGCTCATGAAACTAAGGTTTCCACGCTCTTTTGATAGGAATATTAATTTGATCCATACAATATCTGGTTAATATGACTGAGACTCGGGCATCCGTATCTCCATTGCAACATTTTCAATAAACCAAAAATATATCATATAATCAAAATTTTACTTGTAACAGAGAAAAAAATCAAGGTGTTGGACAGTGCGTGTCAGCTATGTTTAGTATGGCAATGCTTGCATACCTATATAGCCATATGCGAAGGCCTCCTGCTATGAGTTTTTGATATAAGGGGAGCACAGAGTTCAGGGCATCCTTCTAGTTGTCAAAGAGGGTGTAACTGCAAAATTTAAAGTATGTCATTAATTATTTGTGAATTATTCAAAGGTATATACTAGAAATTGCCCCAAAAGGTGCAAAGAGAGGCCGATAGGATATGCAATTAAGACATTTTAAATTCAAAAAGTTGTACTTTAATTTTCGTAATCAAGAAAATATCAATTGAAAAATTAAATTTTAGTTTTTATTTTTTATTTTTTTCTTAAGTTCATTATATGTAAGTATATCAAAATTGGTTAACAAAAGAATTTTGAAATGTCATCACAACAACTCGAATATTAAATACTGGACACCCAAAATTCCAATGCCTTCTAAAAATCAACGAAAGCAAATTAATCCTTTCATATTTTAAAGTAGTCTAACTAATAGATGAGATGGTATTTTTTGGGAATCCCTCCCTTGTATATATTTTAATGAAAGGAAACTCGGATATAAATAAGGAACATGACCTCTGATAAACTTTTACTACACCCATTTTCTTGTTGCTATGGTTGGATCAATTAAACATTTTCATTGAAGACAACTTTATGGTGTAAATAACCATATATGAGAGACTTCCTCATAACACCTTTGCTAGCACAGGATTCATCCATGGGTGTTCACCATATGAAGTACTAGCATAATGAATTACTCCATTATGATCACCATCACACATGCACAAGAGTTTCTTAAAGCTCGATGTTCTTGGATGGAACCTGATACAATTAACTAGCTGTTTCCCTTGAGTGTTTACGCCAAATTAATTCAAAAGGTGCCTGCACACATATATTTTGAGATCAAGTATTATTAAGTAGAAAAAAATTCTAGCAATCCTGAAAAAGAACACATAAATAGGAACTGTTCACTTGTACAACAATACAATGTCATGTTATAACATGAATCTTAATATAACGACTTACTTCTGTTCATTTGATGCATTGATTGCATCTGTCCCGAGATACTGAAGCACCTACATTATCTATTTACATGGAAAAAATCCCATCACTTCCTATTTTTCATTTCATGAAGAAAGATTACAAAAAAATTATATCAAAGGGAAAGCTACATAAATAATGTGTTCTCACTAACTAGCTGTGGAAAGACTGGAATTTTCTTGCTTAGGTTACTCTGCTCCAGCTGCAACATAGTTGAAAAATTTCAAGTGCTGGTACATGCTACTAGTTCCATATAATCGCATATATGTCTGTATCAAGATCAGTAAGAAAAGAATTGTTTGAAATTAATTTTCATGAACATCAACAACTTATATGGCATAAATTTTGAAGTAAAGGAAGTGTCATTAGAGGAAAACGAACAAGAGAAAGAAATTCATATAAAGGTTCTAGCCTTTCTGCAAAGAATTTCTTGGGACTACATTCCTCTAGCTACTGATTTACTGCTTCCCATCCATGAAAGCCATCTCCTTGCATTCCCTAAGTCATAATAGCATCCATAACTCTTCCTCAGAGGTCACTACCAAATGGGGGTGCTGCAAAAGTCATAATAATCACAACTCAAAATGTTTACTACATTTATCCATCTCTCTAGATTCCATAATGTTAAAGGCAGACAAGTCACCCTTGTTGTATTCATGAATGCCTGCTACAAAATCAGGGTGGATATTGAGCATGTAAAGAGGCATTGTCAGAAATACTATCCCGCAACACCATAACACTCTAGAACATTGTGATAAGTGGGAAACAATATCCTACCTGAAGTATTTTCATAAATGAGGCCCTTTCTAACATTTTGAATTATGCACTAGCAGTAATGCAGTAATAAAAATGCTTAGAAAACATTTATTCACAAGCTTCTTCAAGTGGCCTACATGCAAGCATTGAGTTGACCACCTGCAGGATTGGACCTACTGAATCTTGCAAAGCGAAAAACTCAAAAGGCCAGCTTCAAATCCAAAAGGAAATTGCAATAGCTCATCTGAATGCTTGCCAAAAGTGCCCACAATCTCTGGACTCAGTTTTGTGTTATGCAAACAATGGATGATGAAGAATCTACTTCTAGTAAGTAGCACACCAACCCTGCATATATGTATAGAGCAACTTATGTGAATTACTAAGTCCAAATTATAACTACCTAAGTAGAAAAAATATTTTTCCTTTTTTTTTTTTTTGATGCCCAACCACCATGTAACCCTTGGAAGCTCAAGGTAGGTATGCCTTGTAAAATCATCATCTTCTGTGGCAAGTTTTGGCTATAGAAGATCTCCTCAATGCTTGCAAGTTGCAACGTTTTCACTACCTAAAAGTCCAAGATAGAGTTTTTATGATGCAATATTCAAAAGCAACAACCATAGCACTCCTACTTCTACAAAATTAAACTACCGCTTCTACGAAATGAAGAAATTTATAGAATATTTCCTCAATGCTTGCAAGTTTCAACTTATTCACTACCTCAAAGTCAAATCCAAAGTTTTTATGATGCAATATTCAAAAGCAACAATCATAGCACTCCTACTTTTACAAAATTAACCTACCCCACCTACGACATGAATAAATTTACAGGTTGGGAAAGTACAACACCTTTGAGATACACTCAAATAAGCATTCACAACATTCTTGTTGAAGCAGGTGAATTCCAAACTGATCAGATAGTACAATAAGGGGGAGCAACAAGGAACCCAAGTTATGTTTTTCATCCATATCCAACTTCCCACTGTACATGAAGTGCGCCATAGCTAAAAATGCTTCAGGGGAAACATCCCTCAAGCATACTTCTGAGGCATTGCTTTCACTCATCCCATTCGTAAACATCTTCCAAGAAACAAATTATTACTTTCTCATTCTCATTTAATAGTCTCTGAATTGAAAGGGAAAATTTAGGCTACCAAGTATGACACAAGTACAATACATGTGTATAGTTTAATATCCAAACGTGATATGAAAATAAATTATTTGCAAACATATATATTATTCAAAAACGATGATACATTTAAAATCAAGCTTATATATTCCAAAACTTTGGTACCACCATAAAGGAATGCACTCGAGAAAACTCATATTTATAATATGCTAATGGAAAATGAAAAAAGGATCCAAGGCAAGGAAATTAAAAAATACAACCTTGGAAAAAGGAGTACTCCAGACACTCAAAAAAAGTTTGTGTGCTTGGATGACTAGACCATGCCCCTCAATGTAAAGATCGATGTCACTATATTCACCAATTTCAAGCAATTTCTCCAGGTTTTGCACATCAATTGGCATGTCAGATGAGAAATCTGGACAGTTTCGCAAAAATATAACATGACTGGAATGCGTTAATTCCAGTTTATGACCCTTACTCAGAGACTCGTCCTTGAGTGCATCCTTCATTTTCTCACACTGGACCACCAGGGACTGAACACAAAACTCTTCAATCAATTCACTCAATGCATCCAATTGGAACTCTGAAACCTTGAGGACCAAAAAAAATATTTCATCACTAAAGACCATACTGTAACAGGGAAAAATTATTCTATTACCCATATGCCCATGAAAATTCTTATCATCATCATAACACTATACCAACACAAAAGAACTAAATACCAATTTGCATTTGATATTATAATAATTTCTTGTAACATATATCATTTTTTTTGCATCCTATGGAAAATCCCAACTTACCCTCTACTCTGTGCCTTTAGTGAACTTATTATTTTTGGAAATTACTATGGATCTGTAAGATTCATATAGTAAAAACAACACGATTTTATAGATCAGAGCAAAGAAATTTAATTGCATAAGAAATAGGCCATTCTTATTTAGTACTGCAAGGTTGTAACTTTTCTATGTTGTTGGGAAGAAAAGGGCAGAAGCCCAATGATGTAAAAATATGAAAATAATTTCCAGGGAGCACTAAATCACTGGCCCATAACAAAATTATACCACCACTCAAATCCCATGCCAAATTTTATCTTCATCACAACGCCAAATCAACATAAAGCTAAATGAAGTATATGAAAGCACCAATAAACTACACCATAGGCAGCTTTTTCCTAATAATGGGAGGAATATATTCCTGAGTTGGCCTTA
Organism: Pinus albicaulis; assembly: GCA_034641835.2. Lineage (NCBI taxonomy): Eukaryota > Viridiplantae > Streptophyta > Pinopsida > Pinales > Pinaceae > Pinus > Pinus albicaulis. The sequence goes on from CM076583.1 coordinate 431,338,505, forward strand.
TCAGGTCTTTCGTTGGTCAATGTTGTAAGGTTCTGTTCAGCCCTGACTCCATGATAAGTGTTGGTCCTGCGCCAATCAACCCTCTGAGATAAGGTTGTCTTCCTATCAATCCACCAAGAAATGATTAATCAACTAAAGTCATGATCATGATCTGCTTTCCTAGGGATTGAATATAAGATCCTATGTTGGATTTATCTGAACTTGTACTGGTCAATAAACTAAGCTCATGATCATTGTCTACCCACTTAAGGATATAATATGAGACCCTATGTTGGCTTTAACCGATCTTGCATTGGTTCATTCCTATGCCTTGTGAGAAGAGCTTGTCCTACCTCAGCCAACCTTTCCAACTAGTCAATTTACTAATTCCGTGGTAATGGTATGTCCTCGTGAATTTTTGATCTCACAGGTTATCCGCTGGTTCTTAGGGGAGATGTGAAGGAAGCCACAAGACAAGAATTCAAAGAACCACATAGGCAGAAATAGAAAAAACAAAATAACTACATACTTGGGTTCACCCGGTGTACAAATAATGAAGCAGAGCACGAAGAATTGGATACTCCACAAACGGGAGCCTGATCACTTCCTCACTCAAAATCAACCCACTACAGCACAAACCCAGAACAACCCGGTGAGCAGGCACAACCTGGTCCTCAGAGTCCACGAGGATCCTCAAATTTTCCGAATCCCAATTTTAAATAAAACTACTCAAACCTCTGCACACCAATGTAAAAGTCATCTGTGTAGACTGAATGGACGAAATCATCCCTGTATCACGAAATCATTCCTATAGCAGTGCAAACGAGGGTTATCCTTCCGCCAGATATTTCTGCCCATAACTAAAATTCCTACCATTCTGCCAGATATCTTTGCCCATAATTGAAATGCCTACCATTCTACCAATAAATGAAGACTGTGATCCTATACAGGTAACCATGGCCCGTAGTTGATTTCTGTCATCGCATGGCCACTAAGAAATAGGTGTCAAGTTACAGTGAAAAACGTAGAAGAAACATGTGTCATTAGCAGAATGAAATGGGTGACGAAAATAGAAAATATTTGATTCAAAAGAGAAGGCCTATCGGCCTAATAAATCATTGAGCTTGAGTTAACATATTTATTACTTGTAGGGAGCCCATTGCACAATTTTTCCACCTTGAGTTGCATGGAGTGTGTTTTGAATTTATGGTCTGTTATACTATTTGATTGCATAGTTATCCAGACATGGATCATAGGATGATCGTGATGCTGTACTCAACCTCATTTTTAACTGTGAAAGGTGAAGCAATACATATTATATCGTTGAAACAACATGAGAATTATATTAAATTTGTAACATTTTATAATCAAATTTTCAAAATATTTCAAGATTAGAAATAATGAATTTAACTTCTTTTAATTTAATGTATTGTGAGTGTGTTATTACTTACATGATTTGTTGTCTTGTGGTATCATTTACCAAGCACTTGGGTGTGTAGAGACTATACTTATCAATCTGATCAGGTTGGGCTAAAAGTTCCTTTACTGCCACATCACATGTATTATTGTCAAATGTATTGCTAATGAAGAAATCAAAGTTGGATAAGATGATATTGTAAGTCTCGTCGGATATAATTCCATGATGGCATGCGTAGTCCATATTACCTTTCCAGTCATAGTCGGTATGTGTCTCTGGGTTGCCCACCTGAAAATTTGAAGAGAAGTCACATGTATGATCTATAGTCAGCTTGCTAGTAAGCGAGCTGTATCAACTTTGTAGAATTTCCATTGATATTAATATTTGTAGTTAATGGAGAAAAAAGAAAAAACAATCCAACTTTTTTTATTGATTGATAATGTCAATATTTAGAAAAAGAAGTACAGACTTGTAGGCCTTGAAATATTTTATGACATCAAGGAACTCATCATATTTCTCTCCATTGTCCTTTAATATATCTCTTTTACTACCTTGAGATACGCCACAACATCATCTTTTGATAACCTTTTTGATCCTTCAGAATGTTGATATAGTGTCGAGGTCTGTTAGAATGCTGATGTAGTCTCGAGCAACAAAAATAAGCAGGTTACTCATCATATATTTTGTACAAAATTGCAAACAAATGCACTTAAAAGAACCAATTAAGAAGGAAAATAACGGGCTAGAAAGACACTTAGAAACTACTATTTTATCAAACAAATAGACAAACCACACATTTAAATTATATATTGATAAAATACTAGGAATCTGTCCCTTTGAAACCAGGAACTCTAAAAGATTTAGGAAGTCCATATGAACAAGAATATACCATATTGAATGGTTATTCAAGGACCTCTTTAAAAAAATTAAGAAAGAATTTTTTTATAAATTTAGGTATAAATTAGTCAATTATATCTCTAGGTATTACCCAGCCAGGCCCTTCTACTGATCCTTAGATCACCAAGCCAAGCCCTCTCAATCGTAGGTACATCGCTGATGACATTATCAGGCACTACAGTGGCACCTTCATAGTGATTGTAGAAGAAGAAGATCCTGCTTCTCCCTCCTCTACTTCCAAAGCCCTACATTTATACCCAATGATAAGAAATTATCTTTCTTTTTTTATTTTACTTGTACTTCCTTATTAGTTGATATCCTTAAATCTTTGAGTTTTCAGAAGTAGACTTGGCAGTCCCAGAATGTGTTTGTTACCGACTGTACTTTTGAGTCCCATTGAAATTTCTTGGTCCTTTGTGGACATTTATAAAATGATATAACTCACATTATCTTAATGAAAAGAAATGTTTTGGCCCTTGGTCACCACCATAAATTTTTAAATTAACATGTTTTTATCTTAGCTCACAGGATTTTCCACTGCCATTTACATGATACCAAGGCAGAGGATCTGCCACTTCCATTCTTGGAATAGTTGCTGGTAGATTTGAAGTTAGCCTTGGAAGTCCTAGAATGTGTTTGTTACTGGCTGTACTTTTGAGCCCAATTGGCTTTTCTTTTTCCTTTGTGGACATTTATAAAATTCTCTAGCTTACGTTATATTATTGCAAAGGAATGTTCTGGCCCCTGGTCACCACCATACATTTTTCAATTGACATGTTTTTATCTTAGCTCACAGGATCTGCCACTGACATCTACAGAGACCAAGACAGAGGATCTTCCACTGCCATTCTTGGAATAGTTGTTTCGTGGTAGATTTGTTAGCCTATGGTTGTTTATTGAAGTTTTCAACATAATTATAAACAAGATGAGTTGTGAAGCAGCGAGTTCATGCCAATTTACTTGAAATGACTTAGCTAATAGTTAACAGTCCTAATTAACAACACTATCATGAAAATTTTATCGCAATGTCAAATTATATCAAAAATATTTGTTATATTATAAATTGAATAGTATAGGTATAAAGAAGCTTCCTTAAAATTTTATTAAATATTTACCTAGCTGGTGATCACGATTTACAATGACTAAAAGTTTAGGAAGGAAAATGATATATCCAACTGAAGTCACTAGATTGGATCAAAAACCATATGATCATTTTCAATGTTGACAAAGAGAAGTTCAATTATTATTTTCCTCTAGTCCAGTCAAAGAGTAGCATAGCTAGTTCCAAGTCTCTACTTGCAAATTTATTCAATTATGCTAATCTATCCAATTATGCATGACTTAGCTAGGGATATAGGGTTTATCGAGGTCAATTAAGTGTAAAAAATAAAGAAACAAAAAAGAAAAAATCTCAACATAGTGTTATCATATGTTACTTGTTAGATGTCACCTTATAGACTTAGTTTGAATTTTTCAATATGACCATACTACTAGTAAAGTGATTGAAATTGATGAGAGACACGCTAGTTTGTAACCTGTATGTCTTGCTGGTGTATATAAATGATAGAGTTAACACGAAATGGCATGGAACCTATAGTCTTATTTCAATATTAGACGACCATGAGATAAACAAATCCTTATTGAACTATACAATCTAAGACTTGTACTACTCGTTGAAAACAGTCTTCCGTGGCCTCAATGATCAATGCTAACAGTGATATTCCAATGAGAACAAAGATTTATTTTCTTCAAAATAAACATGCTCATAAACAGGGTTTAGTAGTATAGACATACATAAGGCTTCATCAAGTTAGTAGTTATAGTAGTTATGGAACTTTTCCATATCTTTGGCCAAATAAAATCAACATTTGATGAAATTTGGATTACAAAAATTTACATGTCCCATTATTTCATCCTAAAATATCCATTTATCTCCTTCCCTCATGAATATAAAAATCCAAAAAAACTTTTTATCGCCATAATTAAGTCATAGGGTCTTAGTTGTTTCAATGTAGACCACTGATAGATACCCCATGAATCCATAAAGAATCAACATATGAGTCATCAATTTGGTTTTTTGAAAAAATAAAAACACAATGGGCTTGATTTTCATGGATTTTTGAATCTTTGAGAAATCATAAGAGGATTGGCGCTCTCTAGCTTATGAGTATGAATGGATTTCCCGTAACCATCAATTGATTATCAAGTTGAGAAATCTCATGTTTCATACATGTATATTCAAAGTGAATATACTAGATTCCTTGACCTTTTTGGAGAGATTGGAATTTGGGGACGGAGTTTTAGTCAAATTCTTCAGCAATATGTCTCTCGATGACTATATTCTGTTTTGCATAACAAACTTCTATATTTCATGGCTCTCAATTTGAGATGAGTGTCAACTGATCCAAAGGATATATGGGTGTGCAAATTCCATAGTGTTGGTCCATCAAACATTCTAATAAGCTAAGGATATCCACTTTCTTATAAGTTAATAATATTTCCCTAGCTGGTTATGTATGAGGGGATCCCATCCAAGGCCCAACCAACCCAAAGTGGGCTCTTGGCATTTTTCTTGTATATCATCACACATAGATGATGAAACAAATTTTCTAGGAGTGCCACTTTGCTAAGAGAAGTTGGAAGCATTTACAATATCAGTGTTACAGTCTACTTGAGGGTAGGGCCCATTTGCATGTTTATTCGTTTGGGGTTTTCCACTCTCTATTGTATTCTTCCTTTACTAGGGCTTGCAATGCTTGAGGACCTCCTAAGGAAAATGTACAAACAAAATTCACTTTATAAGAACCAATCACATTTTAGGGGATGACATCATCCCTAATGGTTGAGGTGGCATTGCTTGAGTTAAAGGTACTTACTTGTCACATTCTCAATGGTGGATAAAAACTCATGGTTAACCATGCTAGTGCTAAGTACTTTTAAAGTCAAAGTAAAGTACTCATAATAAATGTCATTTCACACTTTTTAAATAAAAATATATTATTGTCATTTCATATTTATTGAAAGAAACAATACATATTCCTATACATTTATTCTATTCTATTATATTATTTTTATATAGTATATTAATTACATGTTATTATAAAATTTAAATAATACAAATTTTAATTAATAACATATAATATAATTAAGAATTTATAAATTTATATTTATATTTTATTTTAAGTTATTTAAGTACAAAGGAAAAATGCATTAGTTGTTCAATGATAATGACTTTTTCTTGAAAAGCACATTCTTATTTATAGTCACATCAATATAATTTTTAAATTAATTTTATTTTGGTACAACTTTTGAATTAAATTTAACTATGGTTACATGGATTGTGGTGCAAAAAGTGAATTGAAAATTCATAAATATTATTTTATTGGTTTAGCTATTATTTTATTATTTCCTTAGGAGGCCCATTTTAGACCTCAAAATTCCCCTAATGTTTGTTTTTGAGAATGAGGTTAGTTCACTGTCTACTTTTGTACCATGTAGCAAGATAAGGTACACCATCAACAACTTTCCAAAGATGACATGTTGATCACAGATGCACAATCTCTAGAACCCATAGCATATTTAGATTTTATTTTAATATTCATAGCTTTATAGAAAAAGGCTATGATGTGCATTTCATATACAATTCAACATTTTTCTCTAATGTTTGTAAATGATTTTTGTTTTTATGTAAATATAAGAAATTTTTCAACAAGAAAAATTAATGCAAATCAGGACCCCTGGAATATATAAGCCCCTTATAACATATACTGCCTCCTAGAACATATCACCAATGAGCTAGACTTATAAAATACCCATATCGTCCATTAAAGATTAATTTTTTATTAAGTATTCAATAAAGAACATGAAAAAGTATATACCCTCGATTTAAATCAAAAGGGATATGTTGTTTAAGGTTAATTTCACATTAATAATCTTTACATATTTTTTCATCATTCAAGACAAGGACAAATTTTTAATATGATTTTGTTAACATAACGTTATGTTGAATTTATAGTTATTTAAAATACTTATCAGAAAGGATCCCAACTGATTAATCAACATCTATACGACATTCAAATAACCTGCACGATGTTGTAACTGATAAAGAATAGGAGAATAAATTCTTGAAGCATATGCATAAAGGACTCTAGAGACAATTCAATTTTACAATGACATGAAACAATAGGGATGTTACCCCTTCAGACTCATATGCTATGCAAACACTACATGAGCCCGATATTGTAATTTCAAACATTCCATTGAAAAAATTACAAAAAATAAAAGGGAAAATGAAGACAAGAGCCATTCTCGAAGATATTCAAAATGGTCAACTAAAAAGGTCCAAAATGGGCCAAGAATTAGTTTTAAATATTATGTTTTGAAAAGAAATGTTTGCATTCTAAAAGAAGAAAATGTCGATATGCAAATGTATTGGATTATGGCCATCCATGAAAAATCCTTGGGGTTGGATTGAATTTGAGTGGAATTTGAAAGGTAAGGGGATACTTTGGTATTAGATTCTCATTTACAAGTGAGGTTTTGAAATGAAGGCCATATTATCAAAATGGTGCATTTCTGTTTATGACACATCAGTATGTTGGATTCACAGTATTGCAGGCTCCTTGTTGTACCCAAATATGGATCACATTAGTCGTTATACAGCTTGAATTTTGGGAAGAAGAGTTGATCAAATTGATTCACAATAATTTGGGAAGGAACCTTAAGGCCTGCTTCAATTGTGACTCAAGTGCAACGGATAAAATTTTGTGAAAAGAAGCCATGAATTTAACGACACTATTACTATGTTCATATAGAAACGTTTGAAAGAAAGTCCCTAATTTTTAAAATATCAGTTTAAGTGCAACACATACCACAAGTATGGTCATCTAAAGCATTAATTCCCAATTTGGTTTGTGGGGGGGGCGGGGGGGGGGAGAGGGTGGAAGAAATAAATGAATGAAATAAAGGAACCAAAAATTTCAAAAAGAAACATGAACCCCAAATAAGAAGAACCCACTGAATATGAGAGACGTCAAGAAACTATTTACTATGATTTTTGTTGTGAAGCTTAGGGCTAACACATGACACCATATGATCTATGTGTAATTCATACAACCTGCTTTAATGTAGATCTACCCACTCTGAATTTTTACCAAAATGAGAATTAGTCCATTATTCCTCTGCATTTTTGGAAACTTCCAAGGTAGGTAACACTGACCTCAGAAACACTATTGGAAGTGAGCCTATGAACTGTCAAATCCATCATCAAAGATGCACTTTAGAAATAAACTAACAGAGATATATTAACACATGTAAGATCCTCCACAAAATTTAACCCCAAAAATCACTCAGTACACTCGTGTGCACCATATCTAAAATTTTTGGATATTGTGTTGTAGGAAATGCCTAACGCACCAAGTACCCATTTAGAAAACTTGAAAAAACACCTCGAAATTTCGCTAAGCCATACCATATTGTGCTTTTACACTAGTGTGGTACAAAAGGGATCGAGAGTCTTTTCAAGGTAGCTTCACATGAAGGAATGTAGTTTTTGTTAAATATCAGATAAATTTAAATGGGATTGCTGGTTCCATGTCATTACATGTTCACTCTGTGATTTATACTGCAACAACATGACATATAGGTTGCAAACAAGGGATGAAAATTTGGCTTTCAACTACAATTTAGGAATTCATTGAATTTCCCAAATAGTCAATTCAACTTGGCCTAATTATCATCAATCTTATATTTCACCATTTGAACATAAAATGTTCCTTGCAATCTCCAAATAGCTGAAAGTGTAAAATATTTAACCCTTGGGCACAAAAGAAAAAGGGAACCAAAGGGAAGTTTATGCAGAAACAACTCATGAAAAAAAGGAGATATTTTACAATATGTGACATCTGGATGTATATATTTGAATTGAAAAAGTGCATTAAATGCACAAAAATGCATATCAAAAATAAGGAATGGAAGGTATGAAATTTGGGCATGTAAATCTAAAGTCTATGTAGTGCCAAAAAAAACTGTCAATCTGCATAGTAAGTTCAAGATTGTTGGGAGCAGAGAATGGGATTAGGAGTCTCATTCAAGCAGAATAAAAACTACAATGATAAGGTGCCCAAGTACAATCCAAAATTCATATATGAGGGCCATTACATATATAAAAAAATATGGTAACTAAATATTCCTATAATTGAATGATATAAATCTTAAATGTTATTGATTTTCTTGTACTCATTTGTGTAAATTCCAAATGGTATCCCATTGGTGATTTGTTAATTGGTGGGAACTATTACATAGATGTATACATCACTCTTCTCTGTAATGTTCATTATGTATCCATACTCTGCAAGTAAGAAAAACCGTTTAGTCTCAGGTGCCGAGTCCAAGGGTTAACTATTCCTTGAACATCCCCTGGACGCCTTCCTAGCCTTGTGTTCTTTTGAGACGTACCATTTGACGTGTGAGGAAGAAAACAACCAGTGCAGAGAAATCCTCTTTTGATCTTACGAGTGAATCAAGGATCCTTTGGTACATTACCAACCATTTTGATATGAAGGGATTCCCAATATTCACTTTTCCATTGGAGAAAATAGGGAAACATTTTCCTTCTTGGACCAAAATAGTCTGAACGAAACTGGCGGACTTAATGATATTCCAGTTTTTCACTGAATGCGAAAAACAAGGTCTGCTTTCTTTTCATTTGGAAAAACTATGCTTCAATGCTTTTAGTTTCTTCCGGGATTTCCTCATGCCCAAAGATTCCACAAAAATTTCAATTTACACTTTAATTTATCTTTTCAAACATCAAACCTATTGTTTGGGGTTGGGCAAGATTTATTTGGCTATATAATCTGGTGCTCTATATTTTCCATTCTCGGTGCATGTAGAATATATATATATCTATATTTATGAGATGTTGGGTGTGGAGCCTAATTATATTGTTTATTTTGTATCACAGTGTTGGACCCTTGTACCTTAATGGGGCGGCAATGCCACCCATAATTAAACGCTACCTGGGGGGTCCAGGGCTGTTGATTAGGCAGTGTTGGAACACCTAATCCTACATGGGTAGGTGTGGAATATGAAAATTCACAATGGAGTCCAAGTGACCTTGGAATATGAAACCAAGAGTCACACCATTGTACTATAAATGTACATCTTTGTATAATGGAAAACAAGAAAGCCTCACGCTTATCTTTCATTGTGTGTTTAGTCTCGTGTGTGTGTGTTCATCTTCCTCATACACCATGTGTGTGCTTCAACATGGTGTTTAACATGGTATCAGAGCGGGCGATTGTTGGCCTTACTCCACTTTGAATGAGCCATTTGTGTTTATGGCCTGTGCATATCTGCATTTTTGCAGCATTTAGAGAGTTTTTGCAGCAGTGATTTTGCAGACATTTTTCCGCATTCAGAAATTTGTGTGAAGAAGAGCAGCATTGGTTTTGAGAAGGAGCAGTGTTCAAAATCCTTGGCAGCATTCATAATTTGGTTTGGAAAAGCAGCATTGTGCATCTGAAGGTTTTCTCACTGCTCATTCTTCCTGCAATCTCTATCTTTTAAATTCTGCATTTTGAAGAGCTGCTGGATACGATTTTAAATTGGGTTTCTGAACAAGTTTCTGAGTTTTCACTGGAAATATTTCTGAGTTTTCATTGGAATATTTCTGAGTTTCTGCAATTCTACATTTTCCTGTTGCTGGGCTATTGAAAAAAAAAAAAAATCTGGGTTTTACTGCTAAAATTTTCTGAAGAATTTTCCTGCTGCTGGATTACTGAAAGATTTATGAGTTTGCATTTATTCAATATATGCTGCTGGAAAGAAGAATAGTCTGCTCTCTCTATTATCTGCTATCTGCTGTTTTAAAACAAATCAAAAAAAAAAAATTTAAAAAAAAAATAAAAAATAAAAATCTCTGCCATCTGCATTCACTCCCCATCGCTCCTGCATTTTACATTCTTTCATACCTTACAAATCCCACTCAACACACTGCTCTCCCTTCTCCCAAACGCCTCACACCTGCCGCCCTCACAACTTCCCTTAACCCCACGCCTGCAACTCACCAACTACCTACGGCTCTACGCTTACCTCCTCTCCAGCGTGCATATACCACCGCACTCAACTCTGCATTTGACCGCTCGCTCTTCCCTACACTACCGCTCCCACTCTCTGCTGGTATCACATAACAAACCCACCCAATCTGCTGGTATCACACAACTCGGCCTCCATTCATTCCCAAACCCTGCCGCTCCATTATACGCCCTTACCGAGCACACCGAATCTTCCACCTCCCCTTTCCCATACGGTCTCTAACACTCCACCATACGCTTCCCTTTTTAAATATTTAAAACTCATTCCTCACATAGCATTCCATATGCTCTCTCCTCACCATTTAATTCCCATTTACATTAATTCTACTCCCATCCATTAATTATCCCCCCCTTACGTATGTCATTTCCATAATACCCACCCTCCCTTCTATTTTAAATTACTTTCCCATTTAATTTAATAATCTCCTTTTCATTATAATACGATTCCTCCTTTTCATTATATAATCCCATTTCTAAATGAATATCCCTCCCATATTTTATTAATCCATTTTTAATACCATTTTAAATTAATACTCTCCTTTTTAATTTATTTCCCCTCCTTTATTAATTAATCCCTTCCTCCATTATATTTCTCCTTCCCATATAATACTACCCCCTCCCTTTTCAATCACATTTCCCACATTTTTTAATTATTCCCAATTTTAATTAATATATTTTTTAATTAATTTTTAATTAAAAAAAAAAAAACAGCAGAGAGAGAGAGAGGAGAGAGAAGTTTTGAACAACAGAAAAAGAGGAATGATATGTGAGCAGAATTGAAGAAATGACATGGACTATACATATAGAAGAAGAAAGTGAAATCTGACATTGTGTGATTTTTGACATGAGAGTGATTTTTTGAAGATTTTTACATGAGAAGACAAGTTTGCCATCATTTGAACAACTCTTTGAAGGAAATTTCAGCTGCTTTAAAGGACCTTTTGCACATTTGTTTTTGCTGCACATTTTTGTAGAAATATTGTATTGAGTTGACATTGTATTGCTTCTTCATAGTTGCAATCAGTGTATTTGTGTTGAAAAATTGTTGATTTCCCTCCATCATTTGAGGAGCACACTTTGTACTTTGAAAATTCCTTGGAGTCATTTGTATTTTTTGTTGCATCACATTGTAAGCGGGTGCATTTTCGGTTGAAGCCGACACCCTTTCATTTTTGAGCCTAAGTTGTTGAAAATGGCTAAAATCAATGAGGCATTAGTGTTGTTGAATAACCTCATTCATTCCAATGTTGGTGACATGATAAAAATGAGCAAGGATGCTCTTTGTAACATTCAAAGTTGTTTGCAAGATGCGCATGAGAAGATTGAGTTTTTGCAGTTGGAATCTCAGCTCCAACAAGACGAACTTCAGCAAAAGAGTCACCATTCTGAACCTGTTTCTGTTCAGAAGATTGTGAAGGACTCTCATCAGAAGAAAGAAGATAAAGTTTCAGTTGATTCCCATTCAGTTCCTTGCACTAGAGCAGATGTACATGCAGATGCAGCAGTTCAACCTGCACTTCCTAAGCCCATCATCAGACCTTGGGAAGAGCTTGTCCACAACAAGCACCGAACTGGTCTTGGATATGACAAGGATGTGTCCTTTCATATTTCGGACTACACCAAGCCCATCATATTTCAGAGTGCCGGATTCATGTATGACAGTTCACCTGCCGCTGTTCCAGATCCTGCTCCACTTCCACAACAACAACAGATTGTAAAATGCCAACACTGTGATCGAGTTGGCCATATGAAAGATCACTGTTTTGATCTTCATCCATGCAAGCACTGTGGTCGGCACACCCATTCTTCAGACAGATGCTTCAGACACAAGCCTCATGCAAGAACCAAGATTCATCTTGGATGGATCGCTTCTTGGCAATGGGCATCAGCAGCCAAGAAGATGTTTACAACACATGTTAGAACTTGTTCACGGATATTGAGAAAACTTGCAGTTGAGTTTTCGCCATCATCTCACCTTGTCCCTGACAGGGGGGAAAATGGTGGTCATGTACAAACTTCGACGACAGATCAAGCGAGCCTGAGCCACAATCTCTCATTCCATGTTCAGAGTTGTAGCCAGCAGTTCAAGCGAGCCTGAGCCACAATTCGTCATTCCGGATTCAGAGATGTAGCCAAAGACACGGATGCCCATGAGCATACCTTCGGTTGGTGGATAACCTAAAACCATCATTTTCGGTTGGTGGATAACCTAAAACCATCATCTTTGGTTGGTGGATAACCTAAAACCATCATTTTCGGTTGGTGGATAACCTAAAACCATCATCTTTGGTTGGTGGACAACCTAAAACCACCACAGGTAGTAGACCTCCCTTCTTTAGGTCGAAGGTCTCCCTTTTTTATGAGGGACAATTCCTCTAGCAGAAGCCTTCAGCTTCTTGCCAGTTTTGGAAGAGTTCCGGGAACTGCAACAAGTTTTGCATTCCAGTGTTTGTGGTCATCCTAAAACCACCTCTTTTTTTCCAACATTTCAGAGAGTTGATTCAGCCCAAGTGCTGCCATGTATACTTTGCAGATTTGTATTACAACTCTTTTCTTGGACTCACACATAACCCTTCGGATTAAGGGGGGATGTTGGAACACCTAATCCTACATGGGTAGGTGTGGAATGCGAAAAGTCACAATGGAGTCCAAGTGACCTTGGAATATGAAACCAAGAGTCACACCATTGTACTATAAATGTACATCTTTGTATAATGGAAAACAAGAAAGCCTCACGCTTATCTTTCATTGTGTGTTTAGTCTCGTGTGTGTGTGTTCATCTTCCTCATACACCATGTGTGTGCTTCAACATGGTGTTTAACAGGCAGCTAAAAAAAAGATGTAAAATTGCCTTGTAAAAGTATAGTAATTTCTAGTTAATCTGGGCTGTTGATTAGGCAGATGATCTGACGATATAAGTTATGTTTAGTTTAGGTTTTTTTTCCCTAGAAGGCAACCCCTCGCTTGTATGAGGGTATTGTATTGCGGCTGTGTATTTTATGCGTATTCTCAGAGCGAGAAACATATAGGGAGATTGTGAGAGAGAATAGAGGATATTACAGCGGATCTGCTATAGGTTGTGTCTCTTAATTTTGCTGGATAATAGAAATGAATGACTGGCTGTTCGGGGTGGACGTAGCCCAAACTGGGTGAACCACATATATCTGTGTCTCTCTGGTTTTATGTGTTTTGTGTGCTTGTGTTTTTCGCATATTTTATGTGTTTGATTGCTCTGTAATATATAATTTTCTAACAACTGGTATTAGATCCGAAGGTCTATTTGGCTGATAAACTCGTAGGAAAGAATGGTTCCTGGATAGAGTGGGAGCAAGGGAAGAAGATGGTAAGTTTAGGGTTGAGAAATTTAACGGCCAAAACTTCCCACTGTGGAATATGCAGATGGAAGATTATCAATATCAGAAATATCTGTACCTACCATTGAGCGGAAAAACAAAGAAGATGACAGCTATGACAGACGCAGAATGGGAGATTCTCGATAGAAAGGCACTCGAAACAGTATGGTTGTGCCTCGCGACATCGGTAGCCTTCAATATTTTAAAGGAAACAACAACAGAGCGTTTGATTAAGGCATTGGAGAAACTATATGAAAAATCCTCAGCCTCAAACAAGGTATTTCTTATGAAACGTTTATTTAATATGAAGATGTCGGAAGGTGGATCTGTTGCAGACCATTTAAATGATTTTAATACAATTACCAGTCAGTTAAGTTCTGTAGGGGTAAACTTTGATGATGAAGTTAGAGCTCTATTATTCTTGTGCTCATTGCCAGAGAGTTGGAATGGTTTAGTAATGGCCATTAGTAACTCTGTCTCTGGATCTAGTACTTTAAAGTTTGATGATGTTTTTGGTGCTATCCTTAGTGAGGAAATGCGACGGAAAAGCTCCGGTGAGACATCAGGTAATGCTTTGAGTGCAGAGTCTAGGGGAAGAAGAATGGAAAGAGGAAAGAGCTCGGGATATCGTAGTAAATCAAGGAAAGGCAGATCCAAGTCCAGATCGGGGATAGTGTGCTGGAATTGCGGAAAGAAAGGACACCTAAAGAAAGACTGTAGATCTCGGAAGGGAAAAGAAGGAGACACACAGTAAGAAAACAATCATGAAGCAAATGTGACAGGTGATGTGTTACAAGATGCTTTGATTCTTTCTTTCGAAAATGTTACTGATTCTTGGGTTGTAGATTCAGGGGCCTCATTCCATGCCACACCCGATAAGAAATATTTTCATGACTATGTTCAAGGAGATTTTGGACAAGTCCGTTTGGGTGATGATAAACCCTGTAAAATTGTTGGAATGGGTAAAGTTCTTGTAAAACATTAGAATGGAAACCAATGGCTATTAAAGGAGGTAAGGCATGTTCCAGATCTGAAGAAAAATCTGAGTTCAACAGGACAGTTAGGTGGTGAAGGTTGTGTGACAACTTTCACAGATAAAACTTGGAAGGTCACCAAGGGAGCCCTGGTAATAGCAAAAGGCGAGAAGGTTGGTACATTGTATTTATGCAATGGTATTTATAACTCTGTTAATGCTTTAACTTCCAAAGAAGCAGATTCAACTTTATGACATCATAGGCTCAGACACATGAGTGAGAAGGGGATGAATATTCTTCACTCAAGAAAATTGTTGCCGAGTTTGAAGAATATTGATTTGGATTTTTGTGAGAATTTCATTTATGGAAAATAGAAGAGAGTCAGATTTCTCAGAGTTGGGAAAGAAAAGAAGGGAGAAAAATTAGAGCTTGTGGATATAGATGTATGGGGACCTACTCAAGTATCATCTCTCGGTGGCTCTCGTTATTATGTTACTTTTATTGATGATGCAACTAGAAAAACTTGGATTTATTGTATTCAAAATAAATCTGATGTATTTGATACTTTCAAGAAATGGGAAGCTTTGGTTGAGATTGAGACAGGAAAGAAGTTGAAGTGTCTCAGATCAGACAATGGAGGTGAATATTGCAGCAAAGAGTTTGATAGGTACTGTTCATAGCATGGAATTCATAGAGAGAAGACAGTTCCAAGAACACCACAAGAGAATGGTGTATCAGAAAGGATGAACAGAACAACCATGGAGCGTGCAAGGTGCATGAGATTGCATGCAGGATTGCCTTTACAGTTTTGGGCAGATGTTGTAGATACTACTTTTTATCTAATAAATAGAGGGCCTTCAAGTTCCTTGGATGGTGGTATTCCAGAGGAAGCATGGACAGGTAAAAAGGTAAACTACTCTTTTTTAAAGCCTTTTCGTTGTGAGGCTTTTGTCCATATTAATAAAGAAAATAGAACAAACCTTGAGGCAAAATCAAAGAAATGTACCTTTATTGGATATGGTGTTAATGATTTTGGTTATCACTTATATGATTATGAAAATCACAAAATCATTAGGAGCAGAGGTGTAATATTCAATGAAAAGTATTGTATAAGAATCAGTTGCAGGAAAAGAAACAGGAAAAAGAAAACAAATAGTACATAGTTCTTGATGAAATCACAGAAAAATTAAAGGTGCCTGAAAATAATAATAATCAACAACCACAACAACAACAAACACCACAACAACAATAGGCACCTCAAATACCTGAAAGTGGTGTCAGAAGATCTACCAGGATAAGTAGACCCCCTGAACGATACTCTCCTTCATTATATTATTTATTGTTGACTGATTCTGGTGAACCCGAATGTTATGAAGAAGAAATGCAGGTTGAAAGAAGGAAGAAGTGGGAGCTAGCCATGGAAGAAGAGATGGACTCCTTAATACATAACCAGACTTGGGACTTAGTCAGGTTGCTTGCAGGTAACACAAAATTGCAGAATAAATGGGTTTACAAGCTGAAGGAAGAAGATGGAGGAAAACAGAGTTACAAAGCTAGACTTGTGGTGAAGGGGTTTGCACAAAAGAAAGGTATTGATTTTGATGAAATATTTTCTCCTGTTGTTAAGATGATTTCAATCAGAACTATTTTAAGTCTTGTAGCAGTGGAAGATGTTGATCAACGGTTGTCAATGATGTCAACCCAAGCAACACCAGGGGCTAACCCAATATTGCATGGGAATTTTTACCTACCAAATTAATATATTCTGGATCAATAATGCTTTTGATGGTTTCGACTTGTCGAGATGTTTCCGTTGATATATGGCACGCCATGTAATTCTTCACGGTTTGAGAGATATTCATGTTTGAAGTTTGTACCCCCAGTTAGTGGGCTAAAACCCCATGGGGTTGGGGCATGGGTTATTTAAAAGTCATAATTGATATTTTTTAAGCTCCTAAAATCCCTCCCATGTTCACTTTTTGAAGCCCCTCTCAACTTAAGCATTTATATAAATTGTGATCCTCATTTCCTCCTTATGCAAGGGATTCGGCCATCTGAAACAGGTCATCGTGGAATTTTCACTCTAATTTTTTTTATACGAAGGCTCAAAAGCTAAAATGTTTATGAAGAGAAGCCAAAATCTTGAGGAATCTTCTGTAAAAATTTCAGATCAAGGTACGCAATATTTTTGGAGATATGATCTGCGGAAGTCAGTGTTTGTGCAGGCTCCTGAAATTCATCTCAAAGAAGTGACCTTGGTAAAATCATCATAACTCTCTCTATGAGTATCAGATTGGAATTTCGTCAAAAGTGGAAAATAGTGCACAGTCTGTAATGTTCTCTCTATCAATTTTAGAGCCAAATGAAGAAACAGTGACACGTGGCATTCCATACAAGTGCACTCTGCTGAAACAATCCATAATTAGGGCATTGTGAGAGATTGGATATAACTCTCTCTTGAAGTATCCAAAATGGGTCAGACCTATGACATTGGAAGGAAAACTCAAAGGAATACTACAGGACCAAAAATCAGATATTGAGGATCTGAAATAACAGAGATACACCAGATTCAATATCAAGCTCCTAGAAGGCAAGAAAAAACTAGATCATGTGTTGTCAAGGGTTGCAAAAGACCAAAATTTCTATGGCAGAAAAGAAAAGCAAGGTGTAGCAGAGGGTAGCATGACAAGAGCAGAAACCAAGGTGCATAACATCAACAATAAGTTCATCATATGAAGTCTTCAAGTGGGCAGCACTGGATACAATCATTGTAAAGGTATCTTTGCTAAGTCATTGTAAATACATTATTGTAAAAATTGTACTAGTGTCTATCTGCCAAGGGTTGAAGAGGCAGTGTTGGGAGGTCTAGGATCATCATTAGGTGGTTCTATCAAATTTGGGGTTATGGTCTAGTTTATCTTCTTCTTCTACATCATTCTATATCATTGTAAAGTGGGCCATTTTCCCTGGTATGGGAGTCCATTCTTCTTTTATTCTACTATAGGGTGTTAGGTTGGTGCTAGGGTGATTTGTAGCTCATTGGGTGTTGGGGCATCCGTTTAGTTGACTACTGAAGAATCTCGGGCGTTGGAGTGTCCATCTAGTGGGAGCTGGAGAAGAATGTTTTTCTAGATTCTAGGAAGTTGGAGCTTTATTTTCAATTGGAATTGAATATTAAAGAATTATTAGAAAAGCATTAGGTGGCTTTTGTCCTAGAGTGGGTTTCCACCTTAAAAACTGTGTGCATTTGTGTTCCTCTTGTTTGCTGCTATTATTGTACAAACACTGATAATAATTGAAGATTAACTAATTCTCTAATTCAAAGATATACTGATTCACCCCCCCTCTCAGTATTTCCAACAATTGGGTTCAGAGCTTGGTTCCTTCAATAGCAGTTTAACAGCTGGAAGGAGGTCATGGAGCATACCAAGAATGGTGTACCTCTATTCAATGAAAATAATTATGCACTCTGGAAAGGAAGAATGGAGGTCTATATCTTGGTGCAAGGTTACGAAGTATGGGACACTGTTCAAAATGGATTTACATCAACTACGGATGAACAAGGTAAGAAGAATTTGGTAAATGATGCAAAATAAAAGAATATTATTATCAGTGGACGTATTGAATACTTATCATAAGGTGTTGGGTTGTAAAAATGCCAAAAATGTATGGTACAAGCTTGAGAATATATATGCAGGTGACTCAAATGTCAAAGAAGCAAAGCTTCAAATCTATAGAGAAAAATTTGAGCAACTCAGAATGAAAGAAGATTGCAACATTGCTGCATACTTCCAATATGTTGATGAAATAACCAATACTCTAGAAGGATTGAGAGAGCCAGTTGACGAGAAGACTATTATATGGAATATTCTTAGAACATTACCAGGGAGATTCAACCCAAAGGTATCGGTCTTAGAATACAGTGCAAATCTAGACAAACTCAGCAAAGAGGAATTACATGGAGTTCTCATAGCATATGAAATGAGACTTGATGAAGAAGAGGGTACTTTGCATCTAGAAACCACGTTCGTTACATCTAAGAAAACCAATAAGGATAAACAACCTTCAATTGAAAAGACATGCACCTGCAAGTGTGAAGAAAATGGAGATGATGAAGAAGGTCTTTCAGATGAAGAATATGCTTACTTCACGAGAAAACTAAAAATTGGTAAGGGACAATTCAAAGGTAAACTTCCATTGATATGTTTCAGCTATAATGAGGTTGGGCATTTTGCAGCAAAATTTCCAAACAAAAGTAATGGCAACTCAAAAGGAAAGAAAGGCTTTAAGAAATTCAACAAGCAAGGATCCAAAAGGAACTTTCTCTCCAAAGAATATATCTCATCATCCGATGAAGACAATGATAGTGAAGAAGAAGCCAATGAGAGAGTATTGTTTATGGCCAAGCACAATAAACCCAAACACAATAAACAAGAGGTATCAAACAACGAAGAAGAAGGATGGACAATAGAAGAATTTTATGAGGAAGCAATCAAGCTTATAAAAGATCTCAAGGCAGAGAAGATCCATTCCAAAACTCTTGAAGAACAAGTTCAAGGTATCAAAATTGAGGTTGAAGAACAAAAATGCATTGAAGAGTCACTTCAAAAGAAGTTGGAAGAAAGAAACCAAGAAAGGGAAGAATTAGAAGCCGAAGTAGTCTCGCTGCGTGAGGAAGTGAAGAAAGGAAAAACTATCCAAAACTATGCCAAAAGCTCAAGGGAATTGGAAGAACTCATCAACAATCAACGATCTTACAACGAAAAAACTGGAATCAGTTAGAAAGAAGATGAAGCAGGACCTTCTACAACAAAATACAATGAACCTATGAGATCTAACATGCATGTAGACTTCATTGGACAAGATTCACAAGAATAGCCTTGGAAGATAATTCCTCGATGAAAATTTCCATCCAGGTACCAACATATTTTTTATGACTACTGTTATTCATGTGGAAAATTTGGTCATAAAGTTGTAGAATGTCGCACATACCTTGGGAACGAATAAAATTCCAGGAGATCTGTCAAATATGAACCTCCCAGGGCTCAGCGAAACATTAATAGATTTGAACATTTAAGAAATGATATTGAATGTTACAAATGTCGAAACTTTGGACACATAGCCAAAGACTGCAGACTTGAAAATCCTCCAGAAGAATCTTCAAAGCCACAGAACGAATGAACATGGAAGAAGAAGAAGAATGATAATTGTGCTATCGCTTTCAAGGCTCAAAAGAACAAAGATGTGTGGTATGTTGATAGCGGTTGCTCAACGCATATGACTGGAGATAGAAATAAATTTTTATCTTTGAAAGAGAAGAAGGATGGAACCGTGTCCTTTGGAAATGATGGATCTTCAAATGTTATAGGATCAGGTACTGTCACTCTCGGAAGCAAAGATGTTCTAGCCAAGAATGTTCTATTGGTTGAAAACATGAATCACAATCTGCTCAGTGTTGGACAAATGTGTGATCAAGGACACACAATACTATTCAACTCCACGAAATGTGAAATCAAGAAAAGCATGTATGGTGAAATTGTGGCTACAACAAGTCGAGATCCAAACAACATATATGTTCTGGATGAAGCAACTAAAGCATGTCTAATAGCTAAAGAGGATGATACAATAATTGGTAGCAATGATGATCGACTAAGTAAGAAGTTTGCTACAAAGGTGAAAAGTGATTTCGAGATGTCTTTGCTTGGTGAGCTGACATACTTCTTAGGGCTTCAAATATCTCAGAAAGAGAAAGGAATATTTATATGTCAAGCCAAGTACATCAAGGAAATGCTCAAGAAATTTAAAATGAAAGATTGCAAACCCATCCTTACTCTAATGGTAACAGGTTGCAAATTGAGCATAGACGACTCATCTAAGGATGTGGATCAAAGGTTGTACAGATCTATGATTAGTAGTCTTCTATATGTAATAGCCTCCCGACCAGATGTTATGCAAGCAATTGGACAAGTAGCAAGATTCCAAGCAGCACCAAAATAATCACATATTAATTATTCTCCAGCATTGGAAAATCTTTTCCAGAAGCTTAGGATTCTCCCAAGTTCTCATTAAATTTTCCTTTTTCAGAATATAAAGGGGGAGTGGAAGTAGATTACAGGTCTACAGGATGGTTGTTTGTCAGGGGGAGTGGAAGTAGATTACAGGTCTGCAGGATGGTTGTTTGTCAGGGGGAGTGGAAGTGTGTACAGGTCCACAGGATGGTTGTGTTTCAGGGGGAGTTATCCTTTGCCATTGATGTCAAAGGGGGAGAGAATGTTGTAGGAATAGGTGTCATGATCGCAGGGGGAGTACTTGTGTTGCTGTCAATGCCAAAGGGGGAGATTGTTGATCAGCGGTTGTCACTGATGTCAACCCAAGCAGCACCAGGGGCTAACCCAATATTGCATGGGAATTTTTACCTACCAAATTAATATATTCTGGGTCAATAATGATTTTGATGGTTTCTACTTGTCGATATGTTTCCGTTGATATATGGCACGCCATGTAATTCTTCACGGTTTGAGAGATATTCATGTTTGAAGTTTGTACCCCAAGTTAGTGGGCTAAAAACCCATGGGGTTGAGGCATGGGTCATTGAAAAGTCATAATTAATATTTTTTAAGCTCCTAAAATCCCTCCCATTTTCACTTGTTGAAGCCCCCCTCAACTTAAGCATTTATATAAATTGTGATCCTCATTTCCTCCTTATGCAAGGGATTCGACCATCTGAAACAGGTCATCATGGAATTTTCACTCTAACATTTTTTATACGAAGGCTCAGAAGCTGAAATTTTTATGAGGTGAAGCCGAAATCTTGAGAAAGATGCTGTAAAAATTTCAGATCAAGGTGCGCAATATTTTTGGAGATATGATCTGTGGAAGTCAGGGTTTTTGCAGGCTTCTAAAATTCCGTAAAATCGCCATAACTCTCTCTCTGAGTATCGGATTGGAATTCTGTAAAAATTGACAGATAGTGAATAGTCTATAATTTTTTCTCTATCAATTTCAGAGCCAAATGAATAAACAGTGACATGTGGAACGCCATACAAGTGCGCTATGCTGAAACAATCCATAATTAGGGCATTGTGAGAGATTGGATATAACTCTCTCTTGAAGAATCCAAATTGGGTCAGACCTATGGAATTGGAAGGAAGACTCATAGGAATACTAAAGAACCAAAAATCAGATATTGAGGATCTGAAATAACAGAGATACACCCGATTCAATATCAAGCTCCTAGAAGGAAAGAAAAAGCTAGATCATGTGTTGTCAAGGGTTGCAAAGGACCATACTTTCTACAGCAGAAAAGAAAAGCAAGGTGCAGCAGAGGGTAGCATGACAAGAGCAACAACCAAGGTGCATAATAGCAACAAGAAGTTCACCATATGAGGTCTTCAAGTGGGGAGCACTGCATACAATCATTGTAAAGGTATCTTTGTACTAAGTCATTGTAAATACATTATTGTAAAAATTGTACTAGTGTCTATCTACCAAGGGTTGAAGAGGCAGTGTTGGGAGGTCTAGGATCATCATTAGGTGGTTGTGTCAAAATTGGGGTTACGGTCTAGTTTATCTTCTTCTTCTACATCATTCTATATCATTGTAAAGTGGGCCATTTTCCCTAGTACGGGAGTCCATTCTTCTTTTATTCTTCTATAGGGTGTTAGGGTGGTGCTAGGGTGAGTTGTAGCTCATTGGGTGTTGGGGCATCCGTTCAGTTGAATACTGAATAATCTAGGGCGTTGGAGTGTCCATCCAGTGGGAGCTGGAGAAGAATGCTTTTCTAGATTCTAGGAAGTTGGAGCTTTATTTTCAATTGGAGTTGAATATTAAAGAATTATTAGAAAAGCATTAGGTCATTTTTGTCCCGGAGTGGGTTTCCACCTTAAAAAATGTGTGCATTTTTGTTCCTCTTGTTTGCTACTATCATTGTACAAAAAATGATAATAATTTAAGATTAAATAATGCTCTAATTGAAAGAAATATTGATTCACCCCCCCCCTCTCGCATTTCCACCGTAAGATTTACATCTTGAACAGCTAGGATGTAAAGACAACATTTCTCCATGGAGATTTGGAGGAAGAGATATATATGCAACAACCAAGGATATGAGGTCTAAGGAAATGTTTTAAAACAGTTCCAAGACAATGGTATCTAAAATTTGACAGTTTATACACCGTAACAATACAGTAATAATAGATGTCACTGATCATTGTGTTTATCTAAAAAACAAAAATGATGGCAACTATATTATATTGTTATTATATGTAGATGACATGCTTGTTGCAGGGTCTAACATGCAGGAAATAAATGTGCTAAAAATAAAATTAGCAAATTCATTTGCAATGAAGGATTTGGGAGCTGCAAAACAAATCCTTTGTATGAGAATAACTAGAGGCAGGAAAAATCGCAAATTAACATTGTCTTAGAATGAATACATACAAAAGGTGTTGAAAAGATTTAAAATGCAGAGTGCAAAACTAGTTAGTACACCTTTGGCTAGCCATTTCAAAATTATTAAGGAGATGTGACCCAAGACCCAAGAAGAAATGGATTATATGTCTAAATTTCCATATGCATCAGCAGTTAGAAGCTTAATGTATGCAATGCTCTGCACAAGGCTTAATATTGCAGATGCAGTGGGAGTTGTAAGTAGGTACATCAACAATCTAGGAAAATAACATTGGATGGTAGTGAAATTTATTCTCAGATATTTGAGAGGTACCACAAATCTGTTATGTTTGGTGTGGTTCAAACATTTACGTGGATATGTTGATGCGTATATATGTGCATTTAGATAATAGAGGAGCACTACAAGATATGTATTTAATTGTAGGTGGAACAACTATCAATTGGGTTTCAAAAATCCAAAAGGATGATCTTCAACAAATGTAATAGTAGGTATGTTGCTTCTACAGAGGCTAGTAAGGAAATGATTTGGTTACAAGGGTTTATGGATGAATGGGTAAGAAGCATGATATGGGCACATTATATAGTGATAGCCAAAGTGTCATTCATCTTGTAAAGAACTCAACATTTCATTCCAGGACTAAACACATATAGCTCAAGTACCATTTCATACGGTTAGTATTGGAAGATGGACAATTGAAGCTGAAAAAGATACACACTAGCCAGAATCCTGCAGATATGTTAACAAAAGTTGTAACCAAGAAGAAACTGAGAATATGCTCAGTTTCAATTGGTCTTCAAGGATGATGATGAAGATGAGAAACAAACAGGTCCAAAGAGGAGCCATTTTCCTGCAAATGAAGCAGCGGTGGAGTTGCTACAATCAGTCTCCAAGTGGGATATTGTTGGGTGTGGAGCCTGATTATCTTGTTTATTTTGTATCATAGCGTTGGAAACCTGTACCTTAATGGGGGAGACAATGCCGCCCATAATTAAACGCTGCCTGGGGGTCCAAGGCCGTTGATTAGGCAAGCCTAAAAAACAAATGTAAAATTGTCTTGTAAAAGTATTGTAATTTCTAGTAAATCTGGGTTGTTCATTAGGCAAATGATCTGACGATAGAAGTTATGTTTAGTTTATGGTTTTTTCCCCTAGAAGGCAACCCCTAATTTTGTATGAGGGTATTGTATTGCGGGTGTGTATTGCATGTGTATTCTCAAAGGGAGAAACTAATAGGGATTCTGTGAGAGAGAACAGAGGATATTACAACAGATTTGATGTAGGTTGTGTCTCTTCATTTTGTTGAATAATAAAAATGAAGGACTAGATGTTCGGGGTGGACGTAGCCCAAACTGGGTGAACCACATATATTTGTGTCTCTCTGGTTTTATGTGTTTTGTGTGTTTGTGTTTTTCACATATTTTATGTGTTGCATCAGTTTCCGTAATATATAATTTTCTAACATGACAAGATATGGTAGAACACATTTTCGATTTGAACCTTACAAATCCTACACCTTACATGCTTTTATTAAATGTCTACCTAATAGCTAGCAGGTGAAGGGAACATTGAAGGAGAACCAACCTAAATGCCACCACGAGAGAAGTTGACAATTGAATTAGACTAATAAATGCCATCATAAGAGACGTCACTGAATGATTTAGCAGGAGAACCAACCTAAATGCCACCATGAAAGAAGTGGGAAATTGAAATATACTATTAAATTCCACCATGAGAGAAGTTGGCAATTGAATTAGGCTATTAAGGTGTTTTCTATAACGATTGTTCGAGTTATTGAAAACCCTCTAGTCTAACTACTACGATGATACTACGATGCTACTGTATCCATCCCCAAAATATGTCAGCTGGACATTTCTTCAAGGATGGGTAGTGTCACTCGAGGGGTTAGCAACGAAATTCAGTGAAGAAAGCTATAAAAAAGTTTCAGTAGGTTTTGGCCTTTGCAGATCCTGTGAATGCACAAAACAAGTTCAAACTTTTGGACTCACACCATTCAAAAAATGCATCACATGTAGCTTAGTCACCTTAAAGCGGGCATGCTACAAAAACGAAAAAAGCTAGGTTTCAACCATCTTGACCTGCTCCAGTTTACAAGGGGCTCCCATCCTTGATGATTCAAAACCTAAAAGAAGTAATGATAGGCACATTCTACAAATTGTGTCCCTAAAATGAACTCAAATAGTTTGTCTTACTTCACATTTCTCTTCAAAAAATATTTAGAGATTGAATATTATACAAAGTAAGCAGAGCAAATCCATCTTACATCAATACATCATTCGAGACTATGAGGTTCATTTGTACATTTTTTGTGTGAACCAGAGAAAAAAAAAAGCCTATCTATCCATTAGAATGATTTCAAATGGCTCTATTATCAGAAAAGAGAAATCTTAAAGATACAAAGCATTGTTAGTTTCAATGTTTTATGTGTCAAGTTCTGGAAATTAAATTTTATAGCTTACCAAACCCTTTCCCACCAGAAGGCCATTTCAATACAAGATCCACCAATTTCCTTATGCCACCTGCCTTTGCAATGGCCCCTGAGCGAAAGAAAACAAACATCAGCTTCATGTATTGTTTGGAAAGGAGGAAGAAACTTGCTATGTTTTGGATGATAGCAAAATGAAGGAG
Source organism: Pinus albicaulis (assembly GCA_034641835.2). NCBI lineage: Eukaryota > Viridiplantae > Streptophyta > Pinopsida > Pinales > Pinaceae > Pinus > Pinus albicaulis. The sequence continues at coordinate 431,364,276 of CM076583.1, forward strand.
TATTTAGTCAAACATCCCAGTTTTTCCAATCAATGATGACAACTATAATTTACATTGCACTTCCAATGCATACAATGAGCAGGTAGCACCACCAACATGCACAATGAAGGAAAGGTGTTTAATAAATAGGAAAATAAGGATTCATTTTTTTCAGTTTTAGATTTTAGACTAAAAATTAAACAAAGAGAATATAGTCAACACCTTGTGCTCTTCTCCTAGAGACAGGTTCAACAGTCCCCCACAACCTCCTCAGCACCCCGTCTATTAGGGGACTCGACAAGGGCTATGAAAATGCTAATGCCTCCTTCTATAGAAACCACATTGGAAACATCTACATTGATTGATAAATTTGTTATGCCCCACAGAAGAACATATACAATGCACTTATGGATAGCCTGATTAAGCCTTTCAATATGTAATTGGAGAAGTGCTCAAGTGTAATATTCCCAAAATTTAGACCTTATCTAAATGGAATATTATAGTTGGTTTTATCTTTAGATAAATGAATAAATGGGTAGGGAGGCCCATTGACAGAAAGAATAACATTCCTCATGTGAAAAGAGGAAGAATAAGTAGCTGGAAGGAGCACATTTGGATGAACAGGAAGATATCATGTTGATTCAGTCAACTTTGACCAGGTCAACAAAGCTATCTAGATACATTGAACCTCCTTGATGGACAGTGCAGTTTTGGTGGAGGACAACTTGCATGGGCTTGATGGCACATATGCATGGGACCCAATGTGAAGAGGTTCACTTGCTATACATGGAGAGGATGGGAGCCTTTTTCACTCATTCTTTGATATGATCATTTGATCTTGGTCTGCTTATACTTGGCTTCCTCTTGCTGTTTAGCAGGGTTGCAGTGTTTTTTAGCACAGGGTGTTCCTGAGCGGGAATCCCACCTCTTCCCTTGAGAGCCCTCTTGGGAGAGATCTTTTCTGTATTTCTCCACATCTAGGCTTGAGGCCAAGCACCATTATTTAGCCTCAGCGTTATTTCTGTAGTAGAATATTGTTGTGTTGCAAGGTGTTGCAATGGAGGTTTGCTAACACCACTTCCGGGTTTGTTTCTCAGTAGAGGGTGCCTTCCTTCTCTTGAGAGATCAGCTAGGAATATTTCTGGGCTCATTTCACATCTTGGAAGTAGGCCAACGTATTCCTCATCTCCTACAGTGCAGTCCCTTGCAGGAACTGCGTCATTTTGCATAGATTTGCTGCAGCAGGGTTAAGACCCTTGTTTCTGAGCTAGTTTCTTAGGGAAAGGGCCAACCCTTCTCCCGGAAAGCTAGAGGAAGGGATACTCATCCCTATTTTGTATTATTCAGATATATTCCTATAATGTTGCATTAAGACTATGTTTTTTAGATTTGAATATTCAGATCTACTCTTTTTGTACTTGTGCTCTCAAGAGACCCTTGTCGGGTTATTTCCATAATACATTAAAGAGGCCAGATCTCTGTTTTCTTAGCATATTGTCCAACGAAACTCCAGATCCATGATTCCATATTATAATGTTGTATAAACCCTCTAAAATCACACTATGCATGCTTCATGAATTTCTGTGTAGCTTAAGTCATGGGGTTTGGCTATTTTTAAGTCATTTTAAGGCTAGGAGATATGTTTAACTTATCAAAAGAGATTTGTTTCAATTTATTTTTGGTATGTGAGGGACTTGATACGTATTCTAAGGTATCCAACCATTATTTTCCCCTGTTATAACTCAATCTTCAGGAAATAACATTTTTAGGGTCTATTTGTTGCATTTTCCCCACTTGGGAGGATGTAGAAGTGCTTCTTTTTGCTGTTGATTCATTCATTTTATGGCTATGTGTTTCTCAACACATTTTATGACTTAATTTCACCCTGCTACTCTAGTATTGTGCTTATGCACTGCTGCATTCTCATTTTGGGATACTACAGGAATAAGGAATTTTGCATATTAAACTCCGGCATTTTGCAGTTTTGCATATTTCAGCCAGTCCTTCCAGGATTGTCTTGAAATAGTGTTTGGGAGAATAGATATTCTCTCCCATCATTTTATCATCCATATATATGTAGATCTATGATGTTTTTTATTTCCTATAGCAGTTCTCTCGCTATGACTGCGCAGTTTTGATCCATAGACATTCTGCTATGTATCAACATTTCACTATTCACATATGTATTCATGGGAGGCTTGTTTGCCTTGATCATTTGATGTGTATTGCACTTATTTGCTGCTGATATATATAATAAAATGACTTTATGGTTTTCATACATCTTGGTATGATCTTATCACTGCTACTCCAAGTTTATGTTCATGTATTGCTGGATCTCAAAATTTAGAATATCTTAAGATATTCTTATTGTTGTAGAAATTAACTTTCTCCAAACATATGAGGAGAGTGGGACAGCAAGAAAGTGGTTGAGAGACCACACTTTTTGTCACTCTCTTTTGCAGTTGAGGGTCAAACTATGTTGGTTACATTTGAGGGACCATTGTCCTTCTCCTTTTCTTCATATGGAAGATAACATGATTTTCAATGTAGTTCCTTATGTGTTTGTTGTTCTTGTTTTTATTGGGAGCATGATTGGGGGAATGGCACATTGGTTGGATGTGTCCCTTGGGGGAGAGATTTCCTACCTTGTTTGCATTTCATGTTCTAATGGGAGCATGAGACATCTCCTAAGGAAACCAAGGAGAATAGGGTAACAGCTGCAACTCAAGGATTGGATCTGGATGGAGATGGCTGAATATGATGTATCCGATGAATATACCTCCTCCAATTGATCTTCCAAGCAAAATGCTGATCCTAACACTGAAGATCTCACCCTTCGATAAACACTGCAATCCCTCACTGAAAATAACGCAGTCACTAAGGGATACTGCGTTGTAGGTGCAGGAAATTGTGTTGGCCAAGTGCCAAGATCTGCAATATGCTCCAAGGGCTTCCCAACTGATCCTCCAAAGGAAAAAATACTTCTCCCTCTGAAAAATAAGCTTAGGAAGTGGTGTTGAGGATCATCCAATGCAACACCCTGCAACACAACTTAGCTCTAAACAGAAATTGCGCTGTAGTTGAAGGAGGATTCTTGGCTTGAAGCCTGAGTGTGGAGAAATGCATTGAGCCCTGGAATTTTCTTCTCTTTTTCCAAAATTCACTTCATTTCATCATTCCTTTATCATTTCATAAGCCTAAAACTCAATGAGAATGACTAAGATTACTTAAAGGTTTCATGCAATGATTAACTTATTGTACTTTTGTGATTTTTGTTGTCTTAATGATTTTTGAATAGTTTAGCTACACAATGCAGTCATTCTGTAGCCAGTCAAGCGTTCCGTAGCTATTTTGGTGTTTAACTATGTTACAGGTGTCATCTAGAGAAAAGGCACATATAGGTGCATTCCAAATCTTTCCTACATCATTCCTTCCCTTCCACGAGGACTGGATCGATGGCCGGAGGTGTTTAAGCACGTTGTCAAAGCAAAGGTCAAGGAAGTTGTCTTCTATAGGAATCAAGACTTCTGATTTGCTTTACAACAAATCATGAGTCCCAAAAGAGTTCTAATTTGATTTTAACTTCAAAACTACACCTGTACCTATTTTTTTTCAATTTTAGTTATGAATTTACATATAAATTAAGTTCTGTAATATCGAGAGGAACAAGTTGATACTTATTTTATCATTACGATGATACTCTATTTTCAAGACTTGTGATTAATAAAAATTATTTTTTACCTTGATGCTATTCTGAATACAACCTTGAGGAGTTAAAGGATTAATGCCGAATTGATAGCAGATGGCCCTTGTTATTTGAGGAGGTTTTACATGCTTTCTAGATAAGTCATTTTCAATTCTATTTTGTCATATTTCCTTATTTAGACTCCTTTCTGAAATCACAACTATTAGTATTATGTTTCATGCCATTTTCTTAGACAAAGGATCCTCATGATATTACAATTGGTCTCTTTCTCAATATTTTCCAATATATCTCTATTAAATGAATGGGATTCAATTGTGATATTTTGAGTTATTGGCATTTAATTTTTTGTCATCTAGTTAAAAAGAAGATCTTCATTATACTACAGTTAGTCTCTTTCCAAATATTTTCCAATAAACCTATAATCCAGGAATGAGACTTAGTTGTAATATTGTGAGTTATTAATTGTTTTTCTTCATAAAAATATTCTTATCGCATTATGATTAATCTCTTTCGAAAGGCTCTTCCAACAAACCTCTAACTCATGAATGAGATTTAGTTATAATGTTATAAGTTGTTTCAGAATTTCATAGGAGATCCTTATTACATTATAGTAATATTTTTCTCAAGCTATTCCAATAAACCTCTATCATATGAATGAGATTTCACTGTAATATTCTAAGTTACTGTTTGTTTCAACACTTCCTTTTATGTTTTTAGGAGATCCTCATTGCATTATAATTAATATTTTTCACAAGCTCTTCTAGCAAATCTCTAATTAAATGAATCATATTAAGTTGTAGGGTTTTGAGTTACTTTTCATTTCATGAATTTTCTTTTAATAGTTGTAATATCCATGGATTAGGACACTCTATTTTCATTATTGTCTAATTCGGAACAAAACTTGCAAATAAACCATGTTTTAATTCATTTATTAAGATTTATTTTTCTCCCTTTTGACATAGATTCAACTTCATCTTCTTAGCATAAAGTAGAATACTAAGAATCAAAACATAAAAGCCTCAAAACACCAATAAAACACTAAAAACAACGAATTAAGAAAAATGATACTTAGGCACATATAGTGCATTACACTTCAACAGTTTACTAGCCCTGGTCGATAATTCATGCTATCAACTTAGGACACTGAATTGACTAAACATGTTGGTGTCGTTGTCAGGGGAAGTGTAACTAGGTAGCCTTATTTCCTATTTCACAAAAACAATGATATGCATCGAGAAAGAGATTCTAGGGGTAGATTTATAAGAGGAAAAATCTTAATTCCCACAACTCCACTCACTCCACCAAGACCAAGAAGTAGAACACCTCCAACTCAAACCCACATTCCATACTATACTATTCATAGGCTTCCAAAATTTTCAAGAATAGATATCCCATCAGGAAGATCTCCCACTTCGTCCACTGAAGCAATTCTAGAGGAAGAAGATCGAAGGACTCCCGCAGAAGGGATAACCTTTGTCACTTTCACAGGAGAATATATTCCATCATAATTATTAAAAATCCCTAGTGAAGAGGAAGAAGAGGACTATTTATTCAATATACCCTTGGTAGAAAAACCAATAGAACAACTAGCTCTTCGAACTGAACCCTATATCAGTTCAGAAGAATCTATCATGGTAGAAGAAGGGGAAGGAGAAGTCTTTAATGGATAACATACACTACTTGGAGGAGGTAGAGGTAGAGGAGGAGATAGAGGAAGGGGTAGAGGTACAAAAGAATGTATAGGAAGAGGAAATTCAAAAGGAGGAAGAGGTGGAAGGGAAACTAGAAGTCCTTTTGGATTCCCTATAATAGATGAAGAGACGAATGCAATTATGAAAAGTATCTCACCCTCTGTTCTTCCAAACTTTCATGGACTAAAAAGTGAAGATCATGAGACCTTCTTATTTGAATTTGAATTTGTATGTAGAACCTATGATTACCTACAAGATGCTCAGAAACTTAAACTGTTCCCTTCAACATTGAAAGGAGAAGCATTAAAATGATTTATGAGTTTAATCACTAGGTATATTAGGACATGGGATGAAATGAGAAAATCATTTATAGACAAATATTTGGATTATTTTATACCATTCAACCATAACGAGGAAGTGTTCAAGATGATGCAAAAAGAGGATGAAATTCTGGAAGATTTGTTGGAAAGATTTAACTATAAAATCAAGAGGGAAAAAATGGAAAACTTAGACCACGATACTTTGAAATCTCTTTTTTTGAAGACAATTAGGGATGAATGGATAGATATCCTTAATATGATGGGGAAAGGAGACATATCTCAACTTTCATTACCTAATATAGAAGAATTATGTATTAATCTTTCAAGAGGAAAATTTAAGATTCTAAAAGGAACAAGAGACCCTTCTCTTGCAAGGGCAAGAAAATCTGCATCCGGAATAGTAAGTAGGGCAGAAATCGGGAATATTCTTGATGAATTCAAAAATGACATTCTAGGGAATCTTAGTGAGCAAATAGACACCCTTAAATTACAAAAAAAGCAGAAAGTCGAAACTGATTCCTTAGCAATATTTTGTCCCAAATGTAGGAAGAGGCATGCCTTAAGAGAGTTTCCTTTGGATGAAAAAGTAATAGAGACCTATGAAATTTGTTTAGAAAAGCATGAGACCAAGAATTGATCTTCAATCCCTGGTCTTAAAGCTATTTTCCAAGAAGAAACAACCACAAATTCCACATAATCTCTTAATTTTGTCTCTAGAAGACCTTGGCAGGGACCTCAAACAAAAGGGTTTAGTAATAAAATGTATAATCAACTCCCACCTAATTGGAACTCTTGGTAGTAACCTTGGCCCCAATTACAAAATCAATCTCAACCTTGGGCTCAAGGAGCACAAAATCCTTATGGAAGGTTCTCCCAGTATTACCAATATCCACCCTCTTATCCATCATATCCATCATATCCAAACTTTCCTCCTCAGAAAAATCCTCAGAAAAATCCACAAAATCAAAATCAAAATCAAAATCAAAATCCCCCACTTCCATTACTATTTCCTCAAAAAGAAAATTAGTTACCTGCCCAACCAATACCAAACCCCAACAATAAAAACCCTCAGAATACATATATGATAGAAGTTCAACAATTTCCAACCTATTTGATTACTCCTTTAGACCTTAAAAGAAAGAAAGAAACATTCTGTAGTTATAGAAGAAAAAAACACTTCTGAGGAGGATTCTCTATGGGTAAATAAAAGTTTTGAAGAAAACACATCTTTTCAAGACCAAAACATTGAAAAAGAAAAACAGAAAGAACCAATAATTTCAACTCCTATGTTAGAGCAGCCATCAACATCTACTACTACACCTCCTTTTCCTGAAAAATTACAAATTGATAGAGGTGTATAGAAACAAATTATGATTCCTAACTATGGTTTCCTAGATGAGTTAAGAAATTTTTGTATTAATATTACATTATTACAGGCCATCAAGGAAATCCCAATTTAATCAAATACAATAAAAGAGTTGAGTATGAAAAAACCAGGAAAAATAATAAAGGAGATAAAGAAAATACAAATGGTAGGAAAAATAGCAGACATAATGATGGGAAATATTGCCATTCCAAAATATCTAGATCCAGGAAATCCAGTTGTTAAGATACATATCAATGGAATTGAAATTCCAAACACACTTATTGATCTAGGAGTAGCAATAAATATCATGAGTAGGCAAATCATGGAAAACCTAAAACATTGTAATCTTCTTTTTACACCCACACTATTACAATTAGCAGATAGATATGCAATAAAACCAGATGGGGTATTAGAAGAAATTCCAGTGTCCTTATATTCTTGGGAGCATCTTGTGGATTTCATGATCCTAACTCCTAAAAATGATCTAGGACATCCTATTATATTAGGAAGACCTTGGTTTGCTACAGCTAATGCTTTCATTAGCTGTAGATCTGGTGATATGTACATCTATGATGGAAGTTCAACCAAGAAATTCACCTTGTATCCTCCAAAAAAAACAATCACAGAATTAGATGATACTCAATGGATTGATGATGAAGAATATATCCAACCTTTGTTCACTATTTCAAAAATTAGTGAAGATAGTCAGATTCTGAATGCCTTAGAAAATATTGAATCTTCTCTAGAATACAAACATGAACAATTCCAAGAAGAATCCAATATTGAGTTTTTGGCTTCAATAAAAATGTCTCTTTAATCCATGGAAGAATTTGGTAGCTCTAAAATTGAGATATTTCCAGGAAAAACCTTAAACATAAACAAAAACCTAGAAAAATTTCAACAAGAAAAGCTAGCCAAAATATTATAGAGACATTCTTCTGCATATACATGGGAGTACAATGACATGAAAGGGATCAACCCTAAGACTTAAAATCATCATATCTATATAGAGTAAAATTGTAAACCAATCAGACAGCCTCAGAGAAGGATGAATCCAAACCTTAGGGAGATTATTAAAGGAGAGTTGCAGAAATTGTTAAATGTCAACTTTATTTATCCAATTTTAGATATTCAGTGGGTCTCTCCTTTAGTGATTGTACCCAAGAAAAATGGTAAATGGAGGGTATGCATTGACTATCGAGAATTAAACAAAGATACTCTTAAAAATCATTTTCATTTATCCTTCATAGATCAGGTGTTAGATATATTGGCAGGCAAAAAGTACTTTTCATTTTTGGATAGTTTCAGTGGTTATAATCAAATTCAAGTTTCACTTGAAGAACAAGATAAAACCACATTTACCTGTCCTTTGGGTACCTATGCCTACCGAGTATTACCTTTTAGATTATGCAGTGCACCTACAACATTCCAAAGGGCAGTATTGGGAATCTTTTCAAATCTAATACATGACTGTGTAGAAGTATACATGGATGATTTCAAAGTATATGGAAACACATTTGAAGAAGCCTTAACAAACTTGGAAAAAGTTCTAAAAATATGAAAAGAAGTAAACCTTTCATTAAGTCACGAAAAATGTTTCATGATGTTTACTAAAGCGATTGTCTTAGGACATCATATTTCAGGAGATGGGATTAGAGTTGATGAGACAAAAGTTGAAGTCATCTGTAGACTATTAGTTCCAAGTTTCCAGAAAGATGTTAGGATTTTTCTAGGATTTATAGGATATTACCGAAGATTTATAGAAAAATTCACCAAGATAGCATCTCCACTTTTGAAACTACTCTCCAAGGAATCTGAATTCATTTGGAATCATGACTACCAGTTAGGATTTGAAACCCTTAAAACAAAAATCTCTGAAGCACCTATTTTAAGGGGACCTAACTGGAAATTACCTTTTCACATCTCGATAGATGCCTCAGATACAGCTTTAGAAGCTGTGCTAGGACAAAAAGACCTGATTCCTTATGCCATCTACTATACAAGTAAAAAAATGACTCCTTCAGAGTTGAATTATACTCTAACTGAAAAATAGTTCTTAGTTGTTGTTCATGCCATAAATAAATTCAGACACTATATAATAGGCTATGAAACCTTTGTCCACACAGATCACTCTGTAACTAGGTATTTAATGAACAAATATTTTACTAATGGCAGAGTCACAAGATGGTTATTTCTTTTACAAGAATTTAACATCACCATTATAGATAGGGCTGGAAAAAAAAATACAGTGATTGATTTCCTATCTAGACTCCAAAACATTAAAGGAAGTACTCCAGTTGAAGATAAATTCCATGATGAATATCTCTTTGCAATTACTACTCAAACTCCCTGGTTTGCTGATATTGCCAATTATTTAGTTTTAGGAAAATTTCCTTCAATTATGAATGCAAGAGATGAAAGAAAAATCATTTATGAAAGTGAAAAATATTCATGGATTACTAATGAGTTATAAAAAATAGGTCCAAACTTTATTATTAGAAGATGTATTCGAGAAGACGAGATGCCTGAGATTGTCAAGGCATGTCATGATGAACCTTGTGGTGGACACTTTGCTAATAAGAGGAAAACTTATTAGATATTTCACCTAGTATATTATTTTCCATCCCTCTTCAAAGATGCTAAAGAGTATCTCAAAAGGTGTGACAGTTGCCAAAGGGTAGGGAAACCTTCCCCTTCAGGTGAAATGCCATTGCAACCTCAGGTACATATTGAACGTTTTGAGAAATGGGCTTTGTATTTTATAGGACCTATTAATCCTGCGTCAAAAAAAATATATATATATATATTAGTTTGCACTGATTATGTTACCAAATGGGTAGAGGCCAAGCCATTACCTTCTGATACTGAAGCATCTATAGTTAATTTTATTTTTGAGGATATTTTTACTCGTTTTGGTGTCCCAAGGGAAATTTTTATATATCAAGGAGCTCAATTCACATAAAAAATGGTGGAAAAAATGGTATAGAAGTAAAAATCAGACACAAGAAATCCACTCCCTACCATCCACAAGAAAATGCCCAAGTGGAATATACCAATAAGGTGATTGAAGGGATCCTAACAAAGACTGTTCATTTACATAGAAGAGATTGTGCAGAAAGGCTTCTTGAAGCCTTATGGGCCTACAGAACTACATGGAGAAACACAATAGGACACACCCCTTATGAAATTTTTTATGGAAAACAAGTCTTGTTTCCCATAGAGTTTCAGATCCAAAATTTCAAAATGGTAGTCCAACTAGGACTTGATTTTACAGAAGCATAGAAGCATAGACTGGGGAATATTAATGAATCGGATGAGATCAGACAAGATGTAGTTTAAGAGAGTAAACACATGGTCAATAACCAAAGGACTATATGTGATAAGTATATCAAGAAAAGAAATTTAAAGAAGATGTTGGGCACTCTTGTTTGATTCAAAATTCAAGGATTTTTAAGAGTAAATTTCCGCTCATTGGCTTGGGCCATATGAATTGTGAAAATCTTTGAAAATGGAGCAATAAAGATTAGAACAATAGATGAAGGAAAGGTAGCATTTCTTGTAAAGGGACATAGGCAATTATCATAGACTGTAGCCACTTTCAATAGAATAATTTGTCGAAATTCCAAAGATAACATTGATATGAAGTTAGTGAAGAGAATAACAATATTACTATGCTAGTTAATATTACTATTTCCAATAATTCTTTTATATATATATATATATATATATATATATATATATATATATATATATATATATATAATAAAAAAAAAGGAAAAAATAAAAATAAAAGTATAAATGTGAAAACCAGTCAGATTGGCATGTTTATACAGAAAGTGTAAGGTGAAAATCAGAATTCTTCTGACACTTTATACTTTCAAATTGTTCTTGTTCTGCAACTAAATATCATAAAATAAAAAATTGCAGATTCATCTTCACTCCATACTTCATTTCATTCATATTCCATTCCATTTCATATTCATGATCCATCTCATTCCATTCCATATTCATAATTTATTCCATTCCATATCTATATTTCATAATTTTTAACAGGTACATTCTGCAGCTGCCTGTTTAGTAGCCAATCTTGTTCTGCAGCCAATTTGACCCTACAAGCCTACTTCAATACACAAAGGATGACAGTCAAAGAAGATTATGGAGCTTAGAAGATCAGCATTCTACAAAATTAAGGGCAAATACAACAAGAAACAAAATCAAAAGAGATGAGGTAAACTGTGTGAAATTATTTTGATAGCAAAACATAAAAATATAGTATAGTTAAATCATATGTTTCCTAAAGTTAATCTATCATTCGAATTGATATTTTCCTATCATAAAAACACTTCAACTATATCCCTTACCGTTCGCTCCATAACGGTTCATCATTAATTGAATAAACGGTCAAAAACTTAGATGTGACGTATTAGGTCACATCCTTAGATTGTATCATTTATTGATGATTTTTGAAAATAATCATAAAATCTCTTCGCGGTATTTCATTTCATATCAAACTCTTAACCTGATCATTTTCATCATTCACCATTACCTTGTTCATTCATCCGTATCCACTCATTGCCATTACATTCTGTAGCTAGTTTCATCTGCAGAGAAGTCATTTTAAGGGCAAAACAACCTTCCACAGTTACTCTTTCTTCAGGCATAGGATCAGAGATAGAGCAGTAGACCTAAGTCAAAGAAAAGATGTAATCAGTACCAAGGAGGAATGGGGCTAATTGTGAGAACAGAGCCAATTGGGATAAAATATTTGGAAGGATACCCTCAAGTTAAGGGGCTATTATAGCAGGTTGGGTGGCTGAACTTTGTGGAGAAGTTCAATGGATTCCACAAAAAAATCACGAAAACATTTTTTAGGTCATTCGATGGATCAGAGGTAGAAATTAGGGATATTAAGTTCACCATCACAAAGTCATTCATAGATGAAGCCACAGAATTTCCAAGATGGGGAGAACGTTGGTTTAAAAACAAGGAGTTCCATAATGAAACTTGGAAAAAAATGCTAAAAAACTCAGGTATGGGCATTTCAGTGTTTAGAAAGGGGATTCCTAGTACAACTTTGAAAAATAAATGGAGGAATATATTGTTAATTTTACAAAAAAATCATAACATGTGAGGGTAGGTTTTACACCCTGTATGTCTATCATATCAGATTGATGATGAATTTATTAGATGATGAAATAAATTTACCTTTCTTCCTCCTTAATAGTTTGAAAAGGATGGCCTCTAATGTTCAGAAAAGACTCCAATTCCTAGAAACTACTCTGCACCATCATGGTCTAATCAAAATACTGATTGAGTTCCATTTGAAGAAAGTAGGAGATAGCTGGGATGAATTTCTTCTAAGAAACCATCTTGAAGAACCAGAGGAAACACTATATAGAAAAGAAATTGTAAGAAGAAGTAGGAGGGGAAAAATTGATAAATCTGTTGAAATCAAATCTGATACATCAACACAGGAAGATAGTGAAGAAGTACTCTTTGAAAATTTGACAAATATCAAGAAACAAATCAGGGTTAAAAGAAAAGAGAAATTAGCAAGTGAATGTGCTGACGAAAAAGATGAAAATCCACCCAAATTGAGGAGAAGCTCTAGATTAAAAGGCATGATGAAAAATACAGGGACTAAGGAAATAGGGGTCATAAATATTGAAGAAGAAGAAACTCCAATCCAATCACCAGTTGATAGATCTCCTTTACACCAGTATGAAGAATACCATAACAAAAGAACCCCAGATATAGATCCAGCTCAACAACAGATTTATGACTATGTGGAATCACTAGAAAAAAGGGCCTCAGAAAATCGAGAAAGATCCCTCAGTCCATAATAACCTCCAATAGAAATTTTGAGAAGCGACAATTATGAATTGGAGATACTGAATAACCATATCAAGAATGAAAATGAAATCTTAAGAGAGTAGGTCAAATTGAAGAGTAGCATGAACAACACTCTCTCTCAGCAAATGAAAACACTGTATAAAGTAAACAGGAAGCTAAAGAAGAGAAACAAGAAACTGAACAGGGCACTCATTGATCTTAGGTTCAAATTATTCATGAGGAAACCCAGAATGGAATTGACTACCGAAAGAAGCAAAAAAAGGAGGTTGGATGTTCTTGCAGAAGTATCAGTGCAAATGGAATAAATTTTCGATGAAATTGCATGAGGACATGCAAGAGTTTTGCAGTGGGGGTATGTTGAGCCCTGAAATTGTCTTCTCTTTTTCCAAACTTCACTTCATTTCATCATTCCTTTATCATTTCATAAACCTAAAACTCTATGAGAATGACTAATATTACTTAAAGGTTGCATGCAATGATTAAATTATTTTACTTCTGTGATTTTTGCTATCTTAATGATTTTTGAACAATTTAGCTACAGAATGCAGTCATTCTGTAGCCAGTCAAGTGTTCCATAGCTGTTTTGGTGTTTAAGTATGTTACAGGTGTCATCTAGAGAAAAGGAACACATAGGTGGATTCCAAATCTTTCCTACATCATTCCTTCCCTTCCACGAGGACTGGATCGATAGCTGGAGGTGCCTAAGCAAATGGTCAAAGCAAAGGTCAAGGAAGCTGTCTTCTACATGAATCAGGACTCCTGATTTTCTTTACAGCAAATCATGAGTCCCAAAAGAGTCCTAATTTGATTTCAATTTCAAACCTACACTTGTACCTATTTTTGTTCAATGTTAGTTATGAATTTACATATAAATTAAGTTCTGTAATACCGAGAGGAACAAGTTGATACTTATTTTATCATTACGGTGATACTCTGTTTTCAAGACTTGTGATTAATAAAAATGATTACCTTGATGTTGTTCTGAATACAACCTTGAGGAGTTAAAAGATTAATGCTGAATTGACAACAGAGGACCCCTGCTATTCGAGGAGGTTTTACATGTTTTCTAGATAAGTCATTTTCAATTCTGTTTTTTCATATTTCCTTAAATTTCTTTCTGTAATCATAGCTTTTAGCATTATGTTTCATGTCATTTTCTTAGATAAAGGATCCTCATGATATTACAGTTGGTCTCTTTCTCAAGCTCTTCCCATATATCTCTATTAAATGGATGGGATTCAATTGTGATATTATGAGTTATTAGCATTTCATTTTTTGTCATTTAGTTAAAAAGAAGATCCTCGTTATACTATAGTTAGTCTCTTTCCAAAGATTTTCCAATAAACCTCTATTCCATGAATGAGACTTAGTTGTAATATTGTGAGTTATTGATTGTTTTTCTTCATAAAAAGATCCTTATCACATTATGATTAATCTCTTTCAAAAAGCTCTTCCAACAAACCTCTAACTCATGAATGAGATTTAGTTGTAATGTTATAAGTTGTTTCAGCATTTCATAGGAGATCCTTATTACATTATAGTAATCTTTTTCTCAAGCTCTTCCAATAAACCTCTATCATATGAATTAGATTTCACTGTAATGTTCTAAGTTAATGTTTGTTTCAGCACTTCCTTTTATGTTTTTAGGAGATCCTCATTGCATTAGAATTAATCTTTTTCACAAGCTCTTCCAAAAAATCTCTAATTAAATGAATCAGATTAAGTTGTAGTGTTTTGAGTTAATTTTCATTTCATGAATGTTCATTTAAAAGCTGTAATATCCATGGATTAGGACTCTTTGTTTTCATCATTTTCTAATAGGAACAAAACTTGCAAATAAACTCTGTTTTAATTCATTTATTAAGATTTCCTTTTCTCCCTTTTGACATAGATTTAACTTAATCTTCTTAGCATAGAGTAGCATACTAAGAATCAAACATAAAAACCCCAAAACATCAATAAAACACTGAAAACAACGAAGTAAGAAAAATGGATACTTAGGCACATATAGTGCATTACACTTCATCAGTTTACTAACCTTGGTCGATAATTTATGCTATCAATTTAGGACACTAAATTGACTAAACAAAATGAAGTACAAGCTCCTTCAAGAGGCCTCTCTTGAAAGGAGGATGAATTCCTAAACAGGAAATTCTTGTGCTATGTAGCACTGCAACTCTGCTAAACAGTAGGAGAATGCACAAAGTCTGAACAGATAATGAAATCAATAATCTAAATCATCAATAACAATGGTTGTCTTTCCCTCCTTTTAAACAAGTGAAAGCCCTCTCTCTATGGGTCCTACTCATTAGGGTTTCCTTCAAAAAATAACCCTCTTCCCATTCATACTGCGCTGTCTCTCAAAGTGTTCTCCACCTCCTATCCCAGCGCTGTTGACTTGGTCAAACTTGACCTTGTCTCCATGCAAATGCCCCCTTTCACACATAAGGGTGTGAAATCCCCTTTCACATTATGAGGGACATTATTCGTGTTTTTAATATGCATGTCTTCCTTTCCCATTTATTTAGATGCTAGGTGATATAAAAAAAATCTAATATTCCATTTAGCTGTGTGCTAAAGTGGGAATATTACAGTCCTCCCCTCCCAAATGTTGCTTGTCCTCAAGCAACAACAAAGATAAAACTAAGGGGCATCCTTGAGGAATGAGGTCTGATATGAATTGGGATATACCATCCGCATATGAAGCTCCCATCCCCAATCAATCATCCATACAAAATGAGTTACCTCCCAACATGGCAACTCCTGAAAATCCTCTTCCACCTTTGGCTCCTCCAATGTAGGTGGGCTGAAAATCTGATCTTGGTAGACAAAATAGCCTACCCCATGCTGTCCTCCTCTCCACTTAGGATAAGTGCAGAGTATACGCTGATCTTGGGCTGCAACAATATTTCTCTCAAGTGGCAAGATGAAGACTAGACCTCCAAGGATCTCTCCTCCAACGTTATGAAGCATGCTGGCCCAAATCACCTCATATGTGATGAGTTGGAAGTCACCATCATATGGCATCCAATCAATCCCATGGCTCACCTCATAAAATAACAAAAGTTTGGATATGGTGGCCATACTACCTCTCATGCTCCCATTAGAACATGCAATGCAAACAATGTGGGAAATCTCTCCCCCAAGGGACACATCCAACCAATGTGCCATTCCCCCAATCATGCTCCCAATAAAAAAAAGAACAACAACAACATAAGGAACCATAATGAGAGCCATACTTGCTGGCATATGTAGCAAGGAAGAAGGAAAATGGTCCCTCAAATTTAACCAACGCAGTTTGAGCCTCAACTACAAAAGAGAGTGACAAAAAGTGTGGTTTCTCAACCACTTGCTTGCTGTCCCACTCTCCTCATATGTTTGGAGAAAGTGATTGATGTATGCTACAAAGTGAGCATGTTCACCATAATAAATCTCCTCCCCAAGTCCTCCTAGGGAGTGGTCATCAATAATGCTCCTAGCCTCAAGTCGACCATGAGGTCTAGAAGGAAGAATTTTTCTTCCTTGAGCAATATCCTGCACATATATGGTTAAGGGATGCATATATACATTATAAAAATCATTATGCAAACAAACAATACCCTCACCATATACTTTGCTCATACAAATTGAGTGGCTCATAGATGAGTCTCCTCTCATCCTCAAAGAGGAAAGAGGTGGCTGTGCTAACTCTTTCAAAGAGTTATGTATCTCCTCCATCTCTACATGATCCATGCATCTCCTCAAATGATGATACATCTCCTCCTCAAATCCCTCCAAAAATACCCCTCCATGATGGTGTGGTATGTCCTCATAGAATAAGTGTGGCTGAAAAGGAAATATCCATGAGCTGCTTGTAGCAACTTCTCCTTGAGCTTGGAAGCTCCAGATAAGAAGATCCTACCATGGTAGTAGATGACCCCATCTCTGACTGAATATCCCTCCTCATGTAGCTGGTCATCCAATATCATACAAGTGAAAAGCTCCTTGGAATACTCCACCAACAGCTGAGAGTTCCAATATGGATCTATCCTCCATAGTGTGAGCGCTGATGATCTCTCATCAAGAAAATTTGTCATATGGTCATCCTCCTCTTTGACATCTCCCATGCCAAAGATGCAAGCTGGAAGGATGCTATCCCTCCCCTGCTGCTTTTTCCACAGCGCAGAGTCTAAAATGAGAGTGGGTAAAGATGATGTTGAGAGGATGTCTCTCTCCTCCTTGAGTCTACCCAAGACCCTTAGCATTGTAAAATGACCTCCCAAGGCCTCCAATCCTCTAAAATAAATGAATGGTGTCTCAAAAAGTGAAGCATCTCTCATCATCTGATGATTTGGTGGTCTCCTTGGTGAAATGTCTCCATGCAATGAGACATCATCATCAAGGGTAGACTGCATATATGAATGGATGGATTTGTCCCCGCTCTCATTGCGCAATCCAATCTACCTCTTAGGTGCATCAACCTCATGAAATAGACAGGGGTGTGTGCTCCTCATCACATGATGTTGGTCATCCCCCCTATCTCCTCCTTGTATCTCCATAGGTTCACACCCTATCATAAATGGCACAAGTAAATCATGAGTTGTGCCTTGATCTCCACATGTGAGATCCTGGGTAATTTCTTCCAATGATACAAGA
This sequence comes from Pinus albicaulis, assembly GCA_034641835.2. Lineage (NCBI taxonomy): Eukaryota > Viridiplantae > Streptophyta > Pinopsida > Pinales > Pinaceae > Pinus > Pinus albicaulis. The sequence goes on from CM076583.1 coordinate 431,381,826, forward strand.
ATCCCTCTAGTTGGAGCAAGAGCTCCCTCTTCCTCTGCATGAGGTGCTAGATAAACTCTAGACATGACAACGCTGTTGCCCTTCTCCTCATCAGCATGTATGGGAAACCTCACAAGAATTGGATCCTCTTTTGAAAAAGAGATCCCCATGCCCTCTTGTTCAGGAATATGAGATAGAGGCTTTTCGTCTAACAAGGTATGCTGCAAGATGTCAGTCTCCTCCATGGGTTTCTGATGTGGATCAGAGTTTATAGTTTTCTCCATCACATGCAAGGTTTTTGTTTGTTTATGTTTGTTTAACTTCTCCACATGTGTTGCAAAATTTTTTCCATCAAACCTTTCCACCAATGTCTTAATGAAACTTTCATAGGAAGAAGTATTTGCATTTTTCAAAGAAAAAGACTCAAATATCCACCATGCATAAGCCTTACCTCCAAGATGCAGTGCTGCAACTCTGATGGCTTCATATTTAGAAATTTGGTGTTGCTGCAAAAAGGTGTCTAGTTCTTCCACCCAAGCTCTGGCTGAACATGTAGGTGAACCATCAAAAGTAGATAGAAGGAATCTACCCCTATCATGCTGCTTGATTATTCTCACCTTGATCTTGCAAAACTCTGGAAAAGTAATATGATCTCTAAACTTCTGAGTCAGAGATTCATACTCTTGTAGAAAATCACTAAGAGTTTCCCTCCTGGCCATTCCTTCTTCTTCCAGCTCTATCATGGAAATTCTGGGCCTGTGACTGCACTGTGCATCAATGTGTGTGGCTGCATGCTCACACTCATGATGTGAAATTCTACATTTTGATTCAGATTCAAACCCTCTTGGAGATTCTATGCACAACTCCCTTATGATCTTCTTGAGATCTCCATGAATGCTCTGTACAGATTTAGGAAGAAGCTTTGAAATCCTATCCTGCTTATTTCCTCCAAATAATGGCGTCTTCATCTTCTCTTTTCTTGATAGCATCTGGCTGAGTTCCACAGGTTGAGCCAAGATTTGTGCTCTGATACCACTGTAATATCCAAAAATGGGAATGCATAGCAATGCCTGCTAGAATAACGCACTGTTCACAAATTGGTGCACTGAAATGAGTTTGCAGCTCCTGGATCCTTAGATCAGTGGATCTAGTGTCTAAATCCAAAAGGAGAGAAAAAACATATCGGACTAGGTGAGGTAAATAGACCTCCCACCACCTAGTATGGCTGAAAAACACCCAAAGAATGGGGCTGCAGTCATGCACAACAATACTGCTTCAGAAATAACATAGTTCCACTGAGTTAAAGCACAAGATCAATATGGAGGCTAAATAATTACATATACATCGGTAAAATAGATCTATAATGAGGCCCATACAGTGTAAAAGAGAAAAATAGAAAATTTACAAGAAGAAACCCTCAAGATTTAGGTGCTACAACAACATATTGAGACTGCAAATCATGACAGTGTTATTTTATGGGCTGAAGCAGCTATAGATTACATTCATATCTAGAACAAATCTGTGTACAAAATATTAGATCTATATCAGATCTATACTCTAGATGAGTTCCTCTACAGATTCCCCTTGGGGTTTTAAGAAAAACATGAAAGTACAAGAGTAGATCTGAGATCTAGAATTACAGCTCTGCAACAATATTCGGGAATTTTGCAGTAAATAGAATCGTAAGTAAATAAAATCTCAATGGAACATGGATGAGATATCTAATCCATAGATCACCACAGTGAAAGGGAGAATCCTATCACCTGAGATCTCTCCTCCAAAATGTAATAAAAACACCCTGTAACTGAATACTTGAAAATAACACAGTTATGGAAGGAATACTACTTTGTAGGCTCTAACACTAGGTTGTCCTGATGCCAAGATCTGAAATTGTAGCTCCAAGGATCCAGAATCCTCTTGACAATGGAATAGAAGGCTTTCTCACTGAAAAGAGCCTCTAGATTTGCCTAGATTTGAGTAGATCTAGCCTCCACTTGCTGAAACTTACAAAGACAACCAAATCCTCAACAGGATCTATGTTGTGGTTGGACGATGAAGCTTGGCCAAATGCCTAATCATGGAAAATATGTAACAAGACTCCTCCAAGAGCTTCTCAATGGAAGAGGTGGGATTCCCGATAGGGAACACCCTAGTGCTAAACAACACTATTCTTAGATAAACAACTAAAGAATGAGGGATGTCTAAACAGACAATACCTTTAGAAATACTAGGAGGATTTTTTCTCTCCTTATACAGTTGCTTGAGGACAAGCAACATTTTGGAGGGGAGGACTGTAATATTCCAAATTTTTAGCCTTCAAGCTAAATGGAATATTAGAGTTGTTTTATCACTAGGTAGGTGAAAAAATGGGTAGGGAGGCCCATTGACAGAAAGAATAAAATTCCTCATGTGAAAAGAGGAAGAATAAGTAGCTAGAAGGAGAAAATTTAGGTGTGAACAAGGAGGATATCATGTTGATTCAGTCATCTTTGACCAAATCAACATATGTTATCTAGATACATTGCATCTCCTTGATAAACTACATAGATTTGGTGGAGGACAACTTGCATGAGCTTGGAGGCAAATGTGGGTGGGACCCAATGAGAAGAGGTTCATTTGCTATATATGGAGAGGATGGAAGCTTTTTCCATTGATGTTTTAGATTTTTATTTTTCTGCTTAGACTTGGCTTCCTCTTGCTGTTTAGCAGTGTTGCAGTGCTGTTGAGCACTGGGTGTTCCCAAGCGGGAACACCACTTCTTCCCTTGAGAGGCCTCTTGGGAGAGTATTGTACTGATTTGTTCCACATCCAGGTTTGAGGCCAAGTAGAAATATTTAGTCACAACATTATTTCTGTAGCAGTGTAATGTTGTGTTGTAGGGTGTTGAAGTGGAATATTGATCATTCCACTCCGGGGTCTGTTTCTTAGTAGAGGGTGCCTTCCTTCACTTGAGAGATCAAAAAAGGTGATTTATGAGCTTATTTCATATCTTGGCACTTTTCCAAAGCAATTCTTCTCTCCTACAGTGAAATCCCTTGTAGGAACTGTGTCCTTTCCCAGAGAGTTGCTGCAGCAAGATTATAGGCCTTGTTTTTGAGCTAGTTTCCTAGGGAAAGGGCCAACCCTTCTCCTAGAAAGCTAGAACAAGGGATTATTATCTATATTATACATTATTCAGCCATTTATATGTAATTTTTCAGTGATACTATGTTATTTTTGAGTTGGATAAATCAGATCTGCTCTTTTTTGTACATGTGTCTCAAGAAACCCTTGCCGGGTTATCTCCATAATGCAATAAGGATGCCAGATCTCTTTTTTATTAGCATATTGTGCCATAAATCGCTATATTTATGTTTTTCTATTGTAATGTTACAGAAAACCTCATGAAATAATGATGTACATGCTTTAGTATTTTCTGCATAATCAAAGTCATGGGATTTGGGTATTTCTAAGCCATTGTAAGGCCGGGAGACCTGTTTAACATATCAAAAGGGATTTCTTTCTAATCCTCTTTTGTATGTAAGGTCCTTAATATATATGCTAAGGGATCAAATCATTATTTCCCCTTGTTATCATGCAGTTACCTGGGAATAATGTTTTTAGGGTCTATTTTGCTGCTTTTCCTCACTAGGAGACAATGTATAAAGGCATACTTTTGCTGATATGTTCAGAATCTGATGAAAGGGTGTTTAAGACACATTTTATGAGATAATTTTCTGTAGTACTTTTATTTGTGCTTACATATTGCTGGATCTCCAACTTTGGAACATTATAAGATGTTCCCATTGTTGTAGAATTTCCTTATTTTGGGATATTACAGTGGTATCAAAGCATCTTTCTTGGAACAGCCTATGGATTTCAGCCATTATGACATCAAAATAAGGGGATATGTACAAAAAAGAAAATACTCCATTATGTGGAGGAAAGAAGGGAGATAGGCTTACAAAGCTACTTCCAAGATCTATACAGAAATTTCAAGAAGATCTGAAGAAAATAAGGATGGAGATGGAATCTCCAGAAAATTTTGGATCTAGATATAGATCTATATTTGTACATGGTGAGTGTGAGAATGCAACTAAACTTCATGATGCACAACGTAGTCAAATTCCTAGATCTATCATGAGATGGATGAAAGGAGGGAGAATGCCTAAGAGGAAAACTCTTAGTTATTTGTTGCAGGAGTATGAATCTCAAACTGGGAGGTTTAGATATCATACCAATTTCCAAGAGTTTTGCAAGATCTAGATGAAGAGAAGTAAGAAGTAGAATATGGATAGATTCCTTATGTCTACCTTTGATGGTTCACCTACATGTTTAGCCAGGGCTTGGGTGGAAGAGCTAGACACCTTTTTGCAGCAGCATCAAATTTCTGAAAGTGAAGCCATCAGAGTAGCAGCGTTTCATTTTGGAGGTAAGGCTTATGCATGGTGGATTTTTGAATCTTGTTCTTTGAAAAATGAAAATACTTCCTCTTATGCAAGATTCATTAAAACATTAGTGGGAAGGTTAGATGGGAAACTTCCTAAGACACATGTATTAGAGCAAGAAAAACTTAAGAAAACAAAACCCTTGCATGTAATGGAGGAAACTATAGACCTCACTCCACTTTAGGAAACCATGGGAGAAGCTAAAATATTGCATCATACATTGTTAGAGACAATACCTCTATCTCATATTCATAAACAAGAGGGCATGGGGATCTCTTGTTCACAAGAGGATCCAATTATTGGAGGGTTTCCCATACACATTGATGAAGATGAGGGCAACAACGTTGTCACATCTAGAGCACATCCAGTACCTCATGCAGAGGAAGAAGGATCACATGCTCCAACAGGAGGGATTCTTGTATCCTTGCAAGAAGTTCCCCAGGATCTCATACATGGAGGTCAAAGCACAATCAATGAGCAGCATGATTGTGAAGCATTGTAGATGGAAGGAGAAGGTAGGAAGGAAGAGCAACATCACTTGATGAGAGGCACACACCCTTCTCTATTCCAGAGAGCTAATGCAAAGGGGAGGAAGACTGTTCTACGCTGTGAAGGCAAGGGCAAGGTTGCCCAATCATATGTATTGTCTACTCTTAACATTGATGTCTCACTACATGGAGGCATTCCACCTGGGAGGCCACCCGATCTAGGATTGATGAAAGACATCTTGTCTTTGGATTCAATACTCTTGGATTTTGGAGAGGTGAAAGTTTTGGAGGAAGAATTTTGCATGGGGGATGTCAAAGTAGTAGGTAGCAGCATGAGGAGAGCTTCACATTCCGGATCACCTGCACTGTCTCTTGGGAGGATTGATCCATATTGGATGTCTCAACTCTTGGTAGAGTACTCCAAGGATCTTGGTGCTTGCATGATTCTTGATGACCCAGATGGAGATGATAGATATATGGTGGATGATATGGTCATCTATTATTATGGCAAAGTCTTCTTGACTAGAGCTTCTAAGCTCAAGGAGAAGCTGCTACATGCAGCACATGAGGACTTCTTTTCCATGCATTTTGATGCATATATTTCTTTGGCAGAGGATTTCATTTTGGAGGGAATCCAGCATGACATATTTTAGCATATGGAGAGATGCATAGCCCGGATGGTGATAGAGAGGATGTCACAGCCACTTCCCTACTCTTTGGAGGTGAGGGAAAATTTCCGGTTGAGCCATTTCAGCTCAAGATCTCAAGTACATGACGGAGGATGTACAATTTCACTTTATGTTTTGTACTTATTTTCTTTATATGAGAAGAATATTGTACCAAGGAGGATTATTCCTTCTTGCATATTGTATGATGATGTACTTGAAGCCATTTGTAGCATTGAGATTGCCTATCTCATTGGTGGTTTGTGGGGGAAGCCACATGATTTTTGGTGTGCACCATTGAAAACACTTTGTACTTTCATGTTGCTATGTTGTAAAATGATTGTGGCAGCAAAAAAGTGGCTGGAAAAGCACTTGTTATTGTTTGATTTGATGCAAGAAAAGGATGCACTGCGCTGGTTCCATGTGTGGAACTATGATCCACTTTCTGGTTGTCATGTGACAAATTTTTTTCAAATGTTTTTGCTTCCAATTATTGCTGATATTTCTATGTTCATGGGAAGCTTTGTTTGGAGAGTGGGATATGAGATGGAGATGCCCATTGGGAGTATGATTCTCCCTACTATTCATCTTGTATGTTTCAGGAGGAGAAATGGGCAAACCATGATTGCCACATCACAACTCTTTTCTTCATATGGAGTGAGCCATTTGAAGAACTTGAGTGCTTGGAGGAGGCACTTCATGGCTGAATTATTTGATGGGGTAGCTCGGGCCATTCTTGGAGGCCATATTGTTTCAGCCCAAAGACATAAACAACCCCACACTTATCATAAATGGAGAGAGAAACAAATGAAGGGAGGAAAACTAATCTCTCCATGCAACCCCACTACATTGCAAAAACAGGGGGTTGATGATTGTTTTGATGAGCTACTTAGAATGGCTCATTTCATTTGGATGATAGCATGGGTGGTGGAATCACTCATTGGGAATAAGATTCCCCATGTTGGTCATCACTCCTACCTTGAGGAGGCCATTGGAAAACAAGGAGATTTCCACTTGTACCTTCCACTTTCTCATGTTTTACACACTTGGGAGGAATCATTGGAGGACAATTTTTTTGCTGAGCTATGGTGGGATCTATCGATGAGGAGGCCACAAGAAGAGGGAGGGAGAAATTTTCCTCTACCTTTGCAGTTTCTTCAGGACAAGCAACATTTTGGAGGGGGAGGATTGTAATGTTCCCAAAATTTAGACCTCATATAAATGGAATATTAGAGTTGGTTTTATCTTTAGATAAATGAATAAATGGGTAGGGAGGCCCATTGACAGAAAGAATAAAATTCCTCATGTGAAAAGAGGAATAATAAGCAGTTACAAGGAGCACATTTAGGTGTGAACAAGGAGGATATCATGTTGATTCAATCATCTTTGACCAAATCAACATATGTTGTCTAGATACATTGCATCTCCTCGATAAACTACACAGATTTGGTAGAGGACAACTTGCATGAGCTTGGAGGAAAATGTGGATGGGACCCAATGAGAAGAGGTTCAATTGATATATATGGAGAGGATGGAAGCTTTTTCCATTCATGTTTTAGATTATTATTTGTCTTCTTAGAATTGGCTTCCTCTTGCTGTTTAGCAGGGTTGCAGTGCTATTGAGCACCGGGTGTTCCCGAGCGGGAATCCCACCTCTTCCCTTGAGAGGCCTCTTGGGAGAGTATTGTACTGATTTTTTCCACATCCAGGCTTGAGGCCAAGCAAAAATCTTCAATCACAACGTTATTTCTGTAGCAATGTAATGTTGTGTTGCAGGGTGTTGCAGTGGAATATTGATCATTCCACTCCGGGGTCTATTTATTAGTAGAGGGTGCCTTCCTTCTCTTGAGAGATTAGCACAGGATATTTCTAAGATTATTTCATATCTTGGAACTTGGCCAAAGCACCTATTCTCTCCTATAGCGTAGTCCCTTGCAGGAACTGCGTCCTTTCACAGAGATTTGCTGCTGCAAGATTATAGGCCTTGTTTTTGAGCCAGTTTCCTAGGGAAAAGGCCAACCCTTCTCCCGGAAAGATAGAAAAAGGGATTATTATCCCTCTTATACATTATTCAGCCATGACCATGTAATTTTGCAGTGATATTGCATTATTTTTGAGCTGGATAAATCAGATCTTCTCTTTTTGTACATGTGTCTCAAGAAACACTTGCCGGGTTATCTCTATAATGCAATAAGGAGGCCATATCTCTGTTTTCTTAGCATATTGTGCCATCAATCTCCAGATATATGTTTTTATATTGTAATGTTGCAGAAACCCTCATGAAATAACATTGTACATGCTTCAGTATTTTCTGCATAATCAAAGTCATGGGACTTGGGTGTTTCTAAGCCATTATAAGGCCGAGAGACCTGTTTAACATATCAAAAGGGATTTCTTTCTAATCCCCTTTTTCATGTAAGGTCCTTAACATATATAATAAGGGATCAAATCATTATTTCCCCTTGTTATCACGTAGTTACCTAGGAATAACGTTTTTAGGGTCTATTTTATTGCTTTTCCGCACTAGGAGACAATGTATAAAGGCATACTTTTACTGATATGTTCATAATCTGATGAAAGGGTGTTTAAGACACATTTTATGAGATTGTTTGCTGCAGTACTTTTATTTGTGCTTACATATTGTTGTATCTCCAACTTTGGAACATTATAAGATGTTCCCATTGTTGTAGAATTTCCCTATTTTGGGATATTACATCAAGTAAACCGACTCTCCACCTACACACAACTAACAAGTGCAACTAATAGCGATGATTAATTTAACAGAATCATCCATGGAAAAGTAAATTAATAAATTTGAGAAAGTGATGCAAAGTGCAATTTACCTTTTCTTCTTCTGGCTTTACCCCTCTCGGCATGACTTTGCAAGATCCAACATAACCCAATACTGCCTTTATGCATTTTAACTTCTTCCCTAGCAGGATCAACAATTATAATATGAGAATCAATCACCACAAACATTGCAAGTGCAGTGACTGCTCTCTATAATTCAATGCATAGAGAACCTTTAAGATCTCCAAAATCAGCGACCTGAAAGCTGCATCTAGGGATATATCCCTGCGCAATACATCCACTGAAACCAATATTGGAAGACTGACCCAAAGTTGCGAATCCGTTGTCCACTTGATGTTCTGAGAAACTACCATAGACAAAAACCTAAGAGTTGATGCATTTCCTAGCACCATCTCATTAGAAATCATCTAATCAATGGGGCTAAGCTCTGAAATATTGCGGTAATGCTTGACAAGTGCCCCGATATCAACCCCATCCACGTCCCCCGACACTGACAGCCAGAGCTTCTTAATCCTTTTGAAATATAGGGAAACAACATCTTATCACATCACACGTGATTTTATCGCATAATATGGCCCTAGCTATAGGCTCTTGAACCGCTAGTGGTGGCATGCTAGCATGGAAAGTGATGAATCCATGAGGTCACCGCATTCATCGCATTCATCTCCTTGAGTTCCTTTGCCTTTAGGCTTATTACCATGTTCCTAGAACTGCCTCCTTAGAATATTACACTCCACAATTTGTTAGACGCAGTGGTAGAGTCCAGAGGCATGACGAAAAGCCTAAAAACCCCTGCAAATGGAAGAGCCTAAAAACCCCTGCAAATGGAGGCAAGGCTAGCCCTATAAAAACCCCTGCAAATGAAGGCAAGGCTAGCCCTATCAAAACCCCTGCAAAAGGAGGCGAGGTTTCCCTTGTCCCTGGGATTTAAGATGGAAAACAATGTAATAATGCTTCATTGGAAGAGTCAACCAGTCAACCTCACGCTCCTCTTTCGACCTACTTGTAACAATTACTTGTCTCCAATCCTCATCATGTTTACTTCCCCTCTTCTTTTTCGTAATTTTTCCGTTCCTTGAATGAGTTGTCTTAATTTATAACTTACTACAATTAAAACAGTTTTAAATTTTAAACTAAAATAATAATTTAGGATTTTAAAAGAAAATATTAGTTGGCCTTAAAATAAATGTTTTATAGTGATATAATGGTTATGTGTAGTAGTGGTATAATTGTTATGGTTTTTTAATCATTTATTGTTTTTATAAATAGTGAAGGAAACCTTATTAATCAATGTGGATTACTATTTTTTTTATTCATGAGGATTACTTTAAGATGTTTGTGCATAATATAGGTGTAAGTCTAAAATAATCCAACATACAATGTTGTCTTTGAGTGCTTTAAATAGGATAGAGATTAAAGTAAAAATTAGATTATAGAGGGATTTGATGAGTTTCTTAATTAAAATACATGTAGTGATTAGATGGAAAAGAAACAAAGAATATGCACCTTATATGAAAGTAAAATTTAAATAAGTGCACTTTAATGACAACACAATCCTTGTAGCATGATAACATATACAAAACAACCACATGAACTCAAAGAGCTATAAAATAAGAATATTAGAATCCATTTGATATGTGAATGAAGTGTTAGAAAGTAAATCATAAAGAAATTGTACTATGGGCTACCCTATCAAGCTCTTACATGCAGTAGTAGAAGTGATCTCAAGTATAAAATGGATGTGGGTAGGTGATGAGAAGCTCTTGATGCCTTTGTAAGTAAATCCACCCTCTAGAATGAGGACGTGCACCTATCCTTTATAGAACAGGATAGGAGGAGAGATAACATAGTAGAGGAAAGAGAAGAGGATCAAATTGTGGGTTAAAGGCTTGTGTTCGAGATCATTTTGGATGTCACAATTCCTCTCTAGTGAATTTTCTCTCTTTCAAAATTAGGTTTGTTGAAAGTACACACCTGCTCAAAACACTTCATAGCTAATGTTTTTCCTTTAATTAACAAATATGTTGAAATTATCTTTAGTGAGGTGCATGTCTTCTAAAATATGTGTTGTTTTAGCATGTAATACTCATGATAATGCATTAAATCTATGAGAAACAAGTCAACACAACATCATGGCACTACTTCTCCATGATATCTATTTTTTCTTATTATGAAGTTCCAACCTACTAGAAATAGTTCAATATGGTGCCTCCTTTGTAATAAGTTTTTTTTTTTTCCTTTACTAACCATATATATCTATTGATTGTCGTTTATATGGATGAAATACACACATTTCCTAGAATTATCATCCTTGAGCACACCCTCTCCAAGACTATTCACTGTTTGAATGTTTGAAGCACTAAATCTGCCAATAATAATCCCTTTTGACTACATCACCTCTCAATCTTTGCCTTTCTCATTGTAATAATTAGTATGTGTGGATGGAAGTAGGTCTAATTCGACTTCATGAAGAAAATAAACCTTCCATGTATGGATAGGTTGAATTACATCATTACCCAGTTAGCCCAGTCATTATCATCCTCCTTAACATCAGTCCCTGAATCCTCCTTGAATGCACATACAACTCAAACCCTCTCCACTCCTTCAAACAAGATGAAAAGGATTCAATTTCAATATGAAGAATCGACAGGATGAAGAAAATCGAGTAAGTTGTAGTCCCTGCATCCTCCTTTACTATTCTTGTGACTCAACCCACTCATCTCCCCCTCATCTCCTTCATTTGGGATAAAAAGGCTTCAATTTCAATGGGAAGAACAAGCAGGATCAGGAACCTCGAGCAAGTTGTAGTCCATGTATCCTCCTTGGCTTCATCTGCAACTCAGCCCCCTTAGCTCCTTAAACCTGGATTAAAAGACTTAAATAGGAAGAAATGGTGGGATTAAGAACCTCCTGCAAAATGCAATAGGAAGAAATGGATGGATAAAACTGCACCATTCAAAACAACAATATAACAAGATTTTCTCCCATGGGGTATAAAAAAAATTGTTGAAGCATTTGTTCCATATTTGAAATTTTAATAGACAAGAAGCTCAATGATATATAGACAAGTTACATGTGCTTTGTAATAAATTAGAGGTTTTTTATGAACATTGAAAATATGATGTTTGAGATTAAATATATTGGAGGCAAAAAGGACATACATGTTTTTCATCTACAACAAAAAACCACCTACATATTGAATGGTAAGTCCTCCATTCAAATAAGAGGAAACTACCACCAGTTTTTCTTGGATCATAACCTAAGAGGAGATAAATTTTAAAGGAAAGCAAATCCAAACCTAGCTGAGCTAATAAAATAAGGACCTAAAATTTTGGGAGTAGATTTAAGGCTTATGCACCATGTTCATTAAATCTGGATAGATGAAAGCTTTTATGATACTTGTCAAATTGAATACAATCTTCATAAAGACACATCTAAAAACCTTGGATATGTACAACATCACCTGGATGCGCTAAAATATACTCAAAATGTTAATGACACACACCCAAGGAAATACTTTATTCCAAAACTAGTAGAAGTTCTAGAAAAAAGGGTTTCATGAGAGGTCCAGTCAGATAAAATTGGTTGAAAATATAGAGGAGAAAGGATGAGGGAAAAAAAAAATCTAAAAAATATACACCAACAAAATATCATTTTATCCCTAAACTGCTCAACCCTAGCAATTTCTCGGTGCATATCAAATTTTTACATTAGGTTGTATTTATTACTTCGATCAATTGTAAAGGCAAGAAATTTAATCATCGATAGAAACCGGGCCCTTGAAATCTAAACCAAAGGGGAAGGCGCAAGATTTTATCCTATGTACACCCATCCCTACACTTTGTAGCAAGAGGAAACCCAAAAAAAATATGGAAATGATAAATCAATGTAAGAACAAAGGTCAGCATCCAATTAATTATAATATATAAGCCCAAAAATTGATCACTTCCCACCATACCTCTGAGTCTTGCTGCCCCATGGGTGATGGTAAATGATGGTGAATGACTGTGATATTGGTAGTTGTTTCCTTATCTATTCGTAAGGAAAATTCCCGACTAATGAATGAGTCTTGTGCCATTGGTATTGGGGCAAGCAAGTTTTCTGCCAAATATATTATGGAGGCGTGAGCCAAAACATCCATTCTCCTCTGATACGAGCCATGTCATCGTTGTTTAAAGATTGGCCTTCACAAATAGATCCGTCTATATAATTACAGGGTCCTATCAAAATGTTTCTCAAAAAACCTCTAAATAATAAAACCTTTGACTTTCTAAACGGTGAACCCTAATGCTACTCATGCTAGGTTTTGGTCTCTCCATATGACGTCCCCATTCATATTCGGGAGAACTAGAAATGAGTAATTATCTCATCCAAATTCTAGAGGTTTTTATTATCTTTACTTTGAACAAGGTCCTACAATTCAATATTGAGTGATATATGTTTACTCTCAACTCCTACTGGCTCAAATAATAAGGGAAGATAGGAGATTTGTCTCATGTTGAACTCTTTGAGTGAAAGATCTGTTAATTTCTCTTGCCAAGAATACCATATGAGTGCACCCGAAAAATAGAATATTGCAAGGGCCTTCGAAAGGGGAATTTATAAGCCAACACCTCTCATTATGTTTCCTAGCAAGTGATTGAATTCACAAATGAGGACTTTTTAAAATGAGGGTTTTTTATATGACCGATGAGATCAACACTCCTCAGTTTGGGCTCAATATTCATCCCGTATACCATGTTCATAGAGTGGCACAATGGCATTCGAGGAAACTTTGGAATGGGAAATCCCCGAACCACACACCCATTGATGGCATGCACATATGTCATAGATCAACATATTATAACCATAAACCTCCTATGAACTAAAATAAAAGGAAAACCAAGTTAACCCAGTCATTATCATGTCCCCTTAACCTAAGTCCTTGCAACCTCCTTGATTAAACATATAACTAAACCCCTCTCCACTCCTTTAACCGGGATGAAAAGGATTCAATTTCAATAGGAAGAATCGGCGGGATGAAGAAACTCAAGTAAGCTGTAGTCCCTGCATCCTCCTTGACTATTCTTGCGACTCAACCCACTAAACTCCCCCTCATCTCCCTCAACTAGGATGAAAAGGTTTCAATTTCAATAGGAATAACATGCAGGATTGGAAACCTCAAGTAAGTTGTAGTCCATGAATCCTCCTTGGCTTCTTCTGCAACTCAACCCCCTTAGCTCCTTCAACCTGGATTAAAAGACTTAAATAGGAATAAATGATGGGATCAAGAACCTCTTGCAAAGTGCAATAGGAAGAAATGGTCATATCAAACTGTGCCATTCCATCACTAAGAAGCCTCGGTTTGCAAGGCATTGATTCGCCTATGGAGAGAGATATTATCACAAAGAAGGAAGAGGAAGAAACACTTACAAACACTACAAGGAAAAGACCCTCTAGCAGATGTTTTTGAGGAACCTCTTAAAAAAATACCCCAAACATCCATTTCTAGTGGAGGTTACTAGAGGAGGTTATCGAGTGGAGGGTTTTGTGGATGTTTTCCGCTCAATGCGCTTATCATCGAAAACTGCACCAGTGCTCTCAACAAAAGAAAGCACCGGTGCACAAAAAAAATTGGCACATCGGACACCATGCGCTCAGTACACACCCACCCGGTGCATTGTATTACTATAGAGCACCGGTGCTTTACAGCTCTTCCACACCGGTGCGTCATAAAACACTGCGTCAAAACATAAACTACCCGGTGCGGTATTAAGAAACAGCACCGGTGCACCTATAAAATCCCTCGCACCAGAACATGTTTAAATAAAAAAAAATTACGGCCAAAAAACTACATTTTCACTTTTCTCAGTGCTCCAGAGCTCTCAAGCACTAGTGAAATTTATCCTTGTCTGAGTTGCCCTGACGTCGGTGCTCCGATTGCACCCATTGCATGCAATGATGCTGTGCATTGCCCAACAATCTCCAGCTTGCATTTTGCAAAACGGTGGGAAAATTTTATTTTGCAAATTTTACAGCCAATATGCCTCCTCGACGACCAAATGTACAAGTTTTTTTCTTGTTTTTCCATAATTAAGCTTTTTGGTGGATTAGAATTTCAAATAACCCTAAAATTAACCATTTAAAAGAAAATAAAATTGTTGTGTGATACGCTTGAGCCGTTCGACTCACTCCAGTAAGTGGTGCTACCTGTAAAATTTACAGGCCGCACCACAACCGGTGCTAACGGTATCCGCACCATTTCTGGGGTGGGTAAGGAAAGGCAAACAACCTTATTTTAAAATTAAAAAAAAAAAGTGTGGTGCGGTCATTTAGCCGGCCGCACCGTTGACCATGTGGAATAGCGGCAACACGATGCATTGATGGAAATATCTGCCTCAGTGTTTGTTAGCACACTGCATTCGACATTCCGACAGGGTCAACGATACGGCCGAGTAAACGACTGCACCATTGACTATGTAATGAAGTCAGGAGGTCGGTGCACTGACACAACTATATGCGCTGGGGCGTAGATTTTAGTCAGCGCACCACACTCCTGACATCGTACATAGTCAATGGTGCTCGGAAAATTTTCAGGTCAACCGCCTACAGTGCATTGAATGTCATCTGGGGCACCGCCCCCTGTGTGTGACAAACAAAAGACGCACCGGAACCAGTGCATGACTATTTTTTGTGGTCCACCAATTGTTTTTTTTTCCAAAAAAAACTATATATGTATATTCCTAAATACAAGTCTCATTTAATAATTTTTTTTATTTGATATGTCAATCATTCAGAGAGAAGAGGGGGAATAACAACAACAATAGGCGGAGCAGTATGACATGGTTTGCCCGCGAGAGGCACGAGAGAGGGAGAGAGATGCGTACCCTCGCCCTATTACAACTGCTACCCAGGGGCTCCTAAGGTAGGTAGGCTTCCTCAAGTTCTATGAGGAGGCTACTTCCCTAAAGGGCCATGGTGTGTTTTTGAGACATCTTATCCGTAGGTGGAATTCCCACCGACAGGCTTTCTAGTTTGGTCCTAACTAGTGGTACACGCCCACTGAGGAGGATATATATTTCATTACAAGGCTATCGAGGAGAGGGGTGAATTTTCCCTCGTTCCCAGAGGTTCCAACTGGCTGTGTAGCAGGGAGTCAGTTAGTATACTCCTAGATATACATTAGAGCAGATGTATTGTGTCCTTCATATTTTTAGGTCGTTGGAGGTCAGTTACGTATTGGTGCATTTGTTATTGAGGAGGTGAGGTGCCTTTCACTTTTGATTTCGACCATTGCACACAACACCGATGACGGGCAACACATTAGTTGCTCGCTTCTAAATTATGTTGATTCTTTAGTACATGGGCCACAACTTGTCAGGTGGTCTGCCATTTTTTTTGCGGTCGTTATGTACAACCTTAGATAGATGTCGTGCTCATGCACAAGGGAGGGTCAACTTCCCTTTTGCTTCAGAGATTTTTTGTTTATTTTTTGAGAGGTTTCCAGAGATGAGGCCTACTTTTGTTTGGCAGCCTCATAGGCCGATGTTCAAGGCACGGATGCACATGTGTGGGCAGATGATGCCTAAGAGGGGTGAGACTGTGTTTCCAGCAAGGATATCACATGATGCACTGGAGTTGTTAGCAAGTGTTGACGAGTTGCATCCCTTCATTATGGTACCCTCAGTACTTATGCTGGATTGGATTGGCGAGGGTGTGCCAACATCCTCTTCACAGATGATGATCCGCCAGATGATAGAGGTAATATTACTATTTTATTTAAATTTATTCTAACATGTTCTTTAACATGTTTTTATTAAATTGTGTAATGAAATTATCTAATTATTGTTGTGTACTTGTATATATTTTGTAGACATTGGGTATTTTTAAGGCGAGGACATGCCAACACCACCACATGATCCATGTGTGGATCCTAATGACGATTAAGGCATACCAGATGCCGATCAGGAGGTCGATGCAGAGAGACCTTCTCCTGCTGGTGTGCTGGTACTGCCTTTTGCTAGGCACGGTAACCTTGATACTAGATATAGGATGGAGTTGGAAAACCAACTCACTGTATTTATTTTTGAGGCGGGCATCAGGCCCACTCATATGAGAGACATCTAAGCTTATGGTAGGTTGTTAAAGATGTGGAGAGGCATGTCGTGTGACATGTACAGGATGGTGTGGCATGTCGTAGGAGCTACGACCTTAGTTATGCGGCTAAGGAGGACTGTCGCACGTTATAGGTGTGGTCGAGATGCAGCACGTGAGCGACAGTCCGTGAGCAACAACTCATCATCTCATGATCGTTCACCTCGCGTCGCGCCAAATGAGAAGCCTCCACTAGAATCTAGCAATAGTCATCATGGAGATGAGGTTGGACCATCGGCCACATCTAGTCAGCAGCCTGCAGCATCCAATAGTACCCATGATCATGAGCAGGCTGGACCATTTACCGTTGAGGCTGCACCATTGACTGAGAAAGCCTTGACTAGTACTGCTATTGATGTTGTACCACCAACTGATCCATGACATTTATATTACAGTTGTATATTTTTAACATTATTCACTTATATATATATGGTCCATGTATTTTATGTTCATGTTGCAGTTGTACTTAATTTACATTTTGGTGATCATCATGATGTGTATATTTTTAGGTCATGTTAGATATGTTCATTTAATGTGCAGCTTGTAGATAGATGTGTATGTGATAGCATGAGTTATTTGACATGAGATGTTTATTTGATGTTTGTGTTGTGATGATGTTATACAATGCTAATTGTGTTTTGTTATATGATCATGATCACGATGATGTTAGCAAATTTGAATGTGTTTTTTAGTTGAATATGATGTTTGTACGATGGTTATCATGATCATGATGTTTATTGATTAATTTAATATTAAAATACCATGATATTTATTAAATATTATGTCATGATTGTAATTGAAATTAATGGACTGTATAAATGTAAAATTGTAATTGTATTTGTAATTGTAATTTTTAATCGTAATTGTATGTAAAATATTTAATGTAAAATTTTAATTGCAATTGTAATATTTAATTTATTGGGAAATGATCGTAATTGTAATTGTAATTGTATGTAAAATTCTAAAATTGTAATTGTATTTGTAATTGTATGTAAAATATTTGTAAAATTGTAATTCTAATTGTATGTAAAATATTTGTAAAATTTTAACTGTATTACTATGAAATGATTGTAATTGTAATTGTATGTAAAATTTTAAAATTGTAATTGTAATTCTAAACATAATTGTATGTGAAATTGTAAAATTGTAATTGTAATTGTATGTAAAATATTGGTAAAATTTTAATTGTATTAATGTGGAATGATTTTATTAAAATTTTTAAATTTGTAAATTTGTAAATAATTGTAAAATAATAAATATAGAATGATATGAATTTTTGTAACGTAATAAAGTTTAGAAAATAATGCAAATAAATTCATGTACTTTAGAATTATCATTATTTTATTATGATGTTACATACCAAAAAAAAAAAACTTTATACAGTACGCCATTTCTAGCAGAGATTCCTGGTTTTTCGTCCGATGCGCTTATCATCATAACCCGTACCGATGCGTCTTAGTATTGTAGCGCACCAGTGCTTCAAAACTCTTACGCACCGGTGCGTCATAAAACACTGCGCCAAAACATAAACCGCGATCTTACGAAACCGCACCAGTGCGCCTATAAAACCTCACGCATCGGAACAAGGTTAAATAAAACCTCACGCGAACGCGGTATGTCATTGAAATATCTTTTCTAAGAAGGAAAATTTATTCTGTGAAGTGCAGTATTGGAGCAACGAAGGGTTCGAATCGCAGGAAAGAATTTTTCTCAGGAGATGAGGGTTTGAAAAGACGAGAGTTCAAATTTCGGCTGATAATTTTATAACAAATAAAATGAGTGATTAAAACATAAAGATGGAAAAATATGCTTACAGGGATGGAGATGGCTATATAGCTCAACAAAGTACAAAAGGAGAAAATATTTATGAAAAATCTGAGAAGGGCAGTCCAGAAATCTCGGTTGAGACAAGCAGAGAGCATTCGGTTGAGGTCAACGATAGGGTTAAGAAGTCCCATGATGGAGAAAGGGAGAGAAGAGTTGATGGTAGAGAAATACCTGTCGATGCTCCAGCGACTAGCAAGGTGAAACAATCCTTCGAGAGCAAGGAGTCTTATTCACTAAGGGATGTCAGAGAGAGATCAATTGAGTCTCTTGAACAGGCTAAGAGATCACATGAAGGCAACGATTCTGATTATTACAAGGATGGCACAGAAAGATTGGATAGTAGAGAAAGATCAATTGGGGCAGTCGATAAAGCCAAGAGGCACCATGAAGGGAATGATTATCATTCCCTTAAGGATAACAGAGAAAGATCAATTGACGTTGTTAATTGAGCTTGTAGGTCCCGTGAAGGGAAATATTCTCCAAAATGCATTTAAAAGAAGCTGAGAGTATTTTTCGAGCTTCGGTTGGCTTACATAGACTTTTACCGGTAAATATGACGTCTCATAAAATCACATCTTCGAATTTCAATTGAACCTGAATGGCATCTCTAACTTGTCTAAGCTATGGTCCTGTGGATAACAAGGAATATCACATGGAAGGTACCCAAAAATCCAAATTTTTGAAAGTATAGGTGAATTAGCACTTATCAAAGAATAAAATACCGAACAAAATGCGGACGGGACACACTTAAGGATTCCCTGGTTCCATTTATTATTGAAAATGATGCTCTCTCTAGATGAAACCAATAAAAATTCAGCTTGTATTATAAATGGAAATTCAGTGACCATTTCTGTAGGAAGAAAATCATAGATACCTGCAGGTACCATATCTCCACCTGCAAATCGTTTTCCCATTGGAAAAGCTAATGTAATAGCCCATTTTGCAATGTCTTTCCTCTGCTCAACCCTATACTCATTTTCTTTGGGAAACCATTACCTCCACATGTAATAACTGTTGGGAAAAATACTGAGAGGGGGGGGTGAATCAGTATTTACTGCATATTCAAAACTTTCACTTTTCTGCTTCTAAAACGCATACGCTACTTTCCTGAACCAGACTTGCGTATATACGCGGATACCCTTTACGAAACTCGCGTATACACAGATATCTATTTATGTCATTAATTCTTTACTCAAATCATTCATTCATTTATTCATTAGATATTCAATAAGCAGTAAACATGTGCAGTAAGAACAGAATAAATCATGACACAAAGCATCACACATGAACACCAGGATTTTTAGGTGGAAACCCAAGTCGGGAGAAAACCACCGATGCAGTTGCTCAGCCTTCAATATTTTATTATAGAGAAAACATATTACAACATATGTGCTGGCGCAGACTTGACCAGCACGCAGGCACCCACCTGCGCTCGTTTACCAGCCTCTCCTGGAAGGGAGCTCCAACCCCCTGACTCGTTTACCAGCCTCTCCTCGAAGGGAGCTACGACCCCCCGATCTCGTTTACCAGCCTCACCTGGAAGGGAGCTACAACCCCCTGACTGAAGGCTACAACCCTCAGCACCACCTTGGACCACGTTTCATCAATTTTCACACTGGATCCAACCACTTCAATAGAACACAACTTGTAGACCGCAATTCATCATATTTCCAGACCGAACCCTTTCCATACTTTTAAGCACGAACATACATCATCAACAGATACATATCAACACAGATCAGATAGCAGAAACACAGCAGAACAGATCAGATATTTCATACCCTTTGCTTCAGCAAACCCTAGCTTGCATACGCGCTTTTACTTCACTGATGTCGCGTATATACGCGCTTCCGTCCACACAAACCAGCGTATACCGCAGTGTATATTTTATTGCGCATACGCGCTTTCTCTTTGCTGAAGCTGCGTATATACGCGCTTCCTCCGCGACGAAGTAGCGTATAGATCTTCAATCATTACAGAGCAGCATACTTCATCAGATCAGATCTTCAGTTCAGATCTACCCTTTTGCTTCAGACAGATGTTCGCCTAGATGCTCGACTCATCACAGATCTAAGTCTTCCATAATCAGATCTAGCAAATATAAGAGAAATTCAGATCTAGATCCCCTTCTTCATCATTGGTGCTTCATACATTCAGATTTATCATTCAAGTGTAACCCTTTCCATTCAGATATACTTCAGAGAGAAGTATTCATTCAAGCTCAGACATCTTGCCCCACACTCATGATTTGCACAATGAATTTCTTCTCCTTATATAGGTTTATCCTTTTCAATACCATGAGCCCCTTTTTCAATACCATGGGCCAAAACAATACCATGAGCCCAAAACTACCTAGACGGGGTCAATTAGGCGGATCATTACCCAATACAATGGGTCAATACCATGGTGGTTACCCTTGGTTTTTCACTTTTTGAGCGCTTTTGCCCATACGTGACTTGGCACGTTATTTTCCGCGTGCATACGCGACTTCCCCTAGGCCAATCTGCGTATACAAAGAGACATACTCTTTTCATCATATTTTGAGCACATTCTAAATTTCTTTCTTCATTGCCTTCTGTACACACAAGTCCATCAAGTCAAGCATAACTTCATCAGGTGTATTGCCATCAAGGACAACACATGTCAACTGTCACATGTCTTCATCTTCATTCAGTGGGTTGCCATCAAGGACAACATTATGCATCATATTTCCAACAATCTCCCCCTTTGGACTTGATGGCAACCATGATGGTGTTTGGTTACCACAACAGATAGGTACCATGTCACTCTCCCCAAATATGTCACTCTCCCAAATATTTGACATCTTTAACTTCTCATCATTCAAACACCATGTCACTCTCCCCCTTTGACATCAAGGGCAAAGGGCGGATCAAAACCAACACTCTCCCCCTTTTCTCCTCATGTGGAAGAAGCGTTCTGCACATCTGATGTATACTGAAGTGACCAAGCTCCCCCTGAGTTCATGCTGAATCTTCAAACATATTTTCAATGAAGTACATGACTCTATGAAGTTCCTATCACCAATGACTCATACTTACATCAAATATCTAACCAAGTGGATTTACATATGAGACTCAAGTACCC
>CM076583.1:431403360-431476682 GCA_034641835.2 Pinus albicaulis
ATCGTATCGTTCAAGTTCCTATCACTTTTGCTAACAAATGCATAATGAAGGACTCGTTGTCATTGTTCCCAGAACATTCAAGGTCAGTTTCTTGTAAAATAGAGATTGTATAAATTTTGTTAAGATCAAGATAGAAAGCACAAAGGAGAAAAGAGGAAATTGGATGCCAAGATGGAGGAGGAACTTACAAATGAGCAAGCAAATCATGGGTCACCTTTTCTTGTTGCAGGTCATGGAAAGGTTCAAGTTTCTTTTTCTGAAAGAAGAAGAGGTGTAGTTTTGAAAAGAAATGGCCCAAATATTTTCATAGCAAAATGTACATTTCCAACATGTCTAATTTTGGTGTACACACGTAAAAGTAATTTTGGTGCCTCAACCGCAAATTGGTGCTAATCTGTAGATAACTGCACCAGTGTGTTCTAGTTACTGTGCACCAGTGTGTTTTAGTTACTACACACCAGTTCCACGTTACCAATGGACGCACCGGTGTGGTGTTATTAAGTGATGCACCGGTGACAAATAAACGCAAATAAAAAAGTGCAACTCTATTTTCTTTAAGTGAAAAAAAAATGACAAATTGAAAAATGGGCGGCAAAATATTTTCGAAAACCTAATTTCATAAAACAATTCTTTAAATTCTAAACACTTTTCATTATTTCACTATTTTTGCTAAAATTTTCACCCAGAGATTTGCAGGAGACATACCTAGAGAAAAAGAGCACGAGAGCACTGTGGAGCAGCGAATTACATTCGAACAGAAGTATTCAGACAATCAGAATCCAAACCTCTGGTGATTCAAACCCTGTAGCATAAAATTTCAAATGATCTCGTGATTAAATTTGATTATTTTTTTTACTTTTTCTGCGGTTTTATCCATTTTACCCTAAAGCCTTCATTTTGTTTTGTTTCTGCCCTTTCTTCTCCCTGTTTCTATGACTTTAGAATTGAGATTTCTTCTATTTTTAGATTGATATACAACCCATAGGATGACTTGCATAGTTGGATCCCAATCCATGTTGTCCCTTGCGTGAATTTTTGAAAAAAATGAATTTTTTTTTTTATCGGTGCGCCCTACATAACATAACGTACCGGTGAGCTATATTATACAACGCATCGTGAAAGTACTGTGTAATAAAAAATTTTAAAACAATTTTTTTTAATCAGTGTACCATATCTAAAATAGGGCACTGGTGCGCTATGTTACGAGGATAGCACCGTATGGTCTATTATATCGCTTCGTGGTGCATTTTTAATAATTTATGTATTCGACGTTTCTGCGCACATCATGAAAGGCGACCAAGCTGTGATTTATTTTTACCTCTAAAAGATGACAATTTATTTATAAATATATTAATGAATGATATGGTATAGGTTTGAGATTGATAAAGAAATGAATGACAAGAGATCATGTAACAAAAATATTGATAACACATCAAGAAAAGCAAAAAATGAAAGTTCTTTGTAAATTATTTACAAAAAATATTATTTTTGAACTATATGTAAGTTTAACAAATAAGTATTGTTTACTATGTATCATGCAGAGCCACAAAATGACAAAGCTCGATAAGATTATTTTTTATCTAGGACCAGAAGAGCGTAAAATCTTGATGGAAAAATTGCAAAAGGATGAATCAGGTGAATGAAAAAATACTATCGATCCAACATGAGTTTCTTTTTTTATTTTTCGTTAATAATATAATAAAAATTATTAGATAACATGTGTCAAATAGTCTATTAATTCACATCTATTTAATGTTCTACAGGGACCAACAACTCAGAAAAGGAATGTTGTCCTAAGAAAAGAAAAAAAAATAGAACATGCAAATGAAAATGAATTGCTCCTTAGCTCATCTGGAGTGGTGATGGAGGTTAACAAAAGGGGGAAAAACTTTTACAAAATTTTGAGGGATCTAGTGGAACGAATGTATAGATGTTATTTCCACTTACAATACAAAATCTAATCCAGTGATTCCAAGAACCAAATTTTATCTAAACTACAGGAAGTGTTTCCAGAGAATTGGTTAATGAGACATGTCTGAATTTTAATAGCAAAAACGTACAATAACAAAAGATAAGGAATGAAAAATTAATATTCCTTTAAATGTTTGTCTAGAATTATTTATAAATATCACTTTTTTATACTTAATTTTCATATATGAATATAAAAAAATTAAATAGTTTATTTTCATGTTACATTTTCGTGAAGATTATGAAAATCTCCCAAAAGATGAATGAGTTGATTAGAAATATGCCAAGAGGGAATGTCCAAAAGGTGTACAAGGAGATGGTCAAAGAAATGGACAAAACTGCATCGCAGGAGGAGCCATTCAATAACAACGTGTTTCCAAATGTAATATGTAATCATTGAATTTTTCGATCATTAGGTACAATAAATAAATCAATTTAGCATTAACACATTTCAAGAATTTTCTTGCAGAAAAGAAAAGAAAATGGAACTCATTCAGCACATAAAACAGGATGACAAGGAAGAAAAGGGTTGATATCTAAGTTTGTGAGTAATTGTTACTTCCTTATAACAACTTAACTAGATTTCATTTTTGTATTTTTTAAGTTGTTTTACAAAAATCATCATTGAATATCTTCAAATAGGTGCTAACATACAAAGAAGAACCATCAGACGAATTAATTGAAATTGGGTTAAATATGGGTTGTGAATATATGTTTGCATATCAAAAATCAATTGTGGAATTTGTAAGCATCTATCGATCTTGTTTTATTTAGCTCCGTCTATAATTAATAGAACAAAAAAATCTTTTATATTAAATATATGATTTTTTATGGGGTATAAAACTTGTAGGAAACAAAGTATGGAACCGTGCCAACAAATGAAATTTTGAAATATGGCATGGTACATGGTTTTGAAAGAATGTGTATAGTTTATGAGTCAATTGTTGCTATGGTACGTCATTTTTATTTTCTATTTACATCGATGTATATTATTTAATATTTCAATTTTCATTATTCTCACCAATGTATATACACTCATATAAGTTTATTTTCATGTTTGTAGATGGAAGGTGAAGAATAAGAAAACAATCAACACCGTGAACAAAACATTCCTAAAAATAACCCAAGTCATGGAAGTAGCTCTAGCAGTGACAACAATTCAAGCGAAGAATAATTATCATTATGTTTGGATATCAAAGAAAAGCGTTGTATTTTTTGAAATATTTGTCTCTGAAATTAGACATTTTGTTTAATGTAATGGACGTAGTGTCCCAATTGGAAGACAAAGGGATACCAATAACTGTCCCATTTTGTATGATAAAAGACTATCTTATATATATGTGTGTGTGTGTGTGTGTTTTAATTTATTCTATTACTTTTTCCATTGTCGCTATTGCGTTCTCCATTGTCGTTATCAAATGCACTAATAAAAATTTAATTCATATGAATATTGTTATAAGATATATATGTGTCGACTTTTGATGAATAATGAATTTTAAAAAATCACAATAATTATGATATCATGATATAACAAATTAATCCAAACATCACATTCAAATGCATTAATAAAAATTTAATTAATATGAATATTGTTATAAGACGTGTCGAATTTTCATGAATAATGAATTTAGAAAAACACAATAATTGCACTGTCACAGGTCGATGTTTCTAAAAAAATAAAAATGAGTACCAGTACATGTCAGTTACTGTACATCGGTGCGTTTATATGCTGCAGTGCACCAGTGTGTTTCTATGACCTATGGGCACTGCAAAAATACCAAAACCAATTAAAAATCTCGGCATGTTTGTGCGATACTGTGCACCAGTTCTTTAATGTGAGATTACGCACCAGTGCATTTGTACAATGTATGGGCATTGCACAAATACCAATACCAATTATAAATATCGGTGCATTTTTCTCATACAGCACACCGGTGCGTTTCTATAAGTTTACCTACCGGTGTGTTGAGACGACCTATGGGCATTGCACAAATCCCAAGACCAATTGGTACGACCCTGTGCATTGTATCACCAACACTGCGCCTGGTGCGGTTTTATACCTTGACGACCCAGTGCAGGAACCTTCGATCACCCTGGGGCCATCGTCTAGATGACACGCACTGATGCGTTGAAACCTTAGTAGCGCACCGATGAAAAAACATCCGTAATAACCTACGGCTGCCCCGTTTTTTTAGTTGTGTTGAATTTCCGTTAAAAGCTCTGCCAAAACCTCCGTAACCATAAATGGATGTTGTAGATTTTTTTTTTTTTGACAATTTTGGCCAATTTTTTAACACTAAAACCTCCTTTATAACCTCCACTAGAGGGTCTTTTGCTTGTAGTGTAATGTGTTCTAATTGTTTGAGCTAGAGGAAGGTAAAGTAGTAGACATGATATAGCCTAAGAAAGGTGGATCCAATCCAAACCAACCACCCTATGAATTTTAAAAGCCTAGAGGTAATCCAAACTTTTTATTCTACTTTTGACTTGAAAGTGCCTTTTCTTAGTCTCAATAAATGAAGAAAATAGTATAAACTCCTTGGAGAAGGAAATTTGAGAAAAATAATTAGCAAGAACAAAAAAAGAATCCAATGAGCTGAGCTGAGAGGGGTCTCCCTTTGTAAACAAGCATCCATAGGCTTGTTAGAGTTAGTATGAATCTTTACTAGAAGGTGAGTAGTCTTCACATCACCAACCACATCCAATAGAAAGGTACCAAACCCTGCAATAAAAATTATGTCTCAAAATAAGTTGTAGTCAATACCAATAATATCATCTTATGAATCTATTACAGTATGATTTTCAAAGTATGTTTCCATACATGTGTGAAAGAAACAATCCATCTAGTTAGCAAAAGGAAGTATTTTTGAAGGGCTCAAGAAACCCCATTGAAGGAGACAAGAAGGGTTTGAAACCATAGAATAAAAGTTTATCTATGAACCCTAGTTCTATAACCCTTAGGATAAATGTTAATAGTCAATATTCTAATCTCAGATGATATCCTAATCTCATATCAATCTTCAAGAACATTGTTTTTCCCTTCAATTAATCGAACAAATCATCAATCCTCGACAATGGATACTTATTCTTAATGGTCACCTTGTTCAATTGCATGTAATGAGTGCACAATCTGAGAGTAATGCCCTTATTCTTCTCAAATAATACTGGTGTGCCCTATGGTGATACACTTGGCCTAATGTGTCCCTTGTCCAACATTTCCTTCAACTGAATCTTTAGCTCTACCAACTGTGGAGTACTCATCTTGTATGGTTTTTTTGATGTTGGTGCTGCCCATGGTACCAACTCAATAGAAAAATACACTTCCTTGTGAGGAAAAAACTCTAAAATATCTATAGGAAATGCATCTTGAAACTGTTGCAAAAACAGGTACTTTCTCAAGATATCTGCATCCTCAACTTCCTTATATTTGTCACTAGAAATATGTACTGCAAATAACACACACTTTTTCCTGCAACTACACTTCGTCTGCATAGTTTTCACCATTCTAATTGATGTTTCCTTCTTCATACCTTGCAAGAATATATGTTCTCCATTGTCATCCAATCACTCAATAGCTTTGTCATAGTATTCCACTTTGGTCCTATGGAGATACAACTAGTCCATACCTAAAAGCATGTTATACAAACCCAATGACAATACCTTCAAATGTGATTATGTAGACATACCATTCAAATCAAATGCATAAGCTCTTACCCAATAATGAAATTTCTTCTTTGTACCTGTATCCAACTGCACTAACCAAGACTCTGCATGCACTTATTTATTCAAACCCCACTTATCCACCAGGTCAGGATTAACATAACTATAATTAGATCTAGGGCCAATCAAAATAGAAAAAACTTGATCAAAAAGCTTACCTTCCATCTCAATAATAGACGTCTGGTGATCTGCCTACCTACTATCCAATGCTACATAGATCCAAGGAACACTTTTTCCAACATCCCCCTCTATCTGTGCTTCCTGAGCACTGTAAATCTACGATCTACCACCTTGATGTTGTGTACAATCTCTCATGTGATGATATTTGCCACAAGTCGAACACTGTACAGGCTTCCAACCTACACCCATGTTCTGCTCCTCAAACCAAAATCCCCACCCTTTGTTAGATCCGTTGAAATTCTTGTGCGGTGCTTCATTCTCTTTGTTACATGTGTCCCGAGGCCTTGCTCACTTCTTATCCGATTTCCCATTAGGGGAATTTTGAGGTCTAAAATGGGCCTCCTAAGAAAAATTTACAACCAAAATAAACTTTATAAGAGCCAATAGGATTCAAGATAATGATGTCAACCATGGGGGATGATTCACCATTTTTTAAGTAAAAGGGTAATAATAATAAAAAATAGTAAAATAATAAAAATACTTTTTCAACTCATATTTTCAACTTATCTCCCAAATTGTTTACTCAAATTTCGAGCGAGAGTACTCATTGGATGAAAAATTTCATTCCTCATCCAAGGAGTACCCATGTTACATACTTTCGATGGACCCTGCTACACGAAAAATGAGAAATACATTAAAAAACGTGATTGCAATCATGTTTTTCATGTATTTCTAATTTTTCTTGTAGTAGGGTCAATAGAATGTATGCAACATGGGTACTCCTTTGATGAAGAATTAAATTTTGCATCCAATGAGTACTCCCGCTCAAAATTTGATTAGAAACTTTGGGAGATAAGTTAAAAATACGAGCTAAAAAAGTAGTTTTTCCTTTTTTTCCCTCTAAAATTTGATGATGTAATCAAATCTTATTTTACTATTTCCACTATTATTTCATAATTTTCTTAGGAGGCCCATTCTAGACCTCAAAATTCCCCTAATTGTTTATTCTTTTCATTACCTTCCAATCCGGTTTAGTCTCAGATCTATGCTTTGATTGCTCATAACAATGATTTAGCTTCTGGATGGCCTCCTCCAATGATATAGGCTCATCAAACTCAATCCTCTCTTTGAATGTTATCGAAAAATCACTGATGAATCATTGAATCTTGGCCTTCTCCCCCTTGAGGTAAGGCACATATCTCAACAACTCCAGAAATCTGCTAGTGTACGCCTCATTAATAATAAAGTCCATATTTAGCTCATAAAACTCTTTTTCCTTATCGTCATAGTGCCTCTTCGATATATACTTCTTCCTGAATAGTCTCTCGAACTCACTCGAAGTCAACTCCTACTCATAAATATCTCTAATTTTCCTTACATCTTCACACCAAATATTTTCTTACCTTTAATACTGAATGTAGATATCCCGGCCTTCATCTTCTCTGAGTAATCATGCAATATGAATAATTTATTCATTCCAATAAACCATACTTCTTCACCCTATATTTTCTTCATTTCTCCATCGAATGTAGGTGGATTTTCTTTCTTGAACTCATCTGGAAAATATCCCATATAACTCCTCCTGTAAGGATGATAACAATGATGACCATGATACCTATCATAACCAAAATGAGAATAGTACCTGTGTCCATCATCCCTCCTTTCTAGAGTATCCAAGAACCTGGAATCCCTGCTTGTGTCATCTCTATCTAACCTGTGCCCACAATGGGGTCTACTTCCATAGGCCCCAGTGGTCATATTCTCCTATGCCTGCATGGTTTTGTCATTAAATCCTTTGCAAATCCTTATTTCCTCCTTCAAACTCCTTAATGTGTCTGCTAAGTCAGAAGAGTTCCCAACACCATGCTACTCATCTGATTCATAGGGAGAATCTTTGTAGTCTACCATATTGTTAGTCATATTTGATCTCTTCTTCCTGCAAGTATATTATGTCAGATAAACCAAATTAGCGCAATATATATATATATATATATAATCAGATAAAAATATAAGAATCCTTTCAGTCATTATCTAGTTATAAATGCATGACTATGCTGACCACATACCATGACTTCATGCACAACAATCATCATCTAGTCAAAGTATGCATAACATACAAAATCTGATACACATAACCAATGCACCACTAGCATAAAGTCACACCAAATACATTCAACATTGACACCCTCAAATGTCACATGGCAACACCACTATAATCATGACCAATGCCATGCATACACAACAAGAAAATAGATCACAAGCACAAGGACCTATATGCAACCGACATGTACATACGACAACACATTCATCCAAGGGAAAAAAAAACTAGACATCACCCAAGGAGAATGGAACCATGCTATGATACCAGTCTATAACACCCTCCTCCCACATCTACCTAAGTAACTGGCCAATCGGGGAAAACATGTGACAAAGAGTTACTGTGATATTTTTCAACTCCCTATATATCAGTTAAGGAAGTGGAACCGATGGAACAAAACCAACCTGACCTTCAACACTTGCAACAGAACCCCCACTACAAGGAAAAGACCCTCTAGCGAAGGTTATAAAGGAGGTTTTTAGTGTTATAAAATTGGCCTAAATTGTCAAAAAAACATTTGCTACAACATTCGTTTATGGTTACGGAGGTCTTGGCGGAGCTTTTAACGAAAATTCAACACAAATAAAAAAACTGGGTGGCCGGAGGTTATTACAGATGTTTTTTTCATCAGTGTGATACTAAGGTTTAAATGCACTGGTGCATTTCATCTAGTCAGTGGCCCCGGGGCAGTCTAAGGTTCCTACACCAGGTCGTCAAGGTATAAAATTGCATCGGGTGTAGTGTTGGTGATACAACACACAGGGTCATTTTAATTGGTCTTGGGATTTATGCGGTGCCCATAGGGCATCTCAACTCATCGTTACGTAGACTTATAGAAACACACTAATGTGCCGTATCAGACAAACACACTGATATTTATAATTGGTATTGGTATTTGTGCGGTGGCCATATGTCGTACAAATGCACTGGTGTGTAGTCTCACATAAAAGCACCGGTGCGTAGTATCACACAAATGCACCAAGATTTTTAATTGGTTTTGGTATTTGTGCAGTGCCCATAGGTCGTAGAAACACACCGGTGCGCTGCAGCATACAAACACACCGATGTACAGTAACTGATATGCACTGGTGTTCATTTTTCATTTTTTATAAACATCGACTTGTGACAGTGCAATTATTGTGATTTTTCTAAATTCATTATTCATCAACAGTCGACGCATCTTATAACTATATTCATATTAATTAAATTTTAATTAATGCATTTGAATGTGATGTTTGGATTATTTTGTTATATATCATATCATAATTATTGTGATTTTTTAAAATTCATTATTCATCAAAAGTCGACACATATATATCTTATAAAAATATTGATATGAATTAAATTTTTATTAGTGCATTTGAGAATGACAATGGAGAACAAAATAGAATAAATTAAAACATATATATATATATATATATATATATATATATATATATATATATATATATATATATATATATATATATATATATATAAGACAGTCTTTGTCATACAAAATGGGACAGTTATTGGTATCCCTTTGTCTTTTAATTGGGACACTATGTCCATCACATTAAAAAAAATGTATGATTTCACAGACAAATATTTTAAAAAATACAATGCCTTACTTTGATATCCAAACATACTGATCATAATTCTTCACTTGAATTGTTGTCACTGCTAGAGCTACTTCCATGATGGGTTATTTTCAGGAATGTTTTATTCACGGTGTTGATTGCTTTCTTCTTCTTCACCTTCCATCTTCAAACATAAAAAATAAATTGTAATGAGTGTATATACATTGGTCAGAATAATGAAAATTGTAATATTAAATAATATATTACATCAATGTAAATTGAAAAGAAATGACGTACCATAGCAACAATTGACTCATAAACTATACACATTCTTTCAAAACCATGTACCATGCCATTTTTCAAAACTTCATCTGTTGGCGCGGTTCCATACTTTGTTTCCAAGAAATTTTATACCCCATAAAAAACCATATATTTAATATAAAATATTTTGTTGTTCTATTAATTATAGACAGAGCTAAGTAAAACAAGATCAATAGATGCTTACATTTTCCACAATTAATTTCTGATATGCCAACATATACTCACAACCCATATTTAATCCAATTTCAATCAATTCATCTGATGGTTTTTCTTTTTATGTTAGCACATGTTTGAAGACATTCAATGATTATTTTTGTAAAACAACTTTAAAAAAAATGAAATCTAGTTAAGTTGCTATAAGGAAGTAACAATTACTCATAAACTTAGATATCAACCCTTTTCTTCCTTATCATATTATTTTATGTGCTGAATGGCTTCCATTTTCTTTTCATTTCTACAAGAAAATATTTGAATGTTAATATTTAATGCTAAATTGTTTGTTTATTGTACCTAATGATCGAAAAATTCAATGATTACATATTACATTTGAAGCACGTTTTTGTTGAGATGGATCCTCCTCTGATGCAATTTTGTCCATTTCTTTGACCCTATCCTTGTACACCTTTTTGGACATTCCTACTGGCATATTTCTGATATGATTTTTTTCATCTATTGAGATTTTCATAATCTTCCTTAAAATGTAACATGACAATAAAATATTTAATTTTTATATTGATATATGAAAAGTAAATAAAACAAAAGTGATATTTATAAATAATTCTAGACAAACATTTAAGGGAATATTACTTTTTCATTCCTTCTTTTTTGTTGTTGTACATTTTTGCTATTAAAAGTTTGACATGTCTCATTGACCAATTCTCTGGAAACTCTTCCTGTAGTTTAGATAAAATTTGGTTCTTGGAATCATTGGATTGATTTTTTTATTATAAGTGGAAAGAACGTCTATACATTCATTCCACTATATCCCTCAAACTTTTGTAAAAGCTTTTCCCACTTTCGTTAACCTCCAACACCACTCCAGATGAGCTAAGGAGCAATTCATTTTCATTTGTGTGTTCTATTTTTTTTCTTTTCTTAGAACAACATTCCTTTTCTGAGTTGTTGGTCCGTGTAGAACATTAAACATATGTGAATTAATAGAATCTTTGACACATGTTATCTAATAATTTTAAGCATATTATTAATGAAAATTATAAAAAGAAATTCATATTGGATTGATAGTATTTTTTCATTCACCTGATTCATCCTTTTGAAATTTTTCCATCAAGCTTTTACACTCTTATGGTCCTAGATCAGAAATAATCTTATCGAGCTTCATCATTTTGTGGCTCTGCATGATACACAGTAAACAATACATATTAGTTAAACTTACATATAGTTCAAAAATAATATTTTTTGTAAAAAAGTTACAGAGAACTTGCCTTTTTTTCTTTTCTTGATGTGTTACCAGTATTTTTGTTACTTGATCTCTTTTCAGTCATTACTTTACCAATCTGAAACGTGTATCATATCATTCATTAATATATTTATAAATAAATTGTCAAATTTTCAAGTAAAAAGAAATCTCAAGAAACCGGTGCGCCTTTAATGATGTATGCACTGATGTCAATGCGTGGGGGTCTTATAAAC
The DNA here is from genome assembly GCA_034641835.2 of Pinus albicaulis. NCBI lineage: Eukaryota > Viridiplantae > Streptophyta > Pinopsida > Pinales > Pinaceae > Pinus > Pinus albicaulis. The sequence goes on from CM076583.1 coordinate 431,414,797, forward strand.
GTACCACAAAAAAAATATAATAGACTGTATGGTGCTCTATGTCAACAAGGATCACCGGTGTGTTACATGTTAACCACTACACCGATTAACACAAAGAAAACAGTAAAAATCGTCCAGTGTTAGTTTTTGTAGCATAAACGCCTTGCGCAAACAAGGGACCACCCTACGGTGCTCTTTGTCAACTAGGAGACCCAGTTTGGTGCATTATATGTTACATGGTGCATCGATTAACACAATAAAACATTTTTTGTGAAACATCACGTTCTTTGTGCGCCTTAATGGAATAGCTCGTAATTGGTGCGCCCGTCGTAACCTAGTGCACCAATGCCCTATTTTAGATATGGCGCATTGATTAAAAAAATTTCTTTTAAATTTTTTATTACATAGTACTTGCGCAGTGCGCTTGGATAATATAGTGCACCGGTGCTCTAGGTTACTCAGGGCGCACCGATAAAAAAAAAAAAAAAATCAAAAATTCACGCAAGGGGCGACATTTATTGGGATCCGACTATGCAAGTCGTCTCATGGGTTGGATGTCAATCTAAAATGAAAAGCCCTAATTCTGAAATCATAGAAACATGGAGAAGAAAAGGCAGAAATAGAAAGAATGAAGGGTTTAGGGTAAAAATGGATTTTTTTTGTTTTTGTTTTTTTTTTTTTTTTTTTGAAAATGAAAAAAAAATTTGAAATTTTTTTCTTACTTCGTAAAAAAACCACAGAAAAGTAAAAAAAATAATCAAATTTAATCACGAGATCGTTTGAAGTTTTATGCTACAGGGTTTGAATCACCAGAGGTTTGGAATTATGATTGTCTGAATACTTATGTTCGAACGTATTTTGCTGCTCCACAATGCTCTCATGCTCTCTTGCTCTAGGTATGTCTCTTGCAAATCTCTGGCGGAATTTTTTTGCAAAAATAGTGAAATAATGAAAAGTGTTTAGTATTTAAAGGATTGTTTTATGAAATTATATTTTCGAAAATATTTTGTCGCCCATTTTTCAATTTACCGCTTTTTTTTTCACTTAAAGAAAATAGAGTTGCGCTTTTTTTATTTGCAGTTATTCGTCACTGGTGCATCACTTAATAGAACCGCACCGGTACGTCTATTGGTAACATTGAACCAGTGCCGGTGCGGTTATCTGTACATTAGCACCGATTTGCGGTTAAGGCTCCGAAATTACTTTTAGGTGTGTACACCAAAATTTAGTTAAATCCAACAATAGAAATTGAGAATTATAATTTTGTTTATTCTTGATGGAAATATGCAATTAGAATTAGAATTTTTTTTGTTCTTGAGAATTAGAATTAGAATTGAATAAATTCTTGATGGCAATAACTATTCTTCCAATGCATTTTGTTTATTGCAGGAGGTCCCCACTGATTATGTGGAGAGAATTCAATGTGGGGCGTGTGAAGATACAATACTATAGGGCCCAAGTGGGCAATTGTGGCATGTGAACCTGTGCTATGCTAAGACATGGGCAGTTTTCACAAATGGTTTGGAAAGTTTTGCTTCTGAGGAGTTTATTGAAGTTGGAGATATTTAAGTTTTTAGACATGTTGGAAATGTACATTTTGCTGTGAAAATATTTGGGCCATTTATTTTCAAAACTACACTGCTTCTTCTTTTAGAAAAAGAAACTTGAACCTTTCCACATTCTACAACATGAAAAATTGCCAACAAGAGCCTCTGACATGCATATCTATTTCTTTTGTTGAGGTCTTGAAGGAATTGATTATGGCTAGTCTACTTCGCTGAGGAATCTGCCTGAATTTTCTTTGGTTCTACCGAAGGGTGCAGTTACTAACAGATACAGGATTGTAAGCTCCCTCCAACCCTCATTAAATTGCAGAAAATGGAATAGTGCTCAAGTATATGACAACAATGTTCAATCATATTCTCAAAATATATGGGTTCTTTGTTAAATGCATAGCTACAAGATTCGGTCATATCGCTGCTAGGAAAAATTCAACTGAAATACCAATAGAACAGGGTCGGTATTGTCTACTGTCCCATGAACCCATAAACCCCACAAGAAATCTCAAAAACCTTTTAATAAAATGCAAAATAGTCCAAAAATGGTTTTTTTTTTTTTTTCTATTGCATTCTTGACACTCAAATTCTTCTAAAATCTGTTCATGGAATTAGCATCCATAAGAGGAAATGCAATGGTAATATACTCGAATTCTTATAAATTCTGTTCAATGGAATTAGTACATGTGAAATGGTACATGTGTTATTAATTCATCAATATTTATACTTTTTAAAATGGGTTTTTATAAAGAAGAGGACTTAATTACCTTATACCTTATAAGACTCTTTTTTTCAAAACATTATAATATGTATTTTGAATTAATGTTAAAATCAATATTTCACTTGATAATTTGCAATTATGTTGATCTCAATAAAAATGGCATACTGTATAAAGTTCTTTTTTTTTGGTATGTAAGATCATAATAAAATAACGATAATTCTAAAGTACATGAATTTATTTGCATTATTTTCTAAACTTTATTATGTTACAAAAATTCATATTATTCTAGATTTATTGTTTTACAATTATTTGCAATTTTAGAAATTTACAAATTTAAAAATTTTAATAAAATCATTTCACATTAATAAAATTAAAATTTTACAAATATTCTACATACAATTACAATTAAAATTAGAATTAGAATTAGAACTACAATTACAATTACAATTTTACAATTTCACATACAATTACAATTACAATTAGAATTACAATTTTAGAATTTTACATACAATTACAAATATTACAATTACAATCAGTTCACAGTAATACAATTAAAATTTTACAAATATTTTACATACAATTAGAATTACAAATATTTTACTTACAATTACAATTAAAATTATAATTACAAATACAATTACAATTCTAGAATTTTACATAAAATGAGAATTAGAATTACAATTTACAATGTCATATATAAAATTACAATTACAATTAAAATTACAATCATTTCACAATAAATTAAATATTACGATTACAATTAAAATTTTACAAATATTTTACATACAATTACAAATACAAATACAATTTTACAATTTTACATACAATTAAAATTAAAATTTCAATTACAATCACGACATAATATTTAATAAATATCATGGTCATTTAATATTAAATTAATTAATAAACATCACGATCATGATAAACATTGTAAAAACATCATATTTGACTAAAAAACACATTCAAATTTGCTAACATCATCGTGATTAAGATCATATAACAAAACATAATTATCATTGTATAACATCATCACAACACAAACATCAAATATACATCTCATCTCAAATAACTCATGCTATCACATACACATCTATCTGTAAGCTGCACATTAAATGAACATATCTAACATGACCTAACAATATACACATCATGATGATCCCCAACATGTAAATTATGTACAATTGCAACATGAACATACATGTAGGAACTAAGACACATATATATATACATACATATATATATATATATATATAACTGAATAATGTCAAAAATATACAACTGTAATATAAATGTCATGGATTAGCTGGTGGTACAACATAAATAGAAGTACTAGTCGAGGTCTGCTTAGTCAATGGTGCAGCCTCGACGGTCGATGGTCCAGTCTGCTCATGATCATGAGTACTACTGGATGCTGCAGGTTGCTGACTGGACGTGGCCGATGGTCTAGCCTGCTCTCCATGATGACTACTACTAGATGGTAGTGGAGGCTGCTCATCTGGCACGATGCAAGGTGAACGATCATGAGATGATGAGTCACTCCTCGTGGACTGTCAATCACGTGCTGCATCTCGACCACGCCTATAACGTGAAACGATCCTCCTCAACCATGTAACTAAGGTCGTAGCTCCTATGACATGCCACATCAGGCTGTACATGTCACGCAACATGCCTCTCCACATATGTAACAACCTACCATCGGCCTGTATGTCTCTCATATTAGCAGGCCTAATGCCCGCCTTAACAATAAATGTAGTGAGTTGGTCGCCCAACTCCATCCTGTATCTGCTATCAAGCTGACCGCACCTAGCAAAAAGTGCTACTGGCACACCATTAGGAGCAAGTCTCTCTGCACTAGCCTCTTGATGATCCTCGACATCTGGCATGCCCTGATCGTCATCAGGATCCACACCTAGATCATGTGGTGGTGTCGACATGTCCTCACCATCAAAAGACCCAATGTCTACAAAATATATACAAATACACAAAAATAATTAGACAATTTCATTACATAATTTAATAAAAACAAGCTAAAGAACATGTTAGAATAACTTTAAATAAAACAGTGATATTACCTCTATCATCCGATGGCTCATCATCTGTGAAGAGGATGTTGGCACACCCTCGCTAATCCAATCCAACATAAGGACAGGGGACCATAATGAAGTGATGCAACTTGTCAACACTAGCTAGCAACTCCAGTGCATCATGTGATATCCTCATTGGAAACATAGTATCGCCCCTCTTGGGCATCATCTGCACCCACATGTGCATCTGTGCCTTGAACATCAGCCTATGAGGCTGTTGAACAAAAGTAGGCCTTGTCTCTGGAAACCTCTCAAAAAATAAACAAAAAAGTTCTGAAGAAAAAGGGAAGTTAACCCTCCCTTGTACATGAGCACAACATCTATCTAAGGTTGTACAAAAATGCCACAAAAAAATGGAAGATCACCTGACAAGTCATGGCTCCTTTACTAAAGAATCAACATAATATAGAGGAAAGCAACTAATGCATTTCTCGTCATTGGTGGTTTGCGAAATGGTCAAAATAAGAAGTGAGAGGCACCTCACCTCCTCACTACCAAATGCACCAATACGTAATTGACCTCCGGAGACCTGAAAATATGAAGGAGACAATATATCTGCTCTAATGTATCTCTCGGAGTACACCAACTGACTCCCTACTGTATAGCCAACTGGAACCTCTGGGAACGAGAGAAAATCCACCCCTCTCCTCGATAGCCCTATAATGAAATATATGTCCTCCTCAGTGGGCATGTACCACTAGTTAGGACCAACCCGAAAAGCCTGTCGGTGGGAATTCTACCTGCGGATAAGATGTCTCAAAAACACACCATGGCCCTTTAGGGAAGTAGCCTCCTTAGAGAAGTTAAGGAGGCCTACCTGCCTTAGGAGCCCCTGGGTAGCTGTCGTAATAGGGTGAGGGTACGTATCTCTCTCCCTCTCTTTGCTTCCCATAGGCGAACCATGTCATACTACTCTGCCTGTTGTTGCTGTTGTTCCCCCTCTTATCTCCTTGCACGGCTCTGAATGATTGACATATTAAATACAATTTTTTTATTAAATGAGACATGTATTTAGGAATATACATATATAATTGTTTTTGTAAAAAAAAACAAAATAGTTGGTGCACCAAAAAAAATAGTGATGCACCGGTTCTGGTGCGTATTTTTTTTGTCATGCACCGGTGGCGGTGCACCATATGATATTCAATGCATCGGCGACGGTGCACCTGAAAATTTGCAGAGCACCGTTGACTATGTACGAGATCAGGAGTGCGATGCATTGACTAAACTCTATGCCCTGGGGTGTATAGTTGGGTCAGCACACAGACGTCTTGACATCATTACATAGTCAATAGTGTGGTCTTTTACTAGGTCGTACCGTTGACCTTGTCGAAATACGGAATGTGGTGCGCTGACAAAAATACTTGCCCCGGGGCAGATATTTAGGTCAAAGCACCACGTTCCCGCTATTCCACATGGTCAATGGTGTGGCAGGGTAAATGAACGCACTGTACTTTTTTAAAATTTTAAAATAACACGGTGCTCCTTTCGGGACCGCCCCAGAAGTGGTGCGGATATCGTTAGCACCGGTTGTGGTGTGACCTATAAATTTACAGGTAGAACCGCTTACCGGTGCGAGCCGAATGGCTTGAGCGCACCACGTGACAAATTTTTTTTCTTTCCTTCTTTTAAATGGTTAATTTTAAGGTTATTTGAAATTCTAATTTGGTAAAAAGCTTAATTATGGAAAAACAAGAAAAATACACGTACATTTGGCTGTCGATGAGGCATATTGGCTGTATAATTTGCAAAAGAAAATTTTCCCACTGTTTTGCAAAATTCAAGCTGGAGATTAGTGGGTAATGCACAGCCGCAGTGCGTGCATTGGGTGCAATGGGAGCACTGATGTCAGGGTGCCTTAGACAAGGATAAATTGCACTGGTGCTTGAGTGCTCTGAAGCACTGAGAAAAGTGAAAATGCGGTTTTTTGGTTGTAATTTTTTTATTTATTTAACCTTGTTCAAGTGCGCGGAGTTTTATAGGCGCACCGGTGCGGTTGATTAAGACCACACCGGGCGGTTTCTATTTTAGCGCGGTGTTTTATGACACACTGGTGCAAAAGAGTTGTAAAGTACCAGTGTGCTACAGTAATAAGACGCACCGGACAGGTGTGTACGGAGCACACGATGTCTGATGTGCCAATGTTTTGTGTGCACCGGTGCTTTCTCTTGTTGAACACACTAGTGCGGTTTAGGATGATAAGCGCACCGGATGAAAAACATCCAATAAAACCTCTGCCCACCAAACTCCTCTAGTAACCTCTGCTAGAAACGGATGTCTGGGGTATTTTTATAAGGGGTTCCTCAAAAACATCCGCTAGAGGATCTTTTCCTTGTAGTGCCCCAAGAGCCATCCAACCCATCCAGGTGACCAACCCTTGAGAAAAACTAACTTTTTTCTTCATCAAAGACTTAATCGCTCCCTTGACATGGGAATTCTTGTGACTTGGAACCTCCAGTCTCTCCCACAACAAGGCATGCCTGTGAATAGAGACTTTTCCAGGTAGTTATGTGCCAATGACTCTGGATTCTGAGCCACTTTTTCAGGGCCAGGACTCAAGCCACTGCCCAAAAATCCATGAAACTTCTAGAAATTAAATGTAACACCAAAATCATGATAAAAATGTAAATACTTGAACAAGGATTTGGGTGGAACCCTACTAGCCATGAAAACCATTTCGTCAAACATGTCACAAATATGCATTCTATAGGTTAAAACAATAGACATGAGCACAAGGGTCTCACAATTATATGAGAATCACTAAGAAGCATTGATGCCTCATCATAATAACTGAATTACCATCTATTAAGCCATATATTAATTGTAAATTCAGTGATAACCAAAACATGATGAGAGCCATACATTATCATTGTCATAAAACTCAATCATAACCAACATATAACCAACAGAAATATCAAGGATATAACAATGATATAAGCCACATATAAACAAGTATATTTACCCATAAAATACCAAGGATAATGAGCTCTCATTGATGATTGCATAGGCTGACCAGGTATGTGACTTCCATGGACCACCCAACCATACGCTAGGCTGAACCAAATCTTTCTTTCAGGTAGTCACACTCATGCCATATTCCAAGCATGGATGTGTGATCTCATAGAAAAAATAAATAAAAACCAAACTAGGGATTCTAGAGGTAAAACCACCTCAACCTTGAACCGGGTATTCCACTTCATGGTCGAACATCACTAACCATCAGCATATTGGTCTCTACACAAGCTGTCCAGGGCTCCAACGCGTTTGTTCCAACCAGGGCTTCCAGGACTAGTAACTCAACACACAGTTTTTGTCAGGCTTCCAAAGCATTTTTCCAACCAGAGCTTCTAGGACTAGTAACTCAACCCACCAAGGGCTTCCTAAGAGTTTTTTTCAAGCAAGGCTTCTTGGAACTAATAACTCAACCCACAACCAAAGGCACAAGAAAACCAACCAGAAAAAAAAGTAAAACCCACAAAAAAATGGCTATCCAAGAAATAGCAAGGCTAGGAAAAAACACTATCAATCCATCCCATGCCATTGGCAAATCATAACCAAATAACCACATGCATATTTCACGCTTGCCAAAACTAGTAAGAGAACCATACATGAAACTCAATACCTAGAAGCAAAACCCGCTAGCTATCGATCTCATTGCCCTCTTGCGCTTTCTTGCTTTTCTTTGCCTTCTTGTTCCCAATCCAAAGTATGCCACACTCCTCCAAGAGTGCTTTAAGAAAACTCAAAGTGTCCAAGATTATGAGAAAGAGAATAGAATGAGAGCTCAAAAACTGAACGGAAATTTTTTTGTGAAAAAGCTACCAACTGATCCTCATAAGCCTTTTTATCAATGAGGCCTCTAATTTCTTCAATTTTCCATTATTTTCCTTCATTTCCCTCCTCACATGCAACCTGTGAACTTTCACCTCCATTTTCTCTTATTTTCCATTATTTTCATAAATAAAATTCCAATAAATGCCTGATGCCTTTCCAAAGCCTTTGCCATTTCCTTTGCCAATTTCCATAGCCATTAATAAACCAAAATGAACACCCACTAGGATGTTTTTACCCAAAATTAAATTTGGAATACGTGTCCCATGACCAAGGTCGTATTTTACCTTTATTAAATTTTACATGGATTTTTGACCAGGGTTGTTACAACTTGCTGCTACAGTGGTAGCTTCAACCTTCAATTCTTCATCAAACATGGCACTTTCCATATTTCCACAATCAATCCTTGTTTCGAAAAGAAAACCACAATTTTTATCAACAGAATTTTCATCCACTTTGTGGTGATATATCTGAGCATGCATGTGCTCATTAACAATTTAAACTTCACCAAATTCATCATTTATTGTTGGATTCATGAGAGATGCACATTCATCTCTACTAGCCATTACTTCATATGAAAAAATTTCTTTGTTATTCTCAAACTTAAATGCTTCAAACTCTGATGAAAAGAGGGCATCATAAACTACAATCATACCAACTAGATCACACATGTTATTCACTTCTTTATTGGAAGCTTCACCATCATCAAAAAGGATTATTGTTGGATTCACCAATATACTACTCACTTTTCAGTCACCGTCCACATGTGTCTCATCAGAGTGGGATTCACCATCATCTTCACCATCCATGTTATAGTGGGATTCTCGAGCATTTATATGTTCTTACTCTTCCTCACACGTAGGGGCTTCAACTTCTCACTCTGCAATATTTTATGTGTATTATTCATTCATATGCATGTCTGCATGATGGATTTCACTTTTATAGTGTTTATGACCATCATCCACTTTTGAGAGGGATTCTCCAAGCTTCTTTTTCCTCCTATAGTCTTTCTCATTTAATCTTTGAACTGCAGTTAAATTTCTATTGATTCTTCAGCAAAATGTAACATAATTTGTTGCTTTATGTCACTTCCTTTATTCCAAATTCTATTTCTAGGGTCTTCCACGCTTCCTAGGAAGATGTAGCCTTTTCTACCTTGCACAAGTACTTCTCATCCAATGCACGTTTTAGAAGATCCAATACTAAGATATCACATACTTCATCATATGGGTTATTAAATTGATACTCAATCAACTCTTTACATTGAAGAAAAATTTTCATTTTGACAGTTCCTAAAAAATAAATTTTTTACTAGTAAATTTTGGAAGTGTTACCGAATTTATCCTGATCCATTCATCCTTGAATTTTTCTACTTTTTCTACTTGTCTTTTAGATGCCTTGACTGTGGAGAGAACATCTATGAGATCTTCAAAATAATTTGGCTCTTCCTCTAGATTTATTTTCTCGGTTTTCTTCATTCTTACTTTTTGACCCATGGTTGTAGTCATTCTTTTTTCTTCTACCTTCTTTTCTTATTGTGTTAGCCTTCTAGAAATTGATGTCACATACACTTGATTATCTTTAAAAATAAACAATTTAACCTTAACTTTAACAGTGGCTCCCAATAACTACTCGAAATTTTGCTAAGCTCTTCTATGCATATTCTTATGGAGGCTCATGGCTACAACTTAAGGTGGAGACTCCTTCTTTGGTTAGTGGTGGTGGCTCTATAGGCTACTCACCCTAATATTTTAGTAGTTGGGTTTACAAACTCTCAACGAGCTCTAGTTTCTACTTATGGACTAATGGATGAAAACTTCAATTTGTAGACTACTCACAATAGCCAAGGCTCTTAGTGGAAGTAGCTCATGAACTTATTAACTTGTTTGGTGCTTTGAAACCTTGCTAAACCATGCTCTGATACCACTTGCAATTTAGATGTAAATATAAACATGCAAACACAAGACAAATAAGTACACAAGATTCTTCTTGAATAAATAAGTTATATTCATTAAGTATTCTCTCATATACATCCACCGAATCGTTGTTATTATCTCTTCTTACTTCACATTACAATGACCCAACCATGAGTATATAAGCACTAAACATTCTAAATATGGAATCATGCAAACTCTAACTTTCTTTTCTTCATGCAAACTATGACTTGACGCTTTAACTAAACTTTTCGAACTTCACTTTAACATAAATTGACATTTTTATTTTCCTTCACTTAGCTTTTCTTGACAAGGCATTACCTTTTTAAATTTGACTCACTTGACTTCTAATATTAGACTTAATTAGACTTAACTTACTTTCCTTCACTTAATTTAACTCTTCTACATTGTAGGCATACGAGAGTACTTACTATTTATATCAAGTGAAACAATTTTGATCTATGACAAAGTTGCGATCCATGATTGTAAATGAAATAGGAAATTTGGTGATAGGTTTGTATGAATTGTGTGCTCTTATAATTTAAATTGTTACACGAGACTAGAGTTCACTTGATTGTAACACATTTGAATATTTGACAACTGTTAGGCCAGTTAGTTTGTTGATTCTATAAGATTACTTTCATTCATATCATTTTCATATTGGTTATGTTAAGGCATAATTGTATGGAATTATTATCTATGTACTTCAATAAGTGTTAAAATTTTAAATTTTAGTGATCGTGAAACATAAAAAGTGAGGGGTAGTATATAATCACATAGTTTCAGATTGAGAAAATTGATGTGATGAAATGAGTCAGATGCACCACAAACCTATAGTGATGGGCCATCTGGGTGCGCTAAGTCAGTCTTCGATATGGGTGACTATAGGGGCATGACAATTATTTTTTAGGTTAAATTAAAGTTTATGCTAGAGTACTCTTTCAACCTCCTTCATAATTTCTTTACATATATCTCCATTAAATGAACAAGATAAACCATATAATCGTCATTCCCTTGTTTGAAATGATATCAATTACTAATATTACCTGGTTTATTAATAATGCATTCATGGTAATGATATCGATTACTAATATTACTTGGTTTCTTAATAATGCATTCATGGTTTTCTAAATACGAGATGAAAATATTTACCAACATCTTAATACGTAATAATAAATTAATAAAAAAAAAATTAAACTGCATTTTGTATATATATATTACAATATTAGTAGAAAGTTTCTTACAATAAGAAAAAATTTAAATACTAAAATTTTATCTAAGAAATAATTAAATTATTGTTACTTATGTCTTTGATATATGTGTTCAACACTGAAAAGAAAATTGAGATGTGAGTATAAGACATATGCAAGAATCAAAATTTTGATTTTTCATTTAGAAATAAAAGAATGAATGTTTAATGCATATAGGGATGAATTTGTATATTTTATTTTATTTCTTTATGTATAGTTTTGATATATATATATATATATATATATATATATATATATATATATATATATATATATATATATAGATTGGTGACGTTCCCTCTCCTTTTTCATGGGGGTGGGTAGATTTTTGCGGCCTTAGGTTCTGGTTTATACACGTCAGCTTCTGCCTCCCTTTGATTTTCCTCCACGTGCCTCCCTCCGATTGCTTTGTGGATTAGCTGACTTCACCATGAACTATGATGACGTTGATCTTATTTATAGTCCGGAGGCGAGGCTCGTTCTCCCAGGACAATTCAAATTCATGAAAAGAGCTACCTCGTTTCACTATACTTCCCAAGGTACTCAGACTGATCATCCTTCTACGCACTCCTCTTCCTCGCATGATGGCGCCTCTGCTCCCACTAACGATGATTTTACTGCACGTCTTGGTAATAACACTCTTGCATCTGAACATAAAATCAAGCATGCCAGGAAGGGTGCTCGTGCTAAACCGCATTCGATCAAACTTATTGTGGGCAAGGACATTGTTGTCTCATAAATCCATGATTATTTGGATTAAGCTCCGGTAGGTCGTTTCAGTGGGCGAATGGCTACCCCGGAAGCTATTCAAGCTTGGATTAATGAAAAATGGATTCCAGTGCTAGGCTATGCCCTGACCTTCCACCAAATTTCTCGTGGATGGCTTTTGTTCAAACTTGTTAACGCAGATGATAAATTGAAACTTTTAAACCATGTTTGGAATTGGGGCCCTGCGGGTTTAGTGCTACAAAATTGGGATGCCCATTTTAACATCGATAATGCACCACAACATTTGCAGAGGGTCTGGGTTATCTTGCCAGGTCTCCCTCAAATTTTCTGGTAGTTCCCTCTGCTTGAGGCTATTGCAAACAAGATAGGAACTTTCATTGCTCTTGAAGACAATTGGGCTTCGAAATTAGATCAAAGATGCACAAAAATACAAGTAGAATTGGACGTTCATGATGGTTTATATGAAGGAATAGCCCTGGAACTACATGGCAGCTCATGGTATCAGAAACTTGATTATTGGAAACTACCGTTCTGATGTTTCCTGTGTAGAAAAGTTGGCCACCTTGCGGCCCAGTGCCCTAGTCCTGACCTCTCTCGCCCCAGATACAAAAAGAATGGAGGAAAGTAATTAAGGCTGATGCAATTCCTCTCATTGCTTCAGAATCCAAGCAGGATACTCCTAGGGTTTTAATGGAGAAGGCTAAGCCAGAAGCTTCTGTCTCAGTGGTTCATACAACTATTGTAGGAGTTTTGGAGCCTCCAAAGGCCTAACCCGAGCATGTGCCTAATGCTGCCGATCGGGTATCCTAAGGTATGCTCCCTTGCTCCTCTGTTTTATTGCTTTCATCTAATGTTTCTTTGGAGAGACATGTCTCCCCCCCTTTTTCCCTGAGCTCCCCTATTGCTACCTCAGGTCCGGTCTCCCCCTCCTCTTGTCCTCCTTCCCCCCTACTTATCCTCTTCTCCTTTTGCACATCCCCACCATTCCTCGATCCCCTCTCCCTCCTATGTCTCCAAATTACGATCTCGCTCTTCTCTTCGTAACGTCCCTGCTATAAAAGGTGGTGATGTAGGAGCATTAGGCACAATAAAATAATTTGTATTTAAGTAGGCATAAGGGGGGGTCTCATGGTTTTTCTTTCTTATGTAATTATTAATATTTGAGTGATTTTAATTAAATATAGAGAGAAAATTGTAAATGTCTCCAAATGATTGGAGAACATGAGAGAAGTCAGTTAGTTAGGAATGTGAAGAGTCAGTTTTAGTTTGTTTAGGGATTTAGGCTAAAATTAGGATTTGAGGATTCCAAGAGTTTTGTTGAGTCATTATAGGAGTTGAATCGATCCATTACCATCCGATATAAATGTAAGCCTCAATGGCATTCAGAAGACAGACCTGGAGATTTGGAGAGGCAGTGTAGTGAGGTAGAAGGGCCATCGAATTGAAGATCTGGCCAAGGCAAGAGGTCTTTCTATAAGTTTATTATATTTATATATGAAGAAATGATTCATAATGATGTGTGTATTGTTCGATTGAATTCTGTGTGTTAAGTATTCAAGAATCATGAAAAATGTGTGAAAAGACTCTGTAATTGGGGATTTTGTAATGGAAGACTGAGTATGAGAGAGTGATCTCTGTTTCAATAAAATTAAAGAGTTACTCTATTCGTATGGAATTGTCAAAATTCCCGAAGGGCTCACTCCTTTGGTCTCAGAAAATCTGTGTATTGATTCGATTGCATTAAGGTATTAGTCTCGGTGTGGAATGGGACTTTTTTCTATTCGAATGTATTCGAATTCGTGGGTTTTGTATATGGATGGGCTGTGATTTAATTCTGTGTAGAACAATAGGAGGATTTGAAGCGTTACTTCTGTTTGCTGAGCATGGATTTAACAAACCTCTTTGCATTGGAAAGAAATTAGATCCGGCACAAAATTTGGGAAATCGAAACCAGTTCACTGGTCGAGATCGATGGGAATCGATCCTTATTTATTGAGCTACAGTGAAGGGGGAACACCTCGCCTTCAAATTCTATTCAATTTGTATATGATGTGGAAAAGCGGTCGATGTATAAAGGATTGAGAATGGATCGTGAAGAGAGGATTAGTAACAGCGTTGGTGTATTTTGAATGGAATGGTGTAGAACCTTGAGTAGAGGGAACCTTGAATAAAAAATATAGGCGGGTTCGAGACTCAAACCCGATGGTATTCGCAATTTTATTAAATGGTAAATGGTTTCACAGAAAAAAATGTGATAGTGCTCTCCGGATGACACGTATTGTGAGTGGTATTCGGAAACCAGTCATTTTGCACTTTTTTCTTGTGTTAAAGCACCGTGGAAAGAAAATGCGATTTCTGTCGGATTCGTTCTGTGAAAGATCTGAGAGTAATCACACTTAAAGTTGCATGGTCGATAATGCAAAGGTGAAATATGGTTGCTGTGGGTCCCAACTTCCATATATGGTTGCGGATTCTTGAGTTGATGTATGTTGAAGCGTTATGATATGCCGAATGTTTAATTCCAAAGGAAAGTATGGCCATATATAGATATAAGTGTGTGGGGCTATATTATATAATGGGCTTTATGATCAAGTTCATTCGAATGCCATGAGGTAAGAATCTGAATCGAAGTTGTAATGTGGGGTTTTAAACCATTGAGTTTAAGGTAAGACCAAATGATATTCAATTTACGTAGAGAGGGTTTATTAGTGTGGTTTTGTAGTCTTACATTAAATATGAAGAAATATTCATGATGGGAATGAAATGAAGGAAACCTTGAATATAAAGGTTGTTGGAATTTAATGAAAATTGAATGTTGAGAAGGGAGTTTTATAATGTGGTTTCATAACCATAGATGCATGAGAAAAGTAAAACTTCTTCCTATATTTCTTAGGTTTGCCCAGATTTAAAATTATTTGGTTAAACTTGAAGTGCATTATTTTTATATGCATAGAAATTGAAGATTGTGGTTTAGGTTGGTTAGCCCGGGCATCATGTGAAGAGCGAAACCCAATATAAGAAAGTTCACCCGCAATCATGTTGTATCAAAGTTTGAATAGATCTTTTTGGAAATTCAATTTTTTTGATTGAATGCATGTAAGTTGAAAAGAAATCATATTTTTGAAAACTGATAAAATTTGTAGCATACAGAGGTGCAGTGTAGGTGAAAGAAGAAGCAAGATTATACAGAATCTTGAAGGTGAGTTGATGAGAAATATTTAACTTTGGTTTGGAAGAATTGTTTGTAGAATTTAGGTTGCAAGTAGTTGTGGAAGAAATCTCAACAAAGGCAAATCACAGCTTTGAGAGCAGTGATGAAAGAGCCTAGCAAGGGATTCTGAGTGAAGAAGAAAGTGTGGCAGAACCTGAAGAAATTCAATAGAGGTTGAATGAGTTCCAAAAGTTACAGAGTAAAGCCTAGAGAGAGCAGAAGAGAGTGAACCAGTACTTGCCAAAAGCCCAGATCCAGAGGAAAGGATTGGTGAGGTAAGAGGCAGTAGGAGAGCTTGCTGTTGCAGAGGCTTGGTGTAGCTGATGAGTGAGGAACTCATGGAAGAGAAGATAGCTACTAATAGTCATAGCAGAGATTGCAGAGTTTTTGAGAGAGGCCACAGCAGAAAAGAGGAAGAAGATTCCAGGACAAATGGCATGAGGAAGAAATTGACTGATGCAGAATATTGGAAAGAGATAGCTGAGATTGGAGAACAGTCTAATAAATTGGAGAGGATGATAGAGGAAAGTCAGAGAGTTGGTTGGCTCATGAAGAAGAAATTAAAGTGGCATAGGCTACAGATGAAGAGAGAGCAATTGATACATGCTCAGCAGAAAGAGAGACTACTCAGGATGATTGAGTATTTGGAGAAGGACTTGAAGACTAAAACTTCAAGTGAGACAAAGGGGTCTAATGACTTTACTTCTAATGATTCTTGTATGTTTGCAGAAAAGCTGAGGAATCTTGAACAGAGGATGGATGTACCGTTGGAATGTGCAGAACTCAGAGCAGCTAAGTTGAGAAGAGGAGTTTCTGTTTGTGAAGCAGAACAGAGTATAGATGAAGGATGGAGATCTGAAAAATATCTTATGAACCATGGTGGAGGTTTAAGATAGCAAGAAGTTTGTCTTGCTGAAGAGGAAATTAATGATGATTTCCTGAATTATTGGACAAGTCTAGATCAGCTAGATGATGTAGAACCTTGTAATTTTGTAACTGATAAATGTGATGTGATTACAGGTATTGCTAAGGAGGATGAGAAATCTTGTGAAGCTGTCACAAGTATGAAGAAGTATCTCTCAAAAGATGAATACTCTGGAGAAAAATGAAATGTTGGAGAATGTCTCTTGACTGAAGGAAGCAGTGATGCATTCATGATGGAAACTATTGCAGCACAAGAAGAAATTCTTGTGAATGAAGAAGGAGAGGATCAGCTTGAAGAACTGATATGTGAAACACCAGTTGAGGCTGTTGAAGCTCCTGGTCTAAAAACTGAAAGTTTGTGTATGTATGAAAGGATAGTGAGTGATGATGAAGTTCTTAAAGAATGCCATAAAGAAATTGCATTGCTAGAATATTTGTTGGAGAATTCAGAGTATGAAAAGGAGATTGCAGAAGGCAGAATTCACTACAATGAACAAGAAACCATCATGGAGGAAAATGGTATGAATGAAAGACTTGTTTGAAGTCTTGGGAATTCTTCAGAGAATTCTTTGGGAAATGTGAATCAACATACTGATGTGCTGATAAAGAAGGAAGGAATTTTAGGACAACATATTGAAATGCTGGCAGAGGAAAGAAAGGCACTGAGGCCTTATGATTTTTGTTTTAACAATTGTTTTATGAATGTAGATTTTGTTGATATTGAAGAAAAGTTGACACCATTGGACAGTCAAATAAAGGAGGAGGAAAATTCTTTGGAAGACTTTAATCCATGGAATGAAGAAATTGGATTGCTGGCGATTATGTTGAACAACCAGGATTCAATGCAGGAAGGAGAACCTTAATTTCAAAATTGGGGATTGCAGAATGTGAAGATACAAGGGAATGAAGACTTTCTGGATCTTGGAAAGGATTTGGAACAAAAAAAAGAAGATTTGATTATTGAATCATCAAATGAGACCGTGGGGTCTTATGATTTTAAAATTGACAAGTTGTGTGTGAATGCAGGTATTGAAGAAGATAGTTCATGTGATGAAACTGTATCCAGTGAAGATGAATGTTGCCAAGTAAAGTATGATGATGATTACCTTTCAGAAGATGATCAGATTGAATTACTGCAGCAAAAGGAATTCATAAATTCCTTGTTTTGTGAAAAAGAGTGTTTCAATGGAAATATGATAGCTATGTTTGAAGATGAATTTGTTACTGATAAAGACAAGGAGCTGTTTTTTTCAGATGGACAAAGAGAAGACTGAAGAACAGAATTTTGGGACTGCTACAGTAGTGGAGAATCAGAATTTTACTCTAATAGAAGAGTAAGACACAGTACTTGATGAACTTGACTTGATTGCCAGAATCAATCAAGGGGATGAAATACAATTGCCAAATATTGTCAAGGAAGAAGAAGAAGAACATGCTAAAACAAGTTTGCAACATATTGATGAAATTATTGAAAATAGATGGCTGAATTGTTTGCTGAAACCATTTAGAGGAGAGAATGAAATGGCAGAGCAACAGATTGAAGTGTTTCTAGAGGAAATGTTAGAGCAAAAATTTGAAGTGTGGCCGGAAGAGGAGGAAGAGACACAAGGATTTTGTAATTTTGGTGTTTGTTTTATGATTGTAGGTACTGATGGAAGGACTAAAGGATGTTTGGTCCAGGATAAGAAAGGAGATGATGACAGTGACTGGAAATTTAAATACCAGTCTAGAGAATTGCTGAAGTCAGAGAGTAAAGAAGTTGTCATGGGTGACAATCAGGAAGAGATTTTCTGTTGCAGAGAACAAGAGGGTATAGATGATTGGGTGGCAGTAACAGTGGGAGCTAGGGCTTAGCTATTAAAGGCAAGAGCTGGAGTAAGAGCAACAGTAAGAACTGAGCAAGCAAGAGCTCAGCAAATGCGAACTCAACAAGCAGAAGTGGAAGTTCAGAAATCAAGATGGAACAAATTCCAATAGTCAAAAGACATATTAGACAGAGAAATTGAACTTATGAGGAGGTTGATGGTGAAAGTGTCTCAGAGGAAGACAATAGCAAGAGAACAAAGAAGCAGAAGCAGTAGTAGAAGAAAGACAAAAAGAGATTTTAAAAGTGCAACCAGTGGAGCAAGACAAAATAAGATATGGAAGCTTGGAGGAATGCATAAGAAGAATGTTACAGCAGATGATCAATTGTAGAACAAAGTGTGGGATCGAGGAAGGCAAGGACTGAAATCTCATGATCAAGAGATCATGATTAAATTTAACATGGGGAGACTGATGCATGAGCATTAGGCACAGTAAAATACTTTGTATTTAAGTAGGCATGGTTTTTATTTCTTATGTAATTATTAATATTTGAGTGATTTTAATTAAATATAGAGAGAAAATTGTAAATGTCTCCAAATGATTGGAGAACATGAGAGACGTCGGTTAGTTAGGAATGTGAAGAGTCAGTTTCATTTTGTTAGGGATTTAGGCTAAAATTAGGATTTGAGTATTCCAAGAGTTTTTTTGAGTCATTATAGGAGCTGAATTGATCCATTACCATCCAGTATAAATGTAAGCCTCAATGGCATTCAGAAGACAGACCTAGAGATCTGGAGAGGCAGAGTAGTGAGGTAGAAGGGCCATCGAATTGAAGATTTGGCCAAGGCAAGAGGTATTTCTGTAAGTTGATTATATTTATATATGAAGAAATGATTCAGAATGATGTGTGTATTGTTCGATTGAATTCTGTGTGTTAAGTATTCAAGAATCATGAACAATGTGTGAATAGACTCTGTAATTGGGGATTTTGTAATGGAAGACTGAGAATGAGAGAGTGATCTATGTTTCAATAAAATTAAAGAGTTACTCTATTCGTATGGAATTGTCAAAATTCCCGAAGGGCTCACTCCTTCGATCTTAGGAAATCTGTGTATTGATTTGATTGCATTAAGGTATTAGTCTCGGTGTGGAATGGGACTTTTTGCTATTCGAATGTATTCGAATTCATGGGTTCTGTATATAGATGGGCTATGATTTAATTCTGTGTAGAACAATAGGAGAAGTCGAAGCATTACTTCTGTTTGCTGAGCATGGATTTAACAAACCTCTTTGCATTGGAAAGCAATTAGATCTGGCACAAAATTTAGGAAATCTAAACCAGTTCACTAGTTGAGATCAATGGGAATCGATCCTTAGTTATCGAGCTATAGTGAAGGGGGAACACCTCACCTTCGAATTCTATTCAATTTGTATATGCCGTGGAAAAGCGGTCGCTATATAAAGGATTGAGACGAGATCGTGAAGAGAGGATTAGTAACAACGTTGGTGTATTTTGAATGGAATGGTGCGGAACCTTGAGTGGAGGGAACCTTGAATAAACAGTAAAGGCGGGTTCGAGACTCAAACCCGGTGGTATTCACAATTTTATTAAATGGTAAATGGGTTCATAGAAAAAAATGTGATAGTGCTCTCTGGATGACACGTATTGTGAGTGGTATTCGGAAACCGACCATTTCAGACTTTTTTCTTGTGTTAAAGCACCGTGGAAAGAAAATGCGATTTCCATCGGATTTGTTCTGTGAAAGATCCGAGAATAATTGCACTTAAAGTTGCATGGTTGATAATACAAAGGTGAACTATGGTTTTTGTGGGTCCCAACTTCCATATATGGTTGCGGATTATTGAGGTGATGTATGCTAAAGCATTATGATATGCCGAAGGTTTAATTCCAAAGGAAAGTATGGCCATATATAGATATAAGTGTGTGGGGCTATATTATATAATGGGCTTTATGATAAAGTTCATTCGAATGCCATGAGGTAAGAATCTGAATCGAAGTTGTAATGTGGGTTTTTAAACCATTGAGTTTAAGGTAAGACCGAATGATATTCAATTTACGTAGAGAGGGTTTATTAGTGTGGGTTTGTAGTCTTACATTAAATATGAATAAATATTCATGGTGGGAATGAAATGAAGAAAACCTTGAATATGAAGGTTTTTGGGGTTTAATGAAAATTGAATGTTGAGAAGGGAGTTTTATAATGTGGTTTCATAACCATAGATGCATGAGAAAAGTAAAACTTCTGCCTATATTGCTTAAGTTTGCCCAGATTTAAAATTATTTGGTTAAACTTGAAGTGCATTATTTTTATATGCATAGAAATTGAAGATTGTGGTTTAGGTTGGTTAGCCCGGGCATCATGTGAAGAGCGAAACCCACTATAAGCAAGTTCACTCGCCATCAGGTTGCCTGGTCTCTGACTTGTCACCCAAAATCATTCTGGGTTGTAAATCTCATTTGTCTAAAGCTCAATCTCAAGCCTCTGTGGATATCAATGCAGGCAGACAAAAAACCATACAAAGGACACTTGGAGCTAGAAAGGACCCTTCCAAGGGTTCCAAATGAGCTCGCTCTCCATGAATGTGAGGGGTATTAGGGGCACCCCTTCAAAACTTTCCCTCAAGCGGTTAGTTCAAACTATTTCTCCTAGCATTATTCTTCTTGAAGAGACAAAGTTTCTAGGGTCTTGCGTTGTGGATTATTTTTCAAAATGGCTAAAAGACTCATCTTTTACCTCCCTTGACCCTGTTAGAATGGTAGGAGGGTTTTTGATAGCTTGCAGCCCTTCTATTTCTATATTATCCTCTTCTTGCCACCAAGCATATATTCTCTCATCGTGCTTTGACCGTGAGTCTCAGACTTCTTTTTCCTTATTAAAACTTTATGACCCCTGTTCAGAAAAAATACCATTTTGGTCATCCCTGTTTTCCTCCATCCCTGATCTCCCTCAGCCTCATATTATGGGAGGTGACCTCAATTTCACCCTATCCCTCCAAGAAGTGTGGGGTGAGTCAGCTTGTGTTGATCCCCTAGCTCCTTTACTGCTTTCCCTATTGGACTCCCATAATCTCGTGGATATTAAACCCCATAAGCTCTCTCCTTCATTGGATAATATGCGTAAAGGAGTTGATGTTGTGGCCAAAAGACTCGACATATTTCTTATATCTGAGAATTTTTTTGACAAACCTCTCAGATTTCAGTCCTGGGTCGATTTTGGTGGTTTGTCTGATCATCGTCCCATCATTCTCTCTATTGATGCTCCTGAAATAAAACTTCCCTCTCCATTCAAATTAAATCCGGCATGGCTTATGGAGGAGGAATATATGTCTCTTATTTCAAATAATTGGACACATCTTTCCTCTGATTCCCCTATCCCTTTTATGAAATAATGGGCCTCTATTATGGCAAATATAAAAAAAGTAACGAAGAACTGGTTCCATAACTTCCATTCCAGACAACTGGCTAGTTTAAAAAAGATTGAACTTGAGCTTGCCAATCTCTACTCCTCCTCCAATGGTTTTTTTTCCTCCACTGAATTAGATTCTTTAAAAACTCTCGAACATAAGCATAATGATCTTCTTTCAAAAGAAGAACTTATTTGGAGATTAAAAAGTCGTGCTATCTGGATCCAAGCTGGGGATGAAAACACAAATTTTTTCCATCGATATGCTTCACACAGACGCAATATTAATACTATTCGAGAAATAATGGACTCCAATAATATAAAAGTTTGGTCTTTCAAGGAAAAAGCTAGTGCTGGCGTCCAACATTTAAGAAATTCTTTCACTACTTCTAAGGGATGTCCTATTCAGGAATCTTACAAGTTCTTAATTTGTTCCCAATCTTGATTTCGGAAGAGATGAATGCAAATATTACAAAGGCAATAGACGAGGAAGAATTAAAATCTACTCTCCTCTCTTTTAATAAAGATAAAAGTCCTGGTCCAGACGGTATGACTATAGAATTATACCTGGGATTATATGATCTATTGAAGGATAATCTGTTGAAATTTGTTAGGAAGCCCTAATCTTCTGGGAAGGTTTTAAGCTCCTTAAACTCTACTTTCATTGCGCTCATTCCCAAGAAGCAATCTCCCCTATCCTTTGGGGATTTCCGTCCCATCTCTTGCTGCGATTTGATATACAAAATAATCTCTAAAATCATTGCTCAATGTATTAAGCCCATCCTCAACATTATCATCTCGGAAGAACAATTTGGCTTTCTCCAAAATCGTCAAATTCATGATGCTTTTTTTTTAGCTCAAGAGGAATTACACTCTGTGCAGCTAAATAAAAAGGACTCCTTTGCACTCAAATTGGACTTATCCAAAGCTTATGACAAGGTCAATTGGACTTTCCTATGACTCTTATTGATGCAGATTGGAATGAATGTAGATTTTGTCAACTGGATCATCGGCTATATTCAGTAAGCATCCTTTGCCGTAGTAATAAATGGCGCTCCATCAGAATTTTTCCAGCCTTCAAGAGGGCTTCGTTAAGGATGTACATTGTCCCCTTTTTTGTTTCTATTAATAGATGAAGCATTGAGACGTATCATAAAACAAGCCTGTTGCTCTGGTGCTTTTAAAGGTATCCCCATTGCTGGTGATTAAATCTTGACTCATATCCTCTTTCTCGATGATATCCTTCTCTTTGGCGGTGCTACAAAAGCTAATTCTTCCTCCCTTGCTAAGAGTTTGGATTTGTTTCAAAAGGCCACAGGGATGCTGATAAATTTAGAAAAGTCCTGTCTTATACATAAATTATCCTCAGATCCCCTATTGACTGAAATCCAATCGTCATTACCTTTTCCTGTGTCTAATTGGGAAGATGGTTTTAAGTATTTGGGTTTCACACTCAAACCAAACTCATATGGTTTCAAGGATTGGATATGGCTCTACCAAAAAGTTGAAATCCGTATAAAGCTATGGACGAACAGATGCCTGTCCAGAGGCGGTCACTTAGTGCTCATTAAATCTGTCCTCCAGATCATCCCGGTTTATTGGGCCTCCATTGCAGCCATCCCTAAAGGCATCCTTTATAAAATCAGAAAACTTTGTTTCTCCTTCTTATGGACTGCATTTAAAAAGGATGAAGGTATCCCCTTATCTAAATGGACGTCTTTAGCTTTTCCCAAGGAACTTGGCAGTTGGGGAATCAAAAATCTTGCCATCTTCCGTCAAGCCTTAGCAGCTAAATATTTATGGAGAATGGCGATGTATCCGAGTTCCCTCTGGAGTCGCATTCTATGTGCTAAATACTTGAAGGGAATTTCAATCATAGATTGGTTTCGTCGGCAGAAAAAATCTCACAAGAATGGCTCGATTTGTTGGAAGGCCCTTGTCCAAGCCTTTCCTCTGTTTGGAGAATGGATTGTGTGGAACATTGGTAAAGGTGATAAGATTCGGATCGGATTGGACCCTTGGGTTGGAGCGGGTAATTCTTATAAACTCTCTGAAAGACTTTGAAATATCCTGAGCTCAAATTAGATTCACACTATTGCAGATGCAGCCGTTTCATTTCCATAGGCTTGGGGTTCAGATGGCTGGAAATTTGCGGCCTCTCTTCTCCTCAATGAGGACGATTCTCTTGAATGGTCAACTTATGTTCTTCTTCTGGTGAACACTTCCATACATTTAGACCCGGAAGTAGAAGACACTCTAGTTTGGACAAACAATTCTATCTCTGGAGCATATTCTGCAAAACTTGGCTACAAGGCCTATATGGAGGAACACTCTGTTTCAGATAAGGAATATTGGTGGAAACTCTTTTGGAAATCTCCAGGGAATTTAAAAGCCAAGCTGGTGTTATGGCTGGTCTTTAAAAACAAGCTTCTAACCTGGGAAAATTTACAGAAACGAGGGTGGGTTGGGCCTAGTGTATGTTTGCATTGTAGATCATACTCTGAATCTCGGCCTCACCTCTTCCTCATTGTCTCTTATGCAGAATCAGTCTGGTTTACTGCCTCAAAAGCCTTCACATCTATTCACTTGGATGATGCAGATTCCTTCCTTGATCATGCTTACCAATGGTGTAACATCCCCGGGGTAAGCTCTTATGCTGCACTACCCTCTTTATTTTCTTATGGGATTTGGTGGGCTCGAAATTCTACCGTTTTTAATGGGGTAAATATCCCAGAAGAGCTGACAGCTTCTTTGATTATCCAGTGGACAAAGGAGCATTCAAGGCAACCCAAAATAAAAAAATAAAGATCTATCCAACCTCCAATCATCAACCATTCTATCCCTTGGGATTTCTTCGATGGTACAAGCTAGGGTTCCCCTCCACTTGCTGGTGTAGGTGCCATTCTATTCCTCCCTTTTGGAAGGAAGTTCAAGGTCAAATTCACTCTGGTCAAGGTTTAAACAACAAAGCTGAACTGGAAGCTCTCTGGGCTATTTTATTTGTTGCTCATAACAAAGGAATTATAGAGATGCAGTGTTTTTGTGACTCCAAGGTTGTTGTGTAATGGGCTTCTCAGCGATCTCGTATCATGGCTCCACATTTACAAGAGGTTCTGAAAGCCATCCAACACCTCTTTTCCAAATTCTCCTCTCTGGTTTTAAAACATGTTTTTAGAGAATTAAATGAAGAAGCTGATCTCTTATCAAAACAAGCTCTGATTTTATAGCCTGGTCGTCTCATTATCACTGATGATACCTCTGCTGTAGAAGAAGCTCTCATGATATAGTTTTCGAAAAGTTCAGAACTCTCAAATTTTTTGATCATATTTTGATGTTTTTTTGTAAAGATTTAAAATTTAATCAGAGTTTATAAAGTCTGATCTCGGAACTATACAGCTCTTGGAGCATTGTAAAAACCCTGTGGAGCCGGTCCATTATTCTATATGAATAAAGATTTTTTTTCCACGGAAAAAAAATAAAAATAAATAAATATATATATATATATATATAACAATTGAGAAAATATTTAATTATTTTTTATAGTTATATTTTTTTAATTTCTTGCAAATTTATATCAAAGTTTAGTTGAAGTAAATTAAATTTTTTCATATATTTAAAAAAATGAACAATTTTAGTTCATGGAATGTAACTCATTTGACAATTACCTTGTTATGAAGTATTATGTAAAAACATGAGATTCAAAGTTAAATCCAGTTGAGTGGCCAACCCAAAAATAATATTTTTTATCTATTTATTTATTATATTTTTAGAATGCGGTTTAATGAAAAATGAAAAATAGAATATAAAAGAAATAAAATTGATATGATTAAATTTCATGTGGTTTGAATATCTATTTTAAAAAATAAAAAAATATAATTATCCACTATCCACTCATGGAATTTCAGTGAAAAGAATGAAGGCTTAAAATCCATATATGGATGAATTTGTATTTTGTATTTTATTTCTTTATATATATATATATATATATATATATATATATATAACAATTGAGAAAATATTTAATTAATTAATTTATTTTTAATCGTTATATTGTATTTAATTGCTTGCAAATTTATATCAAAGTTTAATTGAAGTAATTTAAATTTTTTCGCATATATAAAAAAATAAATAATTTTAGTTCATGAAATGTAACTCATTTGAAAATTACCTTGTTATGAAGTATTGCTAATGGTTTTGTCTTAATTGCTATCTGTCTTAAACGGGTTTCGTATTAATTGTCATTGTCTTAAATATAAAGTTTTATATTAAAATATTTTTGTCTCAAACTGCTTTTGTCTTAAATATAAAATTTTGTGTTAAAATATTTTTGTCTCAAAGTGTGTGTTGTCTTAAATATAAAGTTATGTCTTAAAATATATTTGTCTCAAACTGTTTTTGTCTTAAATATAAAGTTTTGTCTCAAACTATTTTTGTCTTAGACTACTTTTGTCCTAAATTTTATATTTAAGACAATTCAATTGATATTAAATTTTAATGTAAAATAACTAAAATAAAAAGTGACTTTTTAAAACAAAAAAAAGTATTTTGTCATAAATAAATGTCTTAAAAATACCCTTAATGTAGATTGAATGTTAATATTATTATTCGTATTAACATAAAAATAGTGAATAATAACATTATAATATTAAAATAAGAAGTTAATATTATTATAATATGTTATTCCAAAATACATCATTCCTATCTTTTAGTTGATACATATAATAATAATGGTAATATTATAATGGTAACAGGGTAACATTGTTGTTACATCGTAAAATTTTGGTAGTGATTGTTTTCAAAATTTGTCTACATTTTATAATCAAGAGGTGAAAAACTGTTGTCGCCTCCAATTTTGGGGAAGTGGGCTTGTAAATAATTTCCAAAATTTGTGTCTATGTTTGTATATGCTATCTCTGAAGATCACACAGTGCACTTTAATAATGGTGTGAGCACCTAAATTAACAAGAAAATAGTTTTAGAAAGAGATTAAAGTTGTAGTATTTTCTTTTACCACGAAAAGAACCACTCCCAACCATTTGTATTAAGAAGTGGCTAGACCTTTAGAGCTCATCGAACCCTGCACGGAGGACGAGATAGAATATTGATTGCATGGTCGAAGCGAACCCTGCATGGAGGACGAGATAGAAGAATGATTGCATGGTTGAAGCTGTAACAACTAGCTTAGTTGCTAAATTTTTGGTTAATTTTATTTGTTAAGAATTAAGACATTTCTTGTTACATTTATGAAAATAGTACATTATGAGCAGAAACTAAATTTGATTAATTAGATTGGTTATGGAATTAGTTCCATAGAGTGAAAGACTGATGGTAAAAATATTTATTCCAACTGAGAAGTACTTGAATGAAAATAATTTAGTCAATTACTCTTCCTTTGTGGATAAAAGAAACATCCCTGTGAGGAAGAGGGGTTCTGACTTGTGTGCTATGAAGTGAAGAAGGAGAGAGTGTTTGAATTTCCCGAGCTGGTAGAACTAGTGGAAAAAACTCTCAGCTATCCTGCATCTTCTGGAAGGTGGATTGGACCGAAGTCTCGAGATCTCTTCCGTGCACTATTTTCTTTCTACTTGGCTCAGGAGTGGAGCACAGGGAGGAGGACATAATTGCCGAAAATGAAGTAGAATGATACTGTTATTTTAGGAAGAATAGATTCTGGTTAAATGTTATGAATAAGGAAGAGTTATAGAAAATCTACAGTTATGAAAGAAAAAGAGTTACCGTGTAAATTGTTAAATTTAGATAATATGTACATAGTAAATATTTTCAGTACAGTAGAAGGAATAGAAATTTTGTATGTTGTAGCATGTGTAATTTAAAAAAAAAACACAGTAAATCATTACATTAATTTGAAGTGCCCAGAAAATGATTCATTTTAAAACCATAAGGATGAAGGGTGCGATATGTTTTAAAACAGGAAACAAGAAAATGTTCATGACAAACAAGTAGAGAATGTACAGTGAGACAAACTGGAAAAAAATCGATAGGGAAATTTGTCCAATTCTAGAACTCAGAAGCTCTGGAATACTGGATGCTTGTTCCGTCCTCATAACTACCAGTTGGTCCGATCGACCCCTAAAATTATATCTATAGTTGTAATAGAGAAACTATAAATAAATCATTAAGCTAATAAAGGCGATAAGACATATATTTGCTGATAAGAGCAAGCATTGTGTAATAAACATTGTAGAAGCCGTGAAACATAAATGTTCCTGTCATCAGGTTAAACCTTAAGAAAAACATTAAAAATTACTAAGAAACAAATACAACTAGAAAATCTACATTCTGGAAAAGTGTTGATACTCTGCTAAAGTATAATGAATAAAACTATTTAAACCCATTCAAATAAAACCCAGAAAGCAGAGAAGAATAACTTTATATGGTGGAAATCAAAGCAAAGTTCATTGAAATTAAAATAGATAATAATGTAGAAATGCTATCACTGTTGAAAACAAAATTCTGTATATAAAATAACATCGGAAGGTATCTGTCCATACATTTTTTTCTTAAACAAGAAAGAGAAATTTAAAGACAAGGGTCGAGGAGTTCTTCAGAACTTTAATAGTACCATATTGCCATTCAAAGTTGAAGTGTTCAACATAGTTAAGACCGAAACAATTTTCGGTGGTCAAACCTCATCGTAACAACATTTTTAACCAGTATAAACCCTATAAATTTACAAAATGAAAATGGCTTGCTTCAATAGGAAAAGTCTTGAGCTTGTACGAGCCTATAGGAACCGAACAGGGTAGATTCCGTAAAGCTTTAAGACTTCAAACCAGGAATTGGATTTTCTGAGCTAAATACATAGAAGGGTACATGTTAAATGCGAGAGGAAAATAATTTAGCAATGGCAGAATGAACGTTTTCGAGGACATATTCTTCGAACGGTTTCCTTTAGACATTTTTACCTGTTAATAAAAAGATAGACAAGTTAAATAATGTTGCCATATCCATATTTACCGAAACGAAAACTTAGCAAGTTAGGTCAGCCACAATATACCTCTTAATATTCATGCTGAGATGGTTGGGTTTCACTAACTTGCAGTGGCAACATTATGCAATTATGGCAAGTAACAGTGAGAAACATTTTAAAAGAAGAAAATATTCGAACATACAGAGAAAATAATATTTCTCAACTCAAACATAGAGATTAAAAATGATAGAGATGTGGATAGAGAGATGGAGTAAAAATTTCTATTTCATTAAACTTGAAAACTATTACAAAATACAATATTTCATCAGAACTAAAGTTCTGGATTCATCAAAATATTCCTCACTGTGTTATTCATTTGCTTCTTTCACACAGTTTTTCAGTTGCGGCAATACAAAGAACCAGTTACTTTGTTGCTACACACACAACTTCAGTTGCGGCAACACACCGTCTTAGTTGCAGAAACACACAGAGTTTGATTTCTCTATTTTCTGGTCTCTTTGTCTTCACTCTGCATACACGCAGCTTCAACTCTCTGCTACTCTCTCTCTCTCTCTGCACACTAATAATACTACTGTCTGTTACATTATAAAACTCTATGACATAAAACTTTAAAATTCAAAATTCAAATTCTGTCCTTTCACGCTCGTTTTTCAAATATAGGTAGGTGGGAGGTAATGTGGTGCAGACCACGATTTTATGGATCGGGAGATGGTTGTTGTCATGCTGCTGATGCATGGATTCAAACCCGGAAATTTAATGCACGGTTGAGTGTAAAAAAATAGATCAAGACTTTGCTGCTCCTGTGAAATCAAAAATTTGAATTTATGTCCTTCTGTTCTGTTTGCAGTTGGAGTTAATTTCCAACACTCCCTCTTAATTACAACTATTGTTCTCTTGCATACCCAGACATTCTCTAAGATAATTAAAACTTTTCTGCCCTAATGGTTTTTTCAAAATGTCAGCAAATTTCTCCTCAGTTCTGCAATGCTTCAAAACAATTTCTCCGTTGTTCACTAGCTCCCTGATATAGTGAAACTTAGCATCTATGTGCTTTGTCCTTTTGTGAAACGCATAATTTTTAGACAATGCTATGGCTGAGCTATTGTCACAATAAATCACTGTGCCTTTTACCTATTCTTGACATAAACTTCTCAACATTCTTCTCATCCACACTGCTTGACATGCTGCTGCTGTAGCTGCCACATACTCTGCCTCTACTGTAGATAATGCTACAATAGGCTGTTTCTTAGAAGCCCATGAAATGGCTCCTGAACCCATATGAAAAACATAACCAGAAGTACTTTTTCGGTCATCAATACTTCCAGCCCAATCACTGTCAGTATAACCGATTAATTCTGAATTTTCTGAAGCAATATATAAAACCCAATACTTTTTAGTTCCTTTCACATACCTCAGAATTCTCTTTGCTGCCTTCTAATGTGCATCCTTTGGCCTCTCCATAAATCTGGAAATCAAACTAACAACATGCATAATATCAGGCCTAGTTGCAGTCAAATACATAAGGCTGCCAACTATGCTCTTGTACAAGCTAGGATCAAAATTCTTGTTGCTATCCTATTTGCTGAGTTTTAATCCCATTACTGTGGGTGTTATTGTTTCCTTGCACTGTTGCATATTAAATCTTTCTAAAACTTCATTAACATACTTTTCTTGTGAGATAAAAATCCCATTTTCATTTTTCTCTACTTCTATTCCTAAGAAGTATCTCAACAATCCCATATTAGTCATTTCAAATTCATCTTTCATGACTGTTTTAAAATTCTCAATGAGGTAATTATCATTACTTGTGAATATCACATCATCAACATATAAAACCACAATCAACATCTTACCATCCTTTTCTTTGATGTATAATGTGGGTTCTCCTTCACATTTTTCAAACCCATTCTCCAGTAGATAGGAATATATCCTACTGTACCATGCTCTTGGTGCTTACTTCAGCCCATAAAGAGCTTTCTTTACTCTGCAAACTTTGTGCTCTTGGCCCGTTTTCTCATAGCCTAAAGGTTGTTCAACATAAACCTCTTCCATCAATACTCATTTAGGAATGTTGATTTTACATCCATTTGATAAACCTTCCACTTGTGTTGTGCTGCTATGGACAACATTGCTCTCACTATTTCCATTCTTGCAACTGGTGCAAAAGTTTCTTCATAATCTCTTCCATGTTACTGCTTATAACCTTTGACAACCAGTCTGGCCTTGTGTTTTTCTATCTTACTTTCAGCATTACTTTTGGTCTTTTAGACCCATTTTACTCCAATGACTTCGTTCCCTTTTGGGAGATCAACTAAATCCCATGTTTTGTTCTTTTCTATTGCATTAATTTCTTCATCCACTTCTTCTATCCATTTCCTATCTTTTATAGCTTCCTCAAAATGAATAGGATCATCAACATGACAATACAAAGAAAATAAAGAACTCATACCTTCATTTTCTTCTTCTTGTTCATAAATATCATTCAAATTTCTGAATTTTGTTCCTTTTTCACTTGGTGTACTTGTGCTTGAAGAAGCACTCAAATCTTCTCCTTTTGGTGTGCTTGGAGAAGCACTTTCATTTCTTCTCAAGGGTGTTCTTACTCCTGCTTGAGGTGTCCCTTTCTATCCTTGTGTTGGTGGAGGTTGTGCTACCGATGAGGTATTATTTTCAGCCACATCTTCCTCATCTTCATCATGAGACAAACAACTTTTAACATTGATTGTTTTCTCAATGCTTCCATCCCATGCTTCTTCTTCAATGAATCACACATCTCTGCTTATAACAAATTTATTTGTGGATGGGTTATATAATCTATATCCCTTGGAGTCTTCATAATATCCAAGGAAGATGCACTTCTCCCCCTTACTATCCAACTTCTTCCTCAACTGTTCTGGAATGTGTGCATAAGCCACACACCCAAAAACTCTCATGTGGGTGACTCCCTGTTTTCTGCCACTCCATGCTTCTTCTGGAACTCTGTTCATTACAACTTTTGTTGGACATATTTTTAAAATATAAACAACACAATTTGTAGCTTCTGCCCAATACTCATTTGGAAAATGTTTTTCCTTTAACATACTTCTCACCATTTCCATTATGGTTCGATTCTTCCTTTCAGCAACACCATTTTGCTGCGGTGTGTACCTTGTAGTAAATTGTTTGTGTATGCCATTCTCTCTGCAAAAGCACAAAAATTATTTTGAGATGTACTCACCTCCTCTATCAGTTCTAAGAAATTTGATATGCTACCCACTCTGTTTATCTACTAGAGCTTTAAAGTGGAAAATTTTCTCAAAGACTTCACTTTTATATTTCAAGAAATAAACCCATACTTTCCTTGTGAAATCATCAATGAAGGTCAGCATGTAGTTGCTGCCTGATACTGATTCTGTTTGCATCAGCCCACACAAATCTGAATGGATAATTTCTAAGGGTTCTTTCGCCCTTATGCTCTTTCCTGATGGAAATTTTTCTTTGTGTTGTTTTCCCAAGATGCAGCGTTCACATAGGCTGTCCAGTTTCTCAATCAATGGTATTTCTTTTACCATTCCTTTTCTGTGCATCAAATTCAGACCTCCGAAAATGAGATGTCCAAATCTCAAGTGCCATAACAAATTCTCATCTTTCACTTCCTTCTGAAAGACCTCTTTAGTTACAACTGCTACATTCTTTCCTTTTCCCTTCAAGTCTCTATTGAGCTTGAGTGGAAACATTCTATTGTTGGTCATTTGTATTTCAGCAATAATCTTCTTTCTTGGAGGCATGTCCATTATTGTGCACACATCATTTTAAAAAACTACATTGTAACCTTTGTTTATGAGCTTCCCAATGCTCAAAAGATTACACTTCAAGCCAAGAACATAATATACGTCTGGCACAAATTTCTGCTCACCATTTCTTGCACGGATACTAACTCTGCCTTCTCCCTTGAAATAAATCTTAGTATCAGTTCCAGTTGTTACTTCTGATTTAACTTCTTCATCAAGATTGGAAAACATTGCTATGTTTCCAGTCATGTGATTACTGCAGCCTAAATCTAAGAACCATACACCATCCTATCTATCTTGTGCTACATTACATGTTAACAACACATTCTTTGGGTTATTTTCTTCTCTTGCTACATTAGCATTCTGCCTATTATTCATGTCATTTTTCTTTTTCCTACACTCATTGGAATAGTGCCCATATTTTTTGTAATAATGACATTATACATTGGATTTGTCATACCTTTTTCCTTGAGCAAGTTGGTGTCCACCTTGTTGGTTGCTGCATTGGCTGTGGCTTTGAGTCTGATTATTTCTCCTTCCATGTGAATGTGAAGAGTTGTTTCTTCCTTCTCTGTTTTGGTTTCTGCCTCTTCCTCTTCCTCTTCCAAAAGGCATCTGGGTCTTGAAGGCATGCTCTAGAGACGGGTTTCTACCCAATCTCTGTTCATGAGTCATCAGTGATGCATGAAGCTCATCAACTGAAAAATTTGAGAGATCCTTTGTCTCTTCTATGGTGGTGACTATAACATCAAACCTTAAGGGTAAGCTTCTCAACACTTTCTCCACAATCCTTCTTTCTTCAAGTGTTTCTCCATGGGACCTTATCTGATTTACCATCCCAATCACATGTGTGAAAAATGAGTCTATGTTATCAGACTCTTTCATGCAGAGAGTTTCAAAATCTCTCCTCAGCATTTGTAGTTTTGTTGTCTTCACTTTCTCCATACCTTGATAGTCTATCTTCAGAGTATCCCATGCATCCTTGGATCTTTTAGCTGTTGCTATCCTTGGAAGCACACTCTCATGTACTGCTTGATAGATATAGAAGAGGGCTTTAGAGTCCTTCTTTCTATTTATCTTCAGAAAATCCTTCTCTGCCTATGTTATGGCATTATACTCTTGTTCATCAACTGGTTCTTCAAAACCATCTTCTAAAAATTCCCATAAGTCCTGGGAGGCAAACAGGGCTCTCATGGTAATGGCCCAATAATCATAGTTCTTCCAATTAAATTGGGGAAGCTGAGTATTTACAATACTAATACTAGTGCTTGATCCAGCCATTACTTATAGACTAAACTCTGAAATAAACTTGATTGTGTTTTTTTTTAAACAAACTGTTTTTGCTTCTTTAAAGGACAAAACTCTGTCTCTGAGGACTGCTCTTTTAAAAAAAACAACAACTTTGTTTTTTTTTAGAAATAACTGGACTTTACTTCTGCTGGGCTTGCTGAAGTTCTGCTGGTGAACTGCTGCAACAAATCCTTTTTCCTTCAGCTTCTTTGACACCTTCAAAGAGCCTAGAGAAGCTCTGATAACATGTTGGAATTTTCTAATAAATTCGAACACACAGAGGAAATAATATTCCTCAACTCAAACACAGAGATTAAAAATGATAGAGATGTGGACAGAGAGATGGAGTAAAACTTTATATTTCATTAAACTTGAAAACTATTACAAAATACAATATTTCATCAGAACTACAGTTCTGGATTCATCAAAATATTCCTCACTATGTCTTTCATTTGCTGCTTTCACACAGTTTTTCTGTTGTGACAACACCTAGTCTTCGTTGCGGCAAAACACAGAGTTTGATTTCTCTGTTTTTTGGTCTCTTTGTCTTCACTCTACATACACGCAACTTCAACTCTCTACGCACTAACAATACTACTGTCTGTTACATTATAAAACTCTATGACATAAAAATTTAAAATTCAAAATTCAAATTCTGTCCTTTCGCGTTGCTTTTTCAAATATAGGTAGGTGGGAGGTAACATGGTGTAGACCACAATTTGATGGATCGGGAGATGGTTTCTGTCATGCCACTGATGTAGGGATTCAAACCCAGAAATTTAATGCGCGGTTGAGTGTAAAAAAATAGATCAAGACTTCATTACTCTCGTCAAATCAAAAATTTGAATTTATGTCCTTCTTCTATTCTGTTTGTAGTTGTAATTAATTTCCAACAAAGTTAGGTCAGCCACAATATACCTCTTAATATTCCTGCCGAGATGGTTGGGTTGCGCTAACTTGCAGTGGAAACATTATGCAATTATGGCAAGTAACAGTGATAAACATTTTAAAAGAAGAAAAACAAAACAAATAAACTTCAAAATGGACAGTGTGAAAGGAAAATTTTGTTACCCATTTCCAATCTTCATTTTCGCAGCTGAAGCAGGCCAGATACACAATAACATATTCTAGAAGGGTCGAGAATTCCATACTATAACCCTAGCCATTCAACACAGATGTGATAAGGTTAGGTGTTAGCTTGATGAGAAATAGAAACCAAGATATCAACCTTGCAGAAGAGAAACTAGGGTAAACTATACATGTTATCAGTAAACAAAACTCAATAAGTTCACATAACTGGAAGCCACTTACCATTTGGAGATTAAAGAATCGATTCCATTTGAGCAAAGACCTGAACAAGATGAGACACAGTAGTGACAGACCTTTCTACCGAGTGACAGGATGGAAATGCTAATGGCTTCCTCTCGCAGAGGGCCGAGACGGAAGCTGGAATTTCTTGCTCCAGAGAGCTATGACGAAATGCCGGAGGCCAAAAGGAAAATGGTTAACGAGGAGAGGTCAACACCTCATAACCCGAGTTTCCCCGACACCGTTAGATCTAGGTTAAACATATCTACAGTATTAAAATCAACAACTGTAAACCTTAAATGCGGAACCATTATGTTGTGGAAATTCCGATAACTTCAAATGTACCATAACTCAATTTTGTGCCAAACCGTGCTAATGCATTAAATCATTAACTCAGAGTATAGGTGTGTTATGAATGTGAATTACCGCAAGGATCTTAAATGGCGAACAGGTGGATCACACATTGGGTAGTGGAGAAATCAAAATATGACTATAGAGTTAGCTGTGGAATACTGTAATAAGAGCATATGTATATATATATGTGTTTTCTGTTTCATTGTAAATTCATTAATAGTTAAATATATAATGGTTCGTAACTTCCGGATTATAGTTGTGTTGATTATGTCTTAGACATGTAAGTGTATGTATAATGAATAAATAAATGTGTGTAGGGAGAAAGTAATTTGTTTTGTTTTTAATGAAGGTAACGATGGATGTTACATAACTCGTAGATGCAATGGACCTGCAAACAAAAGTCGAGGCATTATCAATTTGGTTGCAAAGGTATCTAGTCGTCTGCCAGCACTAAGATGGTTGTGACTTGATGAAAGTGAAAATTATAATATATTTTTTCACTCTTAAGAAATACATTAAATTAAATTATTACATACCTATACCCAAAATAAAAATAATTAAATTATTACATACTTATACCCAAAAGAAAAATAGGAAATTTTAAAATGGAACTTTACCCTTTTTATATTTATTGCTTTATATTTATTGTGAACTGATAATTAAATTATAATAGATTTTTTCACTATTAAAAGAAAAGTTATTACATAGCTATATACAAAATAAAAATAATAATAAAAATCACGAAATTTTAAAATGGAACTTTACTTTCTTTATACAATAAAATGTTAACTATAATATTTATAAACATATTAAGTATAATATTTATAAACTGGATAATTTTAATGCATATTTCCCATAAAATTGAATTGCAATTTTATTTAATAGGTAGTGTGCACAAAATTAGAATTACATATGATTCTTAAGAAATATATTCAATTTTATTTAATAGGTAGTGTGCATGAAATTAGAATTACATATGATTCTTAAGACATATATTAAATTTTGAAGATAAATTTAATCATGATTTTTTAATTTATTAGGAAATTTGTTATTTTAAAATTAAATAGTTTTAAATTTTAAATTCATTTTGGTTAACTCATTTTAATCATAAATTTTTATTTTAACCAAAAAATACACCTAATAAATGTTGGCAATATGATGCAGAGTGTTGTCCTTGATGGCAACCCACTGAATGAATATGAAGACATGCGACTATTGACATGTGTTGTCCTTGATGGCAATTCACCTGATGAAGTTATTCTTGACTTGATGGACTTGGTAAATGATGTAAATCTGATGTGATATGATGTTTGTTGACAATATGATGTAGAGAGTTGTTCTTGAATGGCAACCCACCTGATGAAGATGATGGCAACTTACTTGATGAAGTTGTGCTTGATAGAATATGTCTTGATGAACCTGTTTAAAGATGAAAATCTTATGTATCTATTAAAGGAGTGTAAGGTAATGAAGAAAGGAATTCACACAAAGGATTCATAAAAAGAGTATGTCTTAAGGAATACGCTGATCTAAGGGAAAAGCCGCGTATGCACGCAGAAACAACGTGCCAAGTCGCATGGAAAAGCACTCACAAAGTACAAACCAGGGGTAACCACCACAGTATTGACCTGCATTGAGTAATGATTCGGCTCATGTGACCCCGGTCCGTGAATACCATCGGAAGTAATGTAGTTTTGGGCTCATGGTATTGGTTTGGCTCATGGTATTGAAAAAGGGTAAACCTATATAAGGAGAAGAAATTCATTGTGCAAATCATGAGAGTGGGTGCAAGAGGTCTGAACTTGAATGAATACTTCTCTATGAAGTATATCTGTATGGAAAGGGTAAAGGTTTGATGATAGATCTGAATGCAAGATGCACCAATGAAGAAAATGATGAAGAAGGGAATCTAGATCTGGAATGTATTTGTATCTGCTAGATCTGTTTATGAAAGGCTTAGATCTGAGATGAGGCGAACTTCTGTCTGAAGTAAAAGGATAAATCTGAACTGAATATCTGATCTGAAGAAGTATGCTGCTCTATAATGGTTGAAGATCTATACGCTAGTTCGCCGCAGAGGAAGCACGTATATACGCGGCTTCGCTGAATAAAAAGCGCGTATGTGCAGTGAAATCAGCTCTATAATTTGTACTGAAGTATACGCGGGTTTGTATGGAAGAAGGCGCGTATATACGCGGTATCAGTGAAAGGAAAGCGCGTATGCAAACTAGGGTTTGTCACAAGGGTAAGGAAATGTCCTGATTCTGTTTCATTCATATCATTGTCTAATGGATGTATTCTACAGCTTCCGGGTTGTTTGAATCGATAAGTTTCGCTTGATGTATGATTGAGTTTAAATGAATGGAGGGGTCCGGGGGGCCCGAAAAATTTGATGAAACGTGGCCTGCAAGTGGTGTCCTAAAGGAAGCTTTGGATCCAGTGTGAAAATTGATGAAACGTGGTCCATATTGGTTCTGAGGGTTGTAGCCTTCAGTCATGGGGTCGTAGCTCCCTTCCAGGTGAGGCTGGTAAACGAGAGCAGGGGGTCGTAGCTCCCTTCCAGGTGAGGCTGGTAAACGAGAGCAGGGGGTCGTAGCTCCCTTCCAGGAGAGGTTGGTAAATGAGCGCAGGTGGGTGCCTGCGTGCTGGTAGGAGTCTGCACCAGCACATATGTTGTAAGATGTTTTCTCTATAATAAAATATTGAAGGCTGAGCAACTACAGCGGTGGTTTTCTCCTGACTTGGGTTTCCACCTAAAATCCTGGTGTTCATGTGTGATGCTTATGTGTGATGGTTTATTCTGTTCTTAATGCACTTGTTTACTGTTTATAGAACATCTAATGAATGAATGATGGAATGATATAAGTGAAGAATCAATGGCATAATTAAATCTCTGTGTATACACAAGTTTTATGAAGGATATCCGCGTACATACGTTAGTTGTCTTCAGCAAAGTAGCGTATGGGTTTTAGAGCATGAAAAAGTAAAAAGTTTTGAATATGCAGTAAATACTGATTCACCCCCCCCCCCCCTCTCAGTATTTTTCCCAACAATTGGTATCAGAGCAGGTCCTTCTGCAGAAGCTTGATCGCTTGAAGGTGATCCGTCATAATGGGAAGTCTTGAAGGAGTAATGTCTATAAAGCCACCTCTATTCAATGGAAACAATCTAATATTCTGGAAGGTACGAACAAAAGCATATCTGCAAAGTCTTGGTGCAGACGTATGGGCAATCGTAGAAGGTTATCAGTATCCGGCAAGTATTCCTACTGATGCAGCAGAAAGGAAGAAGTATGAAATCAATGCCAAAGCAGTGAATGTCTTATTAGGAAGCATGTCTGAACCAGAATTTGCTAAAGTGATGCAGCTAAATTCAGCAAAAGAAATATGGGACAAAATCATTCTGAGTTATGAAGGAGATACAAAGGTAAAAAGTGCAAAACTCCAAACTCTTAGAATTGAATATGAAAATTTGAAGATGCATAGTGATGAGAGTATTGCCCATTTCTTCTTACGTCTAGATGATATTGTAAATCGAATGAGAAATTTGGGTGAAACCATAACTGATACTACTTTGGTGGAAAAAGTCTTGAGATCCTTGACTTCAAAATTTGACTCTAAAGTTTCAGCTATTGAAGAAAGGCAAGATCTGCAAACTCTTACTATTGTTCAATTACATGGTATTCTGACTGCTTTTGAAATGAGACAAGGGGGTCCTTCTCAAATTGGAGAAGCTGATTTTAAGGTATCTGCAAAAGGAAAAGAAAAGGAAGTTGTCAAAGAATTCAGCTATATATCCGAAGAAGAAGAAGCGAATTTCGTGAGAAAACTCCAACTAGGTACTGGAAGATTCAAAGGTAAGCTTCCCTTCAAATGTTTTGAGTGTGGAAAAGTTGGTCACTATGCTGCTAAATGTCCTTATAGAGAAAAACATGGAAAAGGGAAACAATTTGAAAAGAGGAAGAGTTATTATGGAAATGAAGATGATGATGAAGTGTCCAGTGAAGATGAAGAAGATTCTAACCATGATTTGAAAGTACTCATGGCAAAGAAGCAAAAGAAGAAGGCTACTCGAAACAAGAAGATATCTCAGAAATCTTGTATAGTAGAAATTGAAGGAGATGAAACAGGTATTAATCATTGTTCTTTTATTTCACTTAACTGTGCATGCAAAGGTAAAGATAGTGAAAGTAACAGTATTGATCTAGAAGAAGCTGTCAAGATTAAAGTTGAAGATCAACAAAAATCATCTAAAGATAGTAAAAGTCTAGAAGAAAATGATGAAAGTAATGATTGGTGTCAATTTGAAAGGAAGGAATCTATCTACAAAGATGTGATCTCTAGGATGAATGAAAAGATAGAAACTCTAAATGGACAGATAGACAAATATCAAGGGTTGTACGCTTATGCAACTAATCAAGGTAAAAAACTTGAAGCAGAAATCATCTCTCTAAAAGCAGATCTCGAAACATCAAATGAGAAGAATGAAGAGCTGCAACAAACCTGTGAAGAAAATGAAAATTGGTTGAAAGAAGAGATTCTAAATCTGAAGGATCAAGTAGAAGATGGAAGAAGGAAAGAAGAAAGCATGACAAAGCAATGTCAAGCCTGGGAGGTTGAGGTAAACATTCTCAAAGGTAAATTAGAAGAAAAAGTTAAACTTTTGAGGTTTCAAGATAGTACTAATATTTTGGACAATATTCTGAGTAATCAAAGGTCTCCTGCTATCAAACTTGGTCTTGGTTTCCATGAAAGTGTTTAAGGAGAATCTAGCTCACAAGGAAGTGCTAAAAATTCAGAGGATGTCAATGCAAAACCTGAAGTGTTGAAAGAAACAAAAGGTCAACCAACAATGATGAAATCTCAAAGGAAATCTGTCAATAATGTTGAATGCTTTAAATGTCATAATTATGGGCATGTTGCAGCAAATTGCAGGAGCAGATCATTTAAGCCTCAAACAAACAATTCCTACATAGAAAGGTACTCTGGGTTCTTCAAGGGATATTGTTTTTCATGTAACAAATATGGACATAAAGCAGCTGATTGTAAAAGGAGGAAGATTAGAAATACTCATTATGATTCTTATGCTAATTTCTCTGGACACATGAGATGTTATTCTTGTAACAAGTATGGACATGTAGAAAAAGAATGCAGGTTGAACAAATATGAGAAATTGGATAACTTCCAGCACACAAATAGAAAGTTCAAACAAATCTGGAAAAAGATGGAGGACCGATCAGAAACGTAGGGAATTTTGACCCTACTGCATTCATCTGCTTCTGAAGCTTACTTCTCTGATTGACTGCAGGAATGATGTGGGATACATTATGAGATTTAGTAATGTATCGTCACAAGGGGAGCAATGTATGATGTCTCTCATGATTGATTTGATTTTTCTGGTTATATGTATTTCTGACAGAGCATCTGATATGAAGAAGACAGGTACAGGAAGTACAAGTTCAGGGGGAGATGAAGTAATGTGAAAAATTTCTATGCTTCACTTTCCATACGTGGGTTCTATTAACAAAAGTCGCGTATACACGCAAGTTCCAGCAGACACAGTCGCGTATGCATTGATGATAAGAGAATTTATATGATAGCTAAAAATCTGGAGCAGATGTTCAGGGGGAGCATCAGTCTGACTGTTAATAACTGTATTATTGACTCAATATCATCTTAGTTTCTCAGTTCTAAATAATGATGATATGATACATGGTTTCTTACGTTGAAGATTATGGATGAGTCCTGTTTGCTTTTTGATGAAGAGTATTCATTGTTGAGATGAAAGTCTTATAATTCGGAGATAAGGGTAGTTCATGTAGAGATTGTTGCTGATGACTTGCTGATGAAGGTGTTCAGGTTGTGAAAGTTAAAGAGAAGCACTGGTTCAGGGGGAGCACCAGGTTGAAAACTAATGATTGCATTGTTGGCAATATGACTGCTTATTCTTTGGTTTTTGTGATGCTCATGCTCAAATGATGATGATTTGGTACATGGTTTATTATGATGAGATTTTGAGCCCTGGTTGCTGATAAGTATCTTTTGTGCTCACACATGGATGAATTGGATGTCGTTTGATTCAGAAATAAGAATAGATCATGCAGGGTTTTGTTACTATGGTTGAGATCTTTTGCCTTCATATGTTACTTCATGTTAAATCTTGAAGAACTTGATGATATTGGACCACATGGATGATTGCTTGACACATATTTGAAGATGTTGTTCTGGTATGATAATCTCTCTTGGAAAGATTGTATTGATGCTGCAAAGAATCTGAAGGCTTGGTTACTAATGTGCTTATGCTACAATCGTTGGATGACGCTTGAAGACACAACTACACTGTTCTACCTATCTGTAGTCCATGGAAGCATTCAAATATCCCAGAAAGAAGATGAACACTGTCTTTTTCTCACAAGAGGATCAGATCTGGTTAAAATATAGAAGATGGTATTGGATACGCGGGTTTCCTGAAACACAGTCGCGTATATACGCGAGTTCATGCACAGAAAACCGCGTATGTCTGATTGCTGACAAATTTCTGCTTGGGGTCAGCTTTCTTCAGCATAGCTGCAGTGTTGTTTGGTATCTCTGATACTGTTTGGTATCTCTGGTGGTGTTCCAGTTCTCATAATTCTATTTCTAATGTTTTGATAAAGATGCCTTGATGATTTATTGGTGAAAGTGTTCAGGATGCACAAACTAAGGGGGAGCCTTAGTCATATGAAAAGGATGCATGGATGCACAGATTCAGGGGGAGCATTAGCGTTGCTGAGTATAATGCATTGTTGGCATTATGATGGTTCTGAAATATGTTCTCTTTCTTGAGGATTTTCTGGTGTTGGTCTTAAAGTCATATTTGTAATTTGATGAAAAGGTCTTGTTGAGACCCATGATGTAAAATTGAAATATTCAGTCATGTAATGACTTGTCAAATTTGTAAACCCACTTGGTTGGGTAGCTGAGTCAAATTTTGTAAACCCACTTGGTTGGGTAGCTGAGTTGAAATGTGTAAACCCACTTGGTTGGGTACTTGAGTCTCATATGTAAATTCACTTGGATGGATCTTTGTTGTAAGTATGAGTCATTGGTGATAGGAAATTCATAGAGTCATGTACTTCATTGGAAAATATGTTTTGAAGATTCAGCATGAACTCAGGGGGAGCTTGGTCATGGTATCATCAGATCTGCAGAACGCTTCTTCTACGTGAGGAGAAAAGGGGAGAGTGTGTTGGTTTTGATCTGCCCTTTGCCCTTGATGTCAAGGGGGGAGAGTGACATGGTGTTTGAATGAAGATAATGGTGTCAAAGAATGGGGAGAGTGACATGGTGTCATTTTATTCTTAATGTACCTATCTGTTGTGGTGATCAAACACCATCGTGGTTGCCATCAAGTCCAAAGGGGGAGATTGTTGGCAATATGATCACAGGTGTTGT
Source organism: Pinus albicaulis (assembly GCA_034641835.2). NCBI lineage: Eukaryota > Viridiplantae > Streptophyta > Pinopsida > Pinales > Pinaceae > Pinus > Pinus albicaulis. The sequence continues at coordinate 431,457,354 of CM076583.1, forward strand.
CCTTGATGGCAACCTTCAGATAAATGTAAAGACATGTGTTTGATGACATGTATTTGTCCTTGATAGTAATTCACAGTGAAGCAACACTTGACTTGATGGACTTGGTAAATGATGTAAATCTGATGTGATATGATGTTTGTTGACAATATGATGTAGAGAGTTGTTCTTGAATGGCAACCCACCTGATGAAGATGATGGCAAATTACTTGATGAAGTTGTTCTTGATAGAATATGTCTTGATGAACCTGTTTAAAGATGAAAATCTGATGTATCTACAGTGAGTACAGAAGGTAATGATGAAAGGAATTCAGCATGTGCTAGATCTATGGTAAAAAGAGTATGTCTTAAGGAATACGCGGATCTGTCTAAGGGAAGTCGCGTATGCACGTGAGAAACAATGTGCCAAGTCGTGTATGGGAAAAAGCACTCATAAAGTATAAAACCAGGGGTAACCACCATGGTATTGACCCATTGCATTGAGTAATGATTCATCTATGTGACCCCGTCCAGGAATACCATCAGAAGTAATGTAGTTTTGGGCTCATGGTATTGTTTTGGCTCATGGTATTGAAAAAGGGGCCTGTGGTATTGAAGGCTCATGGTATTGTTTTGGCTCATGGTATTGAAAAAGGGGCCCGTGGTATTGAAGGATCATGGTATTGTTTTGGCTCATGGTATTGAAAAAGGGGGCCGTGGTATTGAAAAAAGATAAACCTATATAAGGAGAAGAAATTCATTGTGTAAATCATGAGAGTGGGAGAAAGATGTCTGAACTTGAATGAATACTTCTCTATGAAGTATATCTGTATGGAAAGGGTAAAGGCTTGATGATAGATGCGAGTGCCAGTGCCAATGAAAATAGTGAAAGAGGAATCTGAATAGATGTATTTGTATACGCTGGGTACATTTGTGGAAGGCTTAGATACGAGTGAGCGAACATACATGCGAAGTAAAGGATAAATACGAGCGAATATCGATACGAAAGTTATGTTGCTCTATAATGGTTGAAGATCTATACGCTAGTTCGCCGCGAGAGAAGCGACGTATATGCGCAGCCGCTGAATAAACGCTCAACGCGATGATCACTCTATAATGTGTCTTTTGAAGTATACACAGGTTTGTATGGAAGAAGGCGCATATATCAACGAGTATCGGTGAAAGGAAACGCGTGTAAGCTAGGGTTTTAACTTTGAAGCGAGGGTATGAAATGTGCGATCTGTTCTCTTGTGTTCTTTTTCTTATGCCTTGAATGATGTATTCTACGATTACGGGTTATCTGAATTGAAAAGTATCTGTTGGTGATGTATGTTTGAGCTTAAAAGTATGGAGTGGGTCCAGTCTGAAAATATGATGAAACGTGGCCTGCAAGTGGTGTCCTAAAGGAAGCTTTGGATCCAGTGTGAAAATTGATGAAACATGGTCCATAGAGGTGCTGAGGGTTGTAGCCTTCGGTCAGGGGGTTGTAGCTCCCTTCCAGGTGAGGCTGGTAAACGAGATCAGGGGGTCGTAGCTCCCTTCCAGGAGAGGCTGGTAAACGAGTCAGGGGGTTGAAGCTCCCTTCCAGGAGAGGCTGGTAAACGAGCGCAGGTGGGTGCCTGCGTGCTGGTAGGAGTCTGCACCAGCACATATGTTGTAAGATGTTTTCTCTGTAATAAAATATTGAAGGCTGAGCAACTGCAGCGGTGGTTTTCTCCCGACTTGGGTTTCCACCTAAAATCCTGGTGTTCATGTGTGATGCTTATGTGTGATGGTTTATTCTGTTCTTACTGCACTTGTTTACTGTTTATAGAACATCTAATGAATGAATGATGGAATGATATAAGTGAAGAATCAATGGCATAATTAAATCTCTGTGTATACGCGATTTTTATGAAGGATGTCCGCGTACATACGCTAGTTGTCTTCAGCAAAGTAGCGTATGGGTTTTAGAGCATGAAAAAGTAAAAAGTTTTGAATATGCAGTAAATACTGATTCACCACCGCCCCCCCCTCTCAGTATTTTTCCCAACAATAAATTATCCTCCTACTTCACATAAATTAGTAGTTAAAATGAATTTTACCCTAAATGTGCCTATCACTTATATCAATGAAACTTATTGCTATTTCAGTTAAAATGAGAATGAACTTTTCTTCTTTAGATTTAAGAGACAAAAAATGTTAAATAAAAATATTTTAATGTTGTATATAAAAACATATTCAATGTGGGTTATCAATAAAATATTTTAATACAAATTAATATTGGCATATACTTAAAAATGAATTTATAATAAACAAACCATTTTAATTTACGTGATAAAATGGCTAGATGTACATGTTATGTAAAATATTTTAATGTCAATTACATATATATTGTATATCACTTAATTTTTTTTTACATATTATAAAAAAATAAGTTTTTATGGTTAAAGGGATTATTGGTCCTATATACACTCTATCTAGCATTCAAAAATACAATTTAAAAAATGAAAAATAACACATTGTATTTTTCACTGTAAAGAAGTTTGCACGCGAAGAAATTTTTAATATATCTTGGCTCATGTTAGATCCCTACTTAAGATGAATCTATGCTGGTTTAAAAATTGGGAGGAAAATTGTTTGTAATGAGATAATTTATTTTTAGATTTAATTTTAATTAAATTGTAAAAAATAATATTATACAATTAGTTATATTTCTAATGAATTAAATATCTTTGAAATCACAACTCCAATAAAAAAACAAAAAACACTCTTTGATTTGGGGTAAGGATTTTTCAAAAGTATTTAATTTGGATTAAAAAAATATGCTATGGGTTTTTTTTTGGTTGAATAATAAAAATATATAATTTGTTTGTTGTTTTTGTTTTTAGGTCATGGGATATGTTTTTTGGTTTACTATTAAATAATTATGAAAATATAAAACCTAGGTAAATGATTTCCAAAATGATGCCCCTCAGTTTTTCCTATCCATAATTGTAAAAAATAAGGGTGACTTTGCTTATGAGTGGAAATAGAAGTGGAAAATTATTTTGTCGGTAGTATAAAAAATTAGTTGAATACTATACTAGAGAGTTCATACAAAAGCTCCTGCTAAATGTTTTTCAAATCCCAACTCCAATAAAAAACACTCTTTGATTTGTGGTAAGGATTTTTCAAAAGTATTTAATTTGGATTAAAAAATATGGGTTGTGGGATTTTTCTTAGCTTGAATACTAAAAATATTTAATTTGTTCTTTTGGGTCATGATTTATGTTTTTTGGTTTATTATTAAATAATGATGAAAATATAAAACCTAGGTAAATGATTTCCAATTGATGACCATCAGTGTTGCCTATCCATAATTGTAAACAATAAGGGTGTCTTTGCTTATGAGTGGAAATATGTTCCACTTTCCTTTGAAGTAAAAAATTATTTTGTTGGTAGTGTTAAAAATTAGTTGAATACCATAATAGAGAGTTCATACAAAATATCCCTGCATTTGCGGTTCCATTAGATGATGTAGAACTATAAAAGCTTCAATTGCTGACAATATAAGAATCATCATTTGAATAGTTGTCACATCTTATATTGTAGGTGACAAGAAGATCCCATCTCTCATTGCCAAGAATGATGTATAATTACAAAAGCTTCAATTGTTGACAATATAAGAATCATCATTTGAATAGTTGTCACATCTTATATTGTAGGTGACAAGAAGATCCCATCCATTGCTAAGAAAAGTGCGCATATGACACCACTGGTTGTTTGATATGTATAGACAAACTATGAGACTTTCATCATCTCAATATTTCAAATATTATTTTAATTGTGTATTACCAACTTAACACAAACACACTAAACAACTTAAATATAATACAATAATTATTATTTCAAACCAAAGTACAACTTTTCCAATTTAACAATCTTATCTACCTCTCTTTGCACCTTTTGGGGAGATTAAGTGTTTGCACATATATATCACACAAATTTTAATTGTGGAGATTCAGTCCCACTTTATCATGGAGATTCTTGATCTGTAAATAGGCTTTATTACAATACCATGGACCAATACCATGGCTTATGAATACCACATACTAAAAAAACCTTCACTTATTTCATATTTCACCGGTTCATATGACATTTTTTAAATTAATTAATTTAATTAGAAGGTCAACAGTTGCATAACTACTTTGAAGATAAATCTCAACCATTAATTTGTAAACACTATTTTTAATTTCTTTTTTCTTGTTTTTGGGAGTTTTGAAAAAGGTTTTTGTATAAACACTTAAATTAAAATTTTATTTTTTATATTTATAAATATAAAATTTTAGTAAACAATTTAAAAAATTAAGACATCCCAATGATTTGTATCAGTAAATGCTAGCAAAAAAGACATGAACATAAAACAATTAGAGTATACATTATTCACTTAAAATGCAAATATTTGGTATTTATTCAATCATTACAAATCCTTAGTTATGAATACTTTCAAAATTTATTTAAGTACAAAAAAAACTTAATAATGCTCACTTTATAGTTGTGGATATGAATAATTTGAATGTTTTCCATTAGGCTAATACAAAATATGAGACTCTAATAAATCAACTAGTTTGTTGTTTCTATAATCTACCATATAAATATTATATAGTTTTTTTTCCAATTAAAACCAAAACAATGTTTCAAATTTACTAAATGTTGAAAGTTTATGCATGTAAAATTAAATTTTATAGAAGTGTAAAAGACTTGTATATGCATTTTTTTCCCTTTTTCTAGATGACTATTAAAGTTTTAAATTTTTTTAAATAGGTTCATATAATTATTAGCACAAATTAATATAGTAATTTTAATATTATAGTTGTTCTAGAAACATAAAGTTTTAATTGTGAATTTGAATGATGATGGCGGTGATTAACATCCCCTAATATTTGACTTTAAGAAAGTAAGAAATTACTCATAATTTTTTAGAATTTTTATTTCTATGCTTGAAAAAACATTAAGAAAAGAGTTCAAGATCACCATAGTTTTGCTCACTTAAAAGGTCAACAAGGTTGAACTTGTGACAAATATTTTGAAAATTAGATCAAATGTTCATATTAAAAAGAAAATGTAAGAGAAAGTTCTTTTCATTTCATCCCTTGTATTATTGAAAATGTGACACTTTTTCATGCCATGGTGTTTTGGGAATTGACCAATTCCTAGTTTCACAATGAAGCTTGTGAGAATCTGTTTTTATTTTAGCAATGATTATTTTATTTTTAATAAAAAAATGAGATATATTTACTTTTGAGATTGGGGTTAATAAAATCCTTATAATATATTAGTTCCCTTTTTCTCTCTAACTTTTTATCACCCCACATTTTCTCCTTAAAATTTTAAAGCAACAATATTTCTAATATTATCCTTATTTTGCAAAATGATCTCCTCCTTTATCACCCAATGGGCTAGCCAAGATTGGGCATACTTAGTCCATCCTTTCTTGAGAAAAATTTGGGGGTTATCACTAGGTTTAGAAACAATGTTAGGAAATCACTTGACTTTCATTTTGTTTAATTTCTTCTTATACATAAGATACCTAATCATAGCCAACTTTCGATGGGGGGACGAATTGATTCAATCACGTGGATATGATAGGGATTATTTCTTTAATATTGAGATTGTAGGTTATAAATTGCTTTTGATTTGTTTTATCTTCCTCCAAGATTCTCTAGAAATAATACAACCCTAAACCTCATATCCATATTAAATAACAAGAGTGGAAAGAATCTGAAAGAGGGTTTTGTTTATTACCCCATGTCCAAATATATGATAATTTCAAGGGTTTTCAAACCCATAATAAGCATTAAATCCTCCATTTATACTTTTCTCATTTTTACAATTCTAGTTGATCTTGTGATGGACATTGATTCCAAGATATTTGTATGAACTTCCTCTAAGACATTGATTCTTGGATGTATCACATGTGATATTTTTGTATTTAATTATCAAGATTTATTTTTTTCAATATTAATATTCATACCCATCTTGGAGAAAAAATATTGAAGGATTCTTATTAGTTTTCTAAAATTGTAATGGTTGTTGATGAAAAGAAAAATATTTTCAGAGAAAAAGAATATAAATTATTGCTATAGCGATAGATATAAGGCCAACACAATTTTCATCTTTCAAATACTTCATAATTAATACTTATTAATTTTAATAGTTAATATTAATAATTATTCTCACACTCACAAGAAACCTCCACTTGTTGGAAGATACCAAAATTTTCAAATGCTAAGAATATACTTTGCAAAATAAATGTGAATATGAGAAATAAAAGATCATCTCAAATGTGAAATGGAATTCTCTTTTATCTAGGATTTTAACTTGTAACCAAAGGGACTCACTAATGTGAGTGCCATAATTTTTATAGAAACAAGGTTTAGAGTCCTTAATTTTGATGGACGATGAACAACATTTTGATGGTCGTCGAATCGATCCAACATATAAAGTAGTTTGCACATAGTTTAAAACATAGGATTGATAAGGGGATAGAAAACAAGGATGGACAAAAGATGATGCCTCTATGTTTGTGTAACAATTTCAATGGGCATGGAATGGAATGGTGATCTGAATTAGATTGTTAGTTTTGTTGTGCTAATATCATCTTCATATTTATATTAGAAGTGTTGATCTTTTCTTCTTGTACACAGGTTTATTGAAGTGCTTATGAGTTATGATTGATTCAAAAGTAAATTTGTAGAGATAAAATTGAATACTTGAACATAAAAGCATGGAAACTAAATGCTAGACAACATCATATAAAAAAATAAGAAACCATCACAATTGAATCAATAACACTTTGTTTTCATGAAGGAGTTCACCCCTCCTAGGCTACATCTCCTTGGTTCAACTTCCATGGCATGGGCCTTTGTATTAGCTCAATTGTGAAAATAATGTTGTTTACACTCTCCTATTTCCTCTGTAACCTACTCCAATATGTACAAAACATCAAAATCTACCAAGACTGGCTCTTCCTGAGCCAAAATTGGTCAAAATTTGGCTCAAATATGGAAAAAAAACATTCCTACAATTTCTCCTACAAATTTGGAGAAGACTCTAAACAGCTCTATTATTTTGGTGGATTTCATTGAATCTGAAGCCACTGCTAAATCCGCTGCCAGTTAAAAAATGTTTAATTAGTAGTTAAGACGACTTAATATGGGATAAGCGCGTCGTAACTGCGCATTTATCCAAATCTGATAATCCGGTATTAATTAACATAACCTGTGGGGTTAATAATAATAAAACAATGTTTAACATTAATCTTTCTGTCGGTTTGCAATCCGCTCCACCCATGGTCCTTACACTGCAGTCATATGGGAGGGGGTTGTTCCCATACGAACCCACGTTGTCATCTTTGATAACCAATAAATGGTGGTTTTGGCCCTTATGGGTTAAGACCCATTGGATAGTAGAGACGGTAAGGCAGTAGAGTGGCATGGGGTAGGTCGTGGGTTTGAGCCCGACCCCGACACCATAATTTTGTCCCACCGTATATATTTTAACCCTTAGACATAGACTTTGGTTATTACAAATAACTCCGCCCGCATACATATGACTCTGCATGTCCAAAGTTACAACCTCAGGGTATATGAAATATATTCGGCCATACATATGATTTTTCCTGTCTAAAGTTACAACCTTAGGGTATATGCAATATATTCGTCTGTCTCATATCGAAATGTTTCGACCTTGGATAAATAGATATGCAGCCTGAAACATATGTAGGTCCAAAACTTTGACATAAACTCATAATTTATAATTTCAACATAACCAAAGGTTGGATGGGTCTATGAGAGGGGGCACGTGGCACCCCCTGACTACACCACGTGTCCAGCTCTGGTTGGATTGTTCCAACTAAAAAAATTTCTCCTTCAACCTTAGGATAGTTGTAAAAAAAATTCACCTCCAAATTTCATTAGCAAATCTGGTTGTGACACTTGTCACAATGTCATTGGGCTAAAACTGGAGAATATTCCCTGAATATACCTAGAGTGCTGATTGGGCTGCCATGTCATCAACCTGTCACTGTTCTGCATTTTTTTTAGCTATTTGAGCAAACATACAACATGTCATAACTTCCTCATTTGAAGTCAGATTTTGATGAAACGAATTTCACTAGATTCCTGGCGATGAGCTCTATGCAGTTGCTCTAGTTTCGATAAATTTTGAGAAATTACATTTTTGAGCTTAATATTGAGCCTCTGATCATTCCTCCCCACTAGAAGCCTTTTGGACCCCAAAAGATACTATTAATTGTTCATAAGGTGAGGGTACAACACCCCCACCCTTTCAATCTCCATCCATTTAGTCTTGTAAATATTTTGTCCCTTAAGTCCCACTCTAAGGTATTCAACATTCCCTCTTCTTGAAGTTCTGGTTCTTCTATCAAGTATGAGATCTTTATGAAGTTCAACAAGATGTTCTGGCGAGAAATCATCTATTGATGGCTGCTGAAAATTATCTCCTTGATCATCAATCCAAGGAGTCTAAAAAAATCTCAAATTATCAATATTACGACATAATATATTTGCATATAAGGAGGAAAATCTAGCTTAAATGCATTGTTACCAATATTTTCTAGAATTTTAAAATGAACATAACGGATTGGCTTAAGCTTTTTACCTTCCCCTTGAATTATTTCTTTGCTGATATATAGCCAAACTTCATATCCAAATTGGAATTTCTGATCAACATTATGTTTCTCATGCCTTGCCTTGTAGCTTCTTTGACTCTTTTCAAGTTGTTCTTGCATTGTGTGATGTACCAACTGTATTTTCTCAATGAAATTCATTTCCTTATATATGCCACTATGACCATCTATAACAACATATTTCTCAAAGATGAAGTCCAAAGGCGATCTTGGAAAGTACCCAAGACATGCCTCAAATGGCGATTTGCTTGTGGAAGAATGCTTTGCCCTATTGTATGCATGATGAATGTAATGAAACTGTTCATACCACAACTTGGGATGTTTGTTGCAATAACCTATAAGAAGATGAATGACTGTCCTGTTCACCACCTCAGTCTGACCATCTATTTGTGGATGAAAGGTTGTACTCTTCTTCAACTTGGTGTCCATCATGTCCCACAATTTTGACCAAAAATTCCCCACAAACCGATAATCTCGATCACTTACAATAGAAGTAGAAAGACCAAAATTAACCCATACATTTTGAAAGAATAGATGAGTTTTTTTTTTCACTGTAATTTGTTTTATACATGGAATCAAAAGACACATTTTGTTGAACCTATCTACAACTACTTACAAGTAATCATGACCTTTCCTTGACATTAGAATACCTCCTAAAAAATCCATTGAGATACTATCCCAAGGATGTGAAGGTACCGAAAGTGGAGTGTACAATCCTAGTTTCCTATTGCTAGGCTTACTTATTGTGCACAAAGAACATCTTCTAATAAAACGAGATACACTATCAATCATGTGTGGCAAATAACAATACCTTTGGAGATTCGCTACCATCTTGCCTACACCAAAATGTCCAGCAATCAATGAAGTATGCACCTCCCTTATGATATTGTTTCTTTCTCCCTGTGGAATACATAACTTGCCCAGGTGATACAACAAACTGTTATGTACATGATAATCTAACTCTTCAATTTGGTTTCCTTGACTCAATCTTTCATACACATCTTGAAAATCACTATCATATGCATATTGTTCAATCTAAATTTCATGCATAACTGAATTGTTCTTGAGTATAATAGATGAATTTACAATAGTCCTAGAGAGCATATCAACTACCTTATTGTAGATTCCTTTTTTATACCTGATAACGAATGGAATTTTTGTAGAAAGCCCATCCATCTGAAATGTCTTGATTGCTGCAACTTTGATTATGACTGTAAGTACTGCAATGGCTGATGGTCGGTATGGATAATGGTCTCTCTGCCCATCAAATAATGCTTCCATTTATTTACACTTTGTACCAATGCATATAACTCTTTGTCATAGGTGGGATAGTTAGTCACAGCTCCATTAAATTTTTTTGAATGAAATAAAATAGGCTTACCATGCTGCATGAGAACTTCTCCCATGGCGTGATCACTAGCATCTATTTGGATCTCAACTGGTTGTCTAAGATCGGGAAGAGCCAATACCATTGATGAACTGATATTTTTAAAGCATCAAATTATTTCTGCTGCATATCTCCCCAATGGAATACTTTCTTGACAGTTTTCAATGCATGTAACAGAGCTACAATGGAAGAAGATTATCAATGAATTTCCTCCAATATTGTGTTGCCCCAAGAAAGATTCTTACCTTCGTAATTGTATTTGGCTTGGGCCAATTCAGAATGACCTCAACCTTGGAAGGGTATATCTTCAATTCACCTCCTCTAACAATGTGTCCCAAATACACTAAATAAGTCTTTCCAAACTCACACTTCGACATGTTTAAAAAAAACTGCTCTTTTTTCAAGACATCAAGTACCTTGTTCACATGCATGACATGTTCATCTCTTGGTTTGCTGAATATAAAAATATAATCTATGTAAACAATGACGAAGGCATCTAGAAATGGTCTTAAAACTTCATTCATAACTTTCATGAAATTAGCTGGAGCATTTTTTAGACTGAATGGCATAACTAGTCACTCAAACCATCTTTGTCTAGTTTTAAATGCAGTTTTCCATATGTCCTCCTCAGCTATTCTAACTTGATAATAACCACTTCGTAAGTCTAACTTAGTGAAATACTTTGCATCAGTTAACTTATCAATCAAATCACAAATTCGTGGGAGTGGATAGCGATCCTTTACCATGATTTTATTCAATGCACAGAAATCCATGCACATGTGCCAAGTCTCTTCCTTCTTTGGTACCAAAACAATCGGTGAACCACATGGCGAAGTAGATGGGCATACGGTAACTTTTTTTCAGAAATTCTTGGATTTTATTCTTTATTTCCAAACTCTCCATGATTGACATGTGATACATACCAATGCTTGTAAGTGGAACATCTTTTTGCAACTGAATCTCATGCCGAATTCACCTCTTGGGAGGTAACCCACTTGGTTATTGAAACATCTCGCCATGCTGACTTACCACATCAAACAAATCATATTTTAATTTTTCATCACATCCTTCAAAAGATTCACATTCAATATCATCCTTTTCTTGATCACGAGAAGAACAAAATTTTTACTCTCATTAACTAGTCTCTTCATTTGCCCTACATTAACTAAAGAAATATTCAGCTTTTTGCGATGAGCTCTCACAATATACTCCACCTCATCCTTGAGAAAATGATATTTGTTCTCATTGCAATGAAATACCGCTTTCCTATCATAAAAATATGGACTTCCCAAGATAATTCCAGAAATCTCAATTGGAACCACATCTAACTCAACTTCATCAACAAAGTTTGCAATAATGGAAAATTGAAATATGCATTTCCTTGTAACCTGTAAATTGGAATTCTTGACTATCCAACCCAAATGGTATGGTTTATTATGTGGTACGGTTTCAAGGTTAAGCATTTTGACCAAGTATTCTGAAATCAAGTTTGCTTGCGACCCACTATTAAACAATGCATCAATATTTGTATGATTTGAAATCAACCTTACATTTAACAATTCTATCCTTGTTTCTTCATTTGAAGTGTTTTTGTCACTATTTGAGTAACTAATACTTGTTGTGGCTTCTTTTCCCTTTTTCACCATGACTACAATCTTGGTCTCATCACCGAAATCGGATCAAAGATCATGTTGTGTGGTGGAAGTCATTTTTTGTTTCCCCTTATTTTTTGGTTTATTATGCCTTAGTTTGGGATGTAATTTCCAACAACGAGATTCATCATGCCCTTCTTTGGAACAATTTTTGCATGTATTTTTCTCCCCTTCTTTCTTAATACTTTCATTCTTCTTTCCCTTCCACTTTCCTCCCTTCTCTTTTCCCTTACCCTTGAATGGATTCTTCTTACCACCCTCTTCCTGAATGTTCTTTCCCCTTGCTTCAAGATGCGTGGCTTGCACACATACTTCATCTAAATTTCTTGAGTTAAACATAAGGATAGTATGTTTCAAATAGGAATGTAAACCCCCAATGTATTTCAAGAGTGTGTCTTGGGAATCAAGTTTATTCCTAACAAAAAATCCATTTTTCTAAACTCTCGGGTATACTCTTGAACTGTTTGACCCTTGAGTTGCCTAAAGTTTTTCCAAATCATAATAGATTTTTGCATATAAGCTAATGGATAACATTGTCTTTTAATTAAAGAAATAAATTCAACCTACGAAATGGATATCTTACCATGGATTCACATTTCCTCGAGTCTTTGCTTCCCACCAGCTAGTGTTGCTCCTTCTAGCCTTAATGAAGCCAACTAGATATTTATGTCGTCTTCTTGTAGATTCTGAATTCTACAGTATACCTCCAATTGATAGATCCAATTTTCCAACTACTCTACATTTACCTTGCCATTGTACATGTAAAGTTCAAACTTAATGTCCAATTTGAGTAATGGAGTTTTTCCTTTTGGGGTTTTTGAATGAGCATGGGTGGTTTTTGTGGTGGAAGTGGAAGATGATGTAGATGAAGATGATGAGGATGAGGATGGTGGAGATGGAGGTGGATTTACTCCATTTCCCTTTGAACTCTTCTCTTCATCATTCGTATCAACTAAAGTTCCTTCTCCACGTGGTGGCTTAGAACCTTATCCTGCCCTTTCAGCAGTGAATGTATCAAAAATGATTTTAACCATCCTCTTTATGTCATTGAAGTCTCTCTTGACATCTTCCTCTTCTGAATGTCCTTGAGTCTCTCCAACACCTAACATGATGGCTATGGATTCAACCTCGACTTTGATGTTTGTACCACTTTAATCAACTCAGCTTCTTGTGGTATTTGTACCTCCTTAATCTCAACTTTCGTAGATAAAACTTGAGGTGATTCACATGCAGCTATGAGTGGAAATTTGGGTGAATATGATGCTCTTGTAGCTCTCCTTGTTTTGGTCCTAACCTCAGGAATAGCAACCAATACTTTCTCTTCTCCTCTCTGCAACTTCAACCTTGTAAGCATCACAAAATTGCAACTATTAAAACCCTTCTTGCACAAAACTTAAGCAAAAACAGAAAATAACGTTTGCTATGATACCATATTAATCTGGATTTGATTTTTAGTTTTTCTATGCTAATATCATCTTCATATTTATATTAAAAGTGTTTATCTTTGCTTCTTATACAAGGGTTTATTGAAGTGCTTATGATTGATTAACAAGTAAATTTGTAGAGATTAAATTGAATACTTGAACATAATAGCATGGAAACTAAATGGTGAACAAAAGCATATAAACACACAACAAACCATCACAATTGAATCAATAACACTTTTCCTTTATGAAGGAGTTCACCCCTCTTGGGCTACATCTCCTTGGTTCAACTTCCATGGCATGGGCCTTTGTATTAGCTCAATTTTGCAAATAATGTTGTTTAAATTCTCCTATTTCCTCTGCAACCTACTCCAATGTGTCCAAAACATAAAAATATACCAAGAATGACTCTTCCAGACCCAAAATTGGTTGAAAATTGGCTCATTTATGGAAAAACAAATTCCTACAATTTCTTCTCCAAATCTAGAGAAGACTTTAAACAGATCCGCTATTTTGGTGGATACCTCTGAATCTGAAGCCGCTGCTAAATACACCGCTAGTTAAATAAAGGTTTAATTAATAGTTAAGACATCTTAATCTGGGATATGCACGTCTTAGCTGCACGTTTATCCAAATATGATAATCTGGTTTTAATTAACATAACCCATGGGATTAACACTAATAAAACAAGGTTTAATATTAATCTTTTCGTCGGTTTGCAATCTGCTCTACCCATGGTATTTACAATGCATTCATATGGGAGGGGGTTGGCCCGTAGAGCTGGCCCCCTCTAATGATCCAGATTTATGCAGGAATACAACAGAATACACATGTAACCATAAATACAAATATGCAGCGAAAATAACACTTCATTTCATTAATATCAAAGAACTAGAATTTTCTTACAAACAAAATGGAAATAAACTAGCTAGGGTGCTGGTAGCTTATCTCTGAGAAGAGATGTGGTGGCTACAGACCTTTGAACTGAGTTACAATGAGGCTCGAGGGCCTATTTATTATTTGGAAACAATGGAAAACCCTAAACATCCAAAATCCTAACCCTAGGAGATGAAGCGCCAAAACTATGGTGTTGTGTAACCAGCTCCAAAAATATAAGAAATGAGATATCAACGCCTTAGAAATAAGCCACTATGAGGGGGCAAGCTCCAATACATTACATGAATGAAAAATTCTTGGATGATACAATTGAAAAAACCTCCTTTCTATATATAGGAGTCCATGGGGCCACAATATAATCTTATTGGGGCCACAATGTAATCCTATCCGACCTAACAATAATAATATAATGGCACAATAATAACAATATGGGGGTTATAGAGGTACAATAATAACAGTAAGGGGGTTAAACTAACAACAATAAGGGACTATACTAGTAATATAGGGACATAACATGCTCCTCTCCTTCAAAAAAGTGTTGTCCTCAATGCTTGAGTAGCTCCGGGTGCTTTTTTATAAAATTCTCATCTTCCCATGTAGAATTTTTAGTGGGTAATTTCTTCCATTTGATGAGATACTCTGAAATTGATCGATTTCGTAGCTGTCGAGTTCTTGTTTTCGTTACTGCTTCAGGTTCCAATATGGTTTTTCCTTCCTCATCAAGTTCTGGAAATATTGTTTGAACTGAAAGTTTGTCCCCTATAACCCTTTTTAAGCATGAAACATGGAAAACTGGATGCACTCGCAAAGAAGCATGAAGCTTCAATTTGTATGCCATAGTACCAATATTTTGCAACACCTTGTAAGGACCATAGTACTTTGGTGATAATTTATTATCTTCCTTAGATTTCTTGAGGGACATTTGTTTGTATGGTTGTAGCCGTAAAAATACCTAGTCCCCCACATCAAAACTTCTTTCACTGCGATGTTGATATGCCTGTTGTTTCATTCGATTTTGTGCCAAATTTAGGTTATACTTTAAGAGCTGGAGAACTTCTTGTTGATGCTCGATGTGATCCTCCACTGCTTGAACCCTAGAATATTCCCTTAAAGAAGATGTGATGGATGGTGGATGATATCCATAAAGTTCCATAAATGGGGTCATTTTTGCTGCAGTATGGAAGGAAGTGTCATACCACCATTAAACGAGAGGTAACCACTTGACCCATTGTGCTTGCTTATCAGATATAAAACAACGAAGATATTCTTCCAAACATTTATTCACTATCTCTGTTTGACCATCAGATTGAGGATGATAAGATGAGCTATGAGCAAGTTGAGTACCCAAACAAGAAAATAATTCCATCAAACAATTTCCTATAAAAATTGGATCTCTATCACTTACAATAATCTTCGGGTTTCCATGTAGCTTTTGAATTGTTTCCATAAATTTTGTAGCAACTGTACTTGCTTTAAATGGATGAGATAATGCACAAAAGTGTGCATACTTGGTAAGTCTATCAACTACCACCATGATGACACTCCTTCCTTTGGACTTAGGTAACCTATGATAAAATCCATTGAAATCTCCTCCCAACGTTGACTTAGAATGGATAAAGGTTGTAGAAGACCCGGGGTCTTAATTTTCTCAACTTTATTTTGTTAGCAAACCAAACATTCCGCCAAAAAATTTTGAATATCAGATTTAAGGCCATCCCAAAAAAATTCTTTCTTCACCCTATGGTAAGTTTTCAAAAATCCCGAATGTCCTCCTAAAGGAGAAGTGTGAAATTCCAAAAGAATCTTTTGTTTTAGTTGGAAATTCTTGAAAATATATAAGCGATATTTGTACCATAAGGAATAATTTTTCCAACTAAATGTATCAGATGTACTAGGATCTTACTACAACTTTTGGATGGGTGTCCACACTTCTTCTTCCATCTTCCATTCATCCCTTGCTTTGGTTATCAAATCTGGTTGGATAATAGAAATGGCACAAAGAAATGCTTCCACCTCTTCATCCTTTCTTGAGAGTGCATCTACAACAACATTTAGCTTCCCTTTTTTGTAGATGATTTCAAAGTCATAACCCAACATCTTCGTGACCCATTTTTTCTGCTCTTCTGAAGATAGTCTTTGTTCCAAAAAGTGTTTAAGACTATCATGATCATTTTTTACCTTGAAGTGTCTTCCCATTAGGTAAGGTCTCCATTTATTTAGTGCATGTAGTATTGTCAAAATTTCCTTCTCATAAATAGCCTTTTGTAAATACTTTCCTTTGATTGAATGGCTTTCAAAAGCAATGGGTCTTCTGTCTTGCATTAAAACAACACCAATTCCATTTCCTGAGGCATCACATTCCACGATAAAGGTTTTTGTGAAGTCTGGAATAGCTAAGACTGGTGCTAGGCACATTTCCTCTTTAAGATGTTCAAAGGCCTCAGTTGCTTCAAGAGTCCATGAAAATTCATCTTTCTTCAATAATGTTGTTAGAGGTGTTGTTATTCTCCCATAATTATTAACAAAATTGCGATAATACCCTGTTAACCTGAGAAATCCACGCAACTGCTTTATGGTTGTGGGGACTTTCCATTCCTTAATGGCTTTAATTTTGTTAAGGTCTACCTCAACACCCTCGTGAGATACAATATGACCCAGATATTCCACCTCTTGTACTCCAAAGAAACATTTGGATGTTTTTGCATATAATTGTTTCTCCTCTAATAGTTTGAGCACCCTGTCAACATGTTGAACATGATCCTTCCAAGACCTGTTGTAGATTAGTATATCATCAAAAAATACTAGCACAAATTTTCTAAGGAAAGGTTTGAAAATGGAATTAATCAACCCTTGAAATGTAGAAGGTGCAATGGTAAGGCCAAAAGGCATGACCAAAAATTCATAATGAACCTCATGAGTTTGAAATGCTGTTTTCGGAATATCTTCAGTCTTCACTCTAATTTGATGATATCCTGACTGACGATCCAACTTGGTAAAATAAATTGCTCCATGTAATTCATCTAATAATTCATCAATCACAGGAATGGGAAATTTATCTTTAATAGTGAGCTTATTGAGCTCTCTATAATCTGGACACATGCGCCATGATCCATATTTCTTGTGCACCAATACTATTAGAGCAGACAAAGAACTTTGAATAAGTTGAATTATACTAGCCTCTAACATTTCTGCAATCATACATTCAATTTCGCTCTTTTGGACATAAGGATATATGTAACACTTGATGTTTGGAGGAACACTTCCTGGAAGAAAATGAATAGCATGATCATGATCACGAATAGGTGGGATTACTTTGGGAGTATCAAACACCTTGGAATGATTGTCCAAGACTTTTTGGAGATCTGGAGAAATAGATGATTTTGATGTTGGAACTTCTAGTGAGCATAATTGTGCAATTACGCCCCATTGTTATTTCTTCAGAAGCTTCGTTATGACATTAGAGATTATTATCTTTCGTGGCTTCCCTGCAATACCCCGTAATTTGATTTCCTTTCCTTCTGAAAAAATTTCAAGAAAAGTTCTTGAAAATTAAAAGCTACCATCCCCAAAGATTGTAACCATTGTACTCCTAGTACAACATCAACACCTCCCATTGGGATGGAAATCATTGGACTATTAAATTCATATTCCCCCATGGCTAGCTTGATATTATGACATTTTCCAGAGCAATTTATAGTTCCTCCATTTGCAACCATCACTTGACATTCTAGTGCTAGGTATAGGAAACAATTCAATTCCTTGGCTACCTTAAAATGAATAAAATTATGGGTACTACCCGAATCAATCAATACTATTACCTTTTTCTTCTTGATATGTCCTTCTATCTTGAGAGTTTTAGGAGTGGTAATTCCTGCCAATGCATTACATGATATGGTCAGACTCATTTCTTATTCTTCTAGGGTTTCTTCCTAGTGTATATCATTTACTTTTGAAGTTTCTTCTTCATTTTCTTCCTCCTCTTCACAATCTATGTAAAATATTTTCTTCTCAGCAAACTTATGACCTTTAGTGTATTTGATATCACAACTATAGCAAAGCCCCTTTGCTCTTTTTTCTTCCAATTATTGTCATGTCAACCTTGTAGGTTGTGGAAATCTAGGAGTAGCAACACTTCCATCTTTATAGATGTGAGTGGTAGGCTTCCTTGTCGCCATAATTTTACATTCAATTTTTCTTGCCAACCTGAATTCCTTCTCCAATGAATCAGGTTCCCAAACGTGAACTTTATGTTATTTGTTATCCTTTAAAGTCCCTATGAAGACATCAATCCTGTGTTCCTCTAGAATATCAATTACCCTTATATTCAATTTTTGGAAGTCCTTAATGTGCTCTGCCACTAAACCCTTTTGTTTGAGATTTACCAATTGGCTAAAGAAGGTCTTGCTCTTTGTATCTTCATAATGTGCTATCATTTCCTTCATAAAAATTGACCAAGTGACAATTTTTTTACAGGATAAAAGCCATCGATACCATACAAATGTATTTTGTTCTAAATGTAAAGTTGCAATGCATACCTTTTGTGTGTTTTGCACATTATTGAGATCAACATATTGCTCCATATGTAGTATCCATGTTACAGGATCCTTGCCATCAAATTTCCTCATATCCATCTTTGGAATATGGTGGTTCTTCAATCCAAAATTATAGTTTATGAAATCATGATTAACATTTGTTTTGTCCTCATCATGAGTTTCTTCTACTATATTTTCGCCATTAGGAATAATTTCTTGTATCAAATTTGACAAAACTCCCTTAAAACCTTCCATGTCTTCCTTCAAACCTTCCATTTTTTCTTCCATACCATCCTTCAAAACTTCCATAGTAACTTCCATACCTTTCTTCAAACCATCCATCTTAGCTTCCATGTTTTTCTTCAAGACATCCATTTCAATTTTTGTTTCTCTTTGTGAGAGCGAAATTTGGTGCATTTGCTCTTGTAATTTTGTTATGTCATGTTGCATTTCTTCATCTTCATGAGCCATAGTAGAGCCTTCTGAAGGCTTAATGGGTGTTGAATTATTTTTATGGGGCATTTTAGAACCCAATACTGATATCTATTCTAAAATATGCCCTTGGAATCAATTCAAATTGATTCTTCAAACAAAACTTATGCAATTCGGAAAAAAATACACACCTTTTTCTTGATTTTGAGGAGTTCAATATTGAAATTGAATTATCTTTGTGATTACGGATCTTAAATATCTAACATTTGGCCCTGCGGTAGCCCTCTGAATCCTCTTTCAAATTCCATAGGTCTGACCTGATTTGGATTCTTCAAGACAAAGTTATCTCCAATATCCC
>CM076583.1:431476782-431623758 GCA_034641835.2 Pinus albicaulis
CAATGACCTAATTATGAAATAGTTCAGTAGAGAAAACTTGTACGACTTGCCATGTGTCACTGTTTTCTCCTTCGGATATAAAATTGATAGAAAAGAAACTACAGTCCGTGCAATTCTAGACAATTTCTACAAAATTCCAATCTGATGCTCAGAGAGAGAGAGAGAGTTATGAAGATTTTCCCACGATCACCTCTTTGAGATGAAATTCGGGAGCCTGAAAAATACCTAACTTCCACAGATCATATGTCCGCAAATATTGCGAACCAAGCTCTGAAATTTTGCGAAGATCGTCTTTAAGATTTCTTCTTTGCGCTCTAAAAATTTCAGCTTCTAAACCTTCGTAGCAAAAAATTTATAGAGAAAATTCCACGATGACCTGTTTGGTGCAGCAAAACCCTAGAATCCAAAGTTCTGATACCAAATGTTGTGTAACCAACTCCAAAAATAGAAGAAATGAGATATCAATTCCTTATAAATAAGCCACTTCGAGGGAGAAACCTCCAAACATTACATGAATGAGAAATTCTTGGATGATACAATTGAAAAAACCTCCTTTCTATATACAAGAGTCCATGGGGCCACAATGTAATCCTAACTGACCTAACAATAATAATGTAAGGGCAAAATAATAAAAATATGGGGGTTACAAGGGTACAATAATAATAGTAATGGGGTTACACTAACAACAATAAGGGACTATACTAGTAATATAGGGACCTAACATATGGGCTCTGTTTGGGTAAATTGGTGTTTCAACTTATCGGGGACGTAACTTTGGCATGTGATCTCCGTTGATGGGCACCATACCTTGTTAGAAGGATTTATTCGAAGACTAAAAATTTTGATGTGAGAAACATCGGTTAATGGACCCATTTCTCTCCCGTTTTTCCCAAAAAACATCATTTAGGGCCTCAAAACGGCTTCGGAAGTTTAGAACTCGAAAAATTGCTAAACATAGTAAGTTGTGCCAAAACTGAAAAACTGAAAGAGACAATGGTGGGGCCCCAAGTGGAATAGGCGGTTGGCCACCAATATCCACCTAGATCATTCCTCCTCCCTTAGTAAGAAATGGTACCCATTGCGTTGAGTTCCTCCATGAGATTAGGAAACTTCTGCTGAACTTGGTCCCTGGTGAACCACTTGCCTTGGTGCATGAGTTGGCCAGCTTTGACAACCCGATACAGTTGGATATTTTTTTGGCGAGTGTTCTTGATTTACATGTCCATGATACAATCTATGGTGGCATGTTCCATGCAGTCTGGGTTTAAATCTATTGGTGTGAGTTGTTTTGCAATGTCAGAGGTGTCCAGTAGAGGTGGGAAGTAGGGACGAAGGCGGACCACTTTGAATATTGGGTGCAGACCAAGGAATAGTGGAATATTGAGCTCGAAGGCATTGTTCCCTACAACCTTGGTGATGGTGTATACCCATATTGGAGCAGGAAAATTTTGTGGTGGGGTCCAGTGAGGCGCTCCTTCTGCAAATGTTGCCACATTTTGTCACCCACCTGGACGTTGCGTGGCACCCAATGTTGATCATTTCGTTTCTTGTACTTACCATTGGCTTTGTCCAATATGTCATGAACTTATTGGCAGATGTGGTGAATGCGCTCAATAAATTTATTTACTTTGTCAGCTTCAGACTGGACATGAGTCGAATTGGCCTGAGTAGCCGCAAATAGCATGGCTAAGTCAATGGGACATAGTGGCTGGAATCCCAAACCCATCTGAAAGGGGCCATGGCCAGTTGAGCTATGGAGAGCCCGGTTATAAATGTGTTGTACATGGGGGAGACTCTCATCCCATGTGCGTGGATGCTTTGAATTGTACATGCACAGAATGGGTACAATCATTATGTTGATGACCTCTGTTTGGCCATCAGTTTGGGGATGGAAAGCTATGGACTTGGTGACCTTGGTGTCCAACATTGACCAGAGGCTGGACCAAAATGTGCTGAGGAACTTGCTATTGTGATCTGATATTATAGACTAATGGGATTCCAAAGTTCACCCACACTCGTTCAAAGAAGAGTTTAACAGTGGATTCTGTTGTGATATTATTCTTGCAGGCCTCCATAATGGCCATCTTCGAGAATCTGTCGATGACCACGAAAACACAGTTGGTTCCATGCTTAGTAGAAGGAAGGCCTATATAGAGGCCTTGCTTCTTGATGGTCAATTTGGCAATGGCGCAAGCAGTGCAAGATCTGATGTACTTCCCGACATCCTGTCAAAGGTTCGGCCAATAGAAATACTTCCGCAGTACTGCCACTATTTTCTCGACCCCGAAATGCCCGACAACTCAACTGTAGTGTGCTTCCCATATCATGTTTGCACGCTCGCTTGCAAAAACACAAAGGTGTCCCAGGTGACATAACAGTGCATCTTGGGGCCGAATTCTGGATCACTCTTGTAGAGATGCGGCTAATCAGAAGTCTCGTTCCTGCAAGAGTTGAGAATGGTGGTTAGTACCACGATCGACGATCGCCTGAGGCAGTTTGCAACATTATTGGTGCTACCTTTCTTGTACTTGATGTTCAAATGAAACTGTTGCATATATGTGGACCACTTATGATGGCGATCGTTCTGCAACTTCCCTTGTGTCTATGTGAACTACAGGGGTCGGTGGTCTATGTGGATGATTGTTTCCTTCCCAAAAAATGTAATGCTTCCATTATCGAAAATCATGCAAAATGGAATACATTTCTTTGTCATAAGTGGGATACTTGCGAGCTATTTCGGACAATGTATCATTGTGATATGCCCTTGGATGCCCCTATTTAGTAAGAATTTCCCCAATAGCATAGTCAGAGGCATCTGTCTCGATCTCAAATGGTTGTTGCAAGTCTGGTAATGTGAGCACTGGGGAAGAATAGAGGCAATGTTTCAATTATACGAAATTTGTCTGTTGAGCTTCCAACCAAAATTATTTTTCATTCGCTCCTACCTTGGTGACTAGAATCAAGGGCCGAGTGATATGAGATAATCCAAACATGAATATGCAGTAGAAATTAGCAAGACCAAGAAAGCTGAAAAGCTCTGTTAGAGTGGTTGGGGCTGGCCAATCCCGAATGACTTGGATCTTGGTTGGATCAACATGCACCCCCCTTTCATCAATAATGAATCCCAGATATTGAACCTAAGTCATGCCAAAAGTGCACTTCTCCAAATTTGCACACAACTTGTGTTGCCGTAATATTTGGAGGACTTGTCGGATGTGGTGGAGGTGCTCTTCCCAAGTCTGGCTAAAGATCAGAATGTCATCGAAGTACACCACTACAAATGAGTTAGTGAATGGCTGCAAGAAGTCGTCCATCAACCTCATGAAGGTTGCAAGAGCATTCGTTAACCCGAAATGAATGACCAGCCATTCAAAAATGCCCTCCTTGGATTTGATGGCAGCCTTCCACACATTGGAGGGTTCGATTGGTACCTGGTGATACCCAGACTTTAAGTCGATCTTGCTGAAATATTTTACCCCTTTGAGTTGGTCCAGAAGGTCATCAATCTGTGGGATCAGGTACCTATTCCATATAGTTATCTTTTTCAGTGCCCAATAGTCAATACAGAGTCTTCAAGTCCCATCCTTCTTCTGTACTAACACAGTCGGGCTCCCACAGGGCGATGAACTTGGACGAATGTGACCTTTCTGTAGCATCTCCTGAATCTACCTCTTGATTTCATCGTTCTTCAGAACAGAGCACCGAAAGATCGATCCAATGGGTAGCGGTGCACCTGGGGTCAAATCAATGGGGTGCTTGACCTGACAGTGTAGAGGTATCCCTGTGGGTGACGTGAATATGTCCCGTACTCCTCCACAACCTTGTCCATTTGTTGTTGTCGTGTAGAGGATCCATGTCTGGAGGTCGTGGCCACAATATTCTTCTTGCCCTGGGGGCGAATCATTAGGAAAACAAATTTCCTGGTTTGGTAAATGAGTTTACTGCATTTTTTTGCAGTAACTAAAGAGATAGTGGTAGGCGGTGGTACCTATGGTATCCTGTACAAATTATTTCCCAAAGTAACAATAACAGCGCGAGGCCGTGACTCATACACATCATGTCGCTTCCACAAGTATGGTTGGCCTAATAATACATTAGAAACATCAATAGGAGCAATGTCACATAATACCTCATCCGTGAAGGGATTTATGATATAGGGAAGGCAGCACTGCTGGTTGACGCAGAGATCCCGTCCTTGGTGAAGCCACCCAATGGTGTACGGCTGTGGGTGAGCTATGGTTGGCAAGCCCAACTGATTCATGACATCTATTGAAATGAGGTTCTTTTAGCTCCCATTGTAGACAATGAACTATAGCAAGGAACCCTTTACCCACATCTGGGAGTGGAAGAGATGCTCTGCTTCCTCTAGACCTTCCGGTTCCTACTTCTGGATCTTCGCAGTGGCAACAATGGCGTTGGGCTCCACATATATAATCTGTTTCCCTTTTTCATTCCCCTTGTCAGGTTTTGATTCAGAGTCAGAGCATGCATTTGATTCAGAAGCCCTCATCTCAGCCATGAGCGACTGCATGGCCCGACACTCACTTTTGTTGTGACTGGAGCTCTTACGAAACTCACACCACTTTCTCATGTCCTTCTTTGACTTCATGGTGTTGTTCTTTTCTTGTGGCTTTGGCAGGTTGTCTTGGGCTACCATTCCTTGGCTTTTTCCTTTGTTCTACGGTTTGGGGGAACCTTTCCCTTGGTTTTGATTCACAAATCGAAAGTCTCGCTTATTCTGTTTCAATTTTTTCTCAATCTTGGCAACATTTTGGTCTGTCGTACCAAGAGAGGACATGTTGAGGAACTCCATTTCCTCCTGAATGTATCTATGCAAAAAAATACGATACTTTAGCACCAAATGTTTCTCTGAATATTTGATACACAACTTTGTGTGCAGGGTATGGGATAGATTCGTGAGTTCATGCACATCTTGATCCCTTTTTTTTCTGCAACGTGGTCCATTACATGTACTTGTCCTCATAGCTCCCCATGCGATAGTATTGTTCCTTGATGGAGTATCAGAAATAATTCCAGGTGGGTATGACTAAGAATAGAGAGGGTTCTGTCTCATCCTTTTTCTCACAGTAGGTTTCCCACCAGTCCTTGACATGGGGGGTAGCTTTGAGGAGTGCACAAATAATCTTCTCCCATTTGGAAAAGTCATGAACCAAGAAATATCCTTCTAATAGATTCAACCATCTACCCACAACATCTGCATCTATTTGACCCTAAAATATGGGAATGTCAAAGTTTACTTGTAACTTAAAGGGAGTCGTGCCTCTAGAGTGGCTGTTGGATGCAGATGCGCCGCCGGTGGGTAGTCATTGAAGGATCTAGGAAAAGTTATCCATCATCACATTCTTTTTTTTTTCGAGGGCCTCCTCGAGAAATATTTTGATAGTATATCCTGCTCCCTCATCTTTCTTTTCGTCTTCCATGGGTGGTCGTCGGGGTTTGTGAGGCTGATCTTGCAAAGGTTCAACCAGATCGGGCCCTAACTCCTTATACCCCGACCTTGTTGGGGACATGCAAAGAAGGATCGAGAAAACGCAGACCGCTCTGATACCACCGATCCAGATTTATGCAGGAACGCAAAAAAATACACATGTAACCATAAATACAAATATGTAGTGAAAATAACACTTCATTTCATTAATATCAAAGAACTGTAATTTTCTTACAGACAGAATCGAAATAAACTAGCTAGGGCGCTGTTAGCTTATCTCTGAGAAGAGATGTGGCAGCTACAGGCCTCTAAAATGAGTTACAATGAGGCTCGAGGGCATATTTATTATTTGGAAACAATGGAAAACCCTAAATATCTAAAACCCTAACCCTAGGAGATGAAGCGCCAAAACTATGGGCCCCGTTTGGGTAAATTGGTGTTTCAACTTCCTAGGGACGTAACTTTGGCATACAATCTCTGTTTGACATGCACCATACCTCGTTAGAAAGATATATCCGAGGAATACAACTTTTGATGTGAGAAATATCCATCCATGGACCCAGTTGCTCCCATTTTTCCCAAAAAACGTCGTTTAGGGCCTCAAAACGGCTTCAGAAGTTCAGAACCCGAAAAACGGCTAAAAATAGTAAGTTGTGCCGAAACTAAAAAAATGAAAGAGACAATGGTGGGGCCCCAAGTGGAATAGGTGGGTGGCCACCAATATCCACCTGGATCATCCGAACCCCCGTCCTTGGCTTTGATAAACAATAAATGGTGGTTGTGGCCCTTATGGGTTAAGACCCATTTGATAATAGAGACGGTAAGGTGGTAGGGTGGCATTGGGTAGGTTGTGGGTTCGAACCTAACCCCAACACCATAATTTTTTCCCACCGTATAATGTTTAACCCTTAGTCATATACTTTGGTTATTACAATAACTCTGCCCACATACATATTACTCCTCCTATCAAAAGTTACAACCTTAGGGTATATGAAATATAATCGGCCATACATATGACTCTGCCTGTCCAAAGTTACAACCTTAGGGTATATGAAATATATTCGCCTGTCCCATATCCAAAGGTTTCGACCTTGGATAACTAGATATGAAGCCTGAAACATATGTAGGTCCAGAAATTTGACATCAACTCATAATTCATAATTTCAACATAACCAAAGGTTGGATGGGTCCACCAAAGGGGGCACGTTGTGGCCCCTAGTTGCACCACATGTCCAGCTCTGGTTGGACTATTCCAACTCAAAAAAAAATTCCTTCAACCTTAGGATAGTTCTAAAAAAATTTCATCTCCAAAGTTCACTAGAGAATCTGGTTGTGACCCTTGTCACAGTGTCATTGGGCTAAAACTGGAGAATATTTTCTGAATATGCCTAGACTGCTTACTAGGATGCCATGTCATCAACCTGTCACTGTTCTACAATTTTTTTAGCTATTTGAGCAAACAGACATCAGGTCATAACTTCCTCATCCAAAGTTGGATTTTGATGAAACAAATTGCGTTGGATTCCTGGCGACGAGCTCTACGTGGTTGTTCTGGTTTGGAGCATTTATGAGCACTTTCATTTTTGAGCTTAATACTAAGCCTTTGATCACATGGTCAGATGTTAATTCAACACATCGATTTCATGAGGGAAATAAATCTGTGTTAAAACGTAATACACAATACGTTTGTTTGAAAAGGGACATCGATTGTGTAATGATCCATCTAAACTTCTTGGAGGAACATGTGGAGCTGTATAGATTCGTTTACTTATGAATCTTTATTGCAATGCATTAACAATAAGGACATTGTGCAAAGTGTAGAGTGCCTCATACCAACATGGAATTGATTAATATACATGTCTGGAAAGTGTGGAAGCTCTGTGTGTAATGTCTCTCCTACTTTAAATCTCACTTAAAAAAAATTAACATTAAAATATGATTCCTTATGTTTTCTGGTATTCCACATTATATGACATTAATTATCACCAAAAACATAGGAAAAGTATTAATACGAAACATTGGTCACCATATAATATACTTGGAGCACTATTTAATACATCTGAAAACACTACCCATACAACTGAAAGTTCGACTTAGGAACTGCGTATTGTTTCACACATAACATATTTATTATGGAAATATAACAGAGTGTTATTTAATATAGATTTGATTCGAAATTAGATATGTTTTAATGAGTTTCATATCTTATGGTACTCAATGCTGCAATAATCAGTAATCCTGATATGTACTATGTCCTCCATCAATCCTCAGGATTTGGCCACAAATCAACGGCTCCCATTCCCCTTCCCGGATCGACGACTAATGATCATAGCAGTTAGGGTAACTGACTATCGGGCAGGAGGGTTAGAGAAGTTCTCACTTTGACGACATAGTGGAATGTGGGTTTCCTCTACAACTCTAAACCCTTCGCCCTAACTCTTGTTTAATTTTCAGTTTCCCTTTCATCGTTACTCGCTTTATTTTTGCTACAACATTACTAGAGCCTGGTAAAAAGATTTATGCCTAGAGTGTGGTCACCGCAAGTCGGGTTGTATTGCCAGTTTGCTCCAGTTCGTGGGTAAAAACCCCTTTTTTGAGTGAGGTCGAGGTGCCTTTATTACCCTTACCTGGTGTTTTTCCTCTATTGAAATCTACCCTTACTGGCTGTGCACTGAATTCCAACCTTAAATCTTCTGCAAAATTCCCTAAACCCTCTCACTCTGTGGAATAAATGGAAGGCTAGGGTTCAACATTCCGGTTAACTTGATTATGGCATTCAGTTTTGCTATGACGGTCATACCTTGGTTTTCTTTACTTTTTTACATTCTATAGGGGGTTTTTCTTAATCCATTAAACCGGTCTATGATAGGGATGGAAGGGCATGCTTCTCTTGTGCTTACAGGTAAGGTTTTACAATTATTTTTCAACTATTTTTGGGTTATTGTTTTATGAGGCTCAGGGTTGAATGAATTTCTAACCTTATGTTGTTTGATGGTAGGTAATACCTTGTGACCTGTTGGTTTTCCATGGACGGTTTATTCCTCATATGAAATTATCTAGCATGACCATCATTTCCATTTCACAGGTATTTCTCCACGGTGTACTTCTGGTTCAAGGGAAAGGATTCTCAGTAATGGCCATGGGTCCTCTGGTTGTTTTTAAGTTGGTTATGAACAGAGATATGCCATCTCTGGGTATTCAAAATTTTCACTTATCTTTTTTTGTTTTGTTTTAGAGGCTTGGCCAGAGAATTATCCTCTACCAACCTAAGAAATTTTGGTTATATGTAATATTCGGTGGCCACATTTGAGAACCTCAGATAGTGTTCCAAATTTATATATATATTTTCCGTGTTGACCTTGTTACTTTTCAAGCTCTGGTTACTGTATGAAATATAATATATTTTTGAGAATATGTTTGTTCTATTCATTAATTTTGTTAATGTTTAACATTATTAGGTTACCCTAGGCACAGAGTGCGCGAATTCATGATTGGGTTAATGTACTTGTTTTTACTGTTTTATGGTTAATAATTTACTAATTTAAGGAATTTACTGTATCTTCCTTCCTTATAGTATTTCGAATATCATCTTGCTATTCAATGTATTCTATTGTGATATGTTATGCAATTGTATGTAAAAGTATGCTGTCTCTGCTTATTTTCTGTTTATGTTTTTTGTTACATTTTCTTTCTCTTGAGCTTCTACTTTAATCTGATGTTAGTTTATTTTTCTCAGAAGGCCTCCCTCTCTTCCAGAGCCTGTAATATAGATTGTTCATCCCTTCAACTGGGTACCCTTTCCCCTCCTTAGTAGGACTGCCTGGGTTTACCCTTAATTGGGTTCCTGCTCTAACCTACTCACTATGACTTTTCTTGATTCTAGGTGAGTTGAGTACCATTTCAAAATATATTTGCATCACGAGCACGTCTAGAATTATGCACATATTCTTTACCACCTTGTCACTAAAAATATGCATCTTTATATGTACATGCATTCTATATAAATTAATCATATAACACTATGGTATCAATACACAGTAAGCTTTCCATATGCCTACAGAAACCCTCTATAATTTGTAACATATGACAGTGCAATTTTAATTTACAGTAAGGCATAAGATAGGTCTACAGGGATTCCCTATAATGTAGACATACAACAATGTAGCATTAAAAACATAACAAGGATTATCTACTTCTATACTAATTATGCATGATTCAAAACAGAAAAACAACTACTTAGTTGTTTCTAGAAGAAGAATACACAACTCCCACTTGATTATTGATACTCCTCCCAACCTGTGAGATCAGTCATTACTGCAGATCCCCCCGAGCCACTCCACACTTGGACTTGTGCGATCAATGACGAAAGGCC
Source organism: Pinus albicaulis (assembly GCA_034641835.2). Lineage (NCBI taxonomy): Eukaryota > Viridiplantae > Streptophyta > Pinopsida > Pinales > Pinaceae > Pinus > Pinus albicaulis. Next base: position 431,486,604 of record CM076583.1, read on the forward strand.
TTGACCACCTAATCCTTATCAGGCATGGTTCCTTTCATTCCCTTTCTCCTACCAACTCTGTCCAGATCTCATTAATTGCTTCTCTCTCCTCTCTAGCCTTAGATCCCCTGATCCTATTAGCTTTTCCCTTCTTAACAATGAGGAGAGTTCGAGTAGTTAACTACTCTACCCGCTACCCATAACTTTCCATAACTTTGTGAGTCTCTCATGTATATTTTCCAAGTTTGAGTTGTGTATTGACCCTCTTGTCATTTATTAACCACTCAATATAATTGCAACTTTAGCACCAACAAAAAATAAGCTTGTATTTCTAATTAATATTACTTCTTCAGTTCAGTAATTCAAATGGAAGTAAAATTCATTTTGTTCGGTTATTAAAATAAATAAAGTAAAATGTCATTTTACTTTTCTATTTTCACTAGGGGATATTACATCTCGCCCCCCTTGATCAAAACATCATCCTGATATTTTCTAAGGTTCAAATAAAGTTGGGTAATCATCTCTCACAAATTCTTGATCCTCCCAAGTGTCTTCTTTCAGGCTAAAGTCCCTCCACTGCACTTTAAATTGGGTGATAGCTCTCTTTCAAAACATTACTTCTCTCAGATCTAGTATACATAGGCACTCAACTATAAATTCCCTATCGGGTTCGACCTGTTCACATCCAAGAACACACAGTCAAAAATATTTCTTTGTAAGAACCCTACAACTATATGCATTGCACCCGCATCAATATAAGGAGACTTACCTATATCTCCTTCTAGTTTAAAATATGTTTAGGGTCATAAATTTATTCTTTTAGTACTGAAACATGGAATAAATTATGTATTTTTATGTGTCCTAGTAAAGCCAATTGATAGGCCACAGGTCTAATGCGGACTAAGACTTGAAAGGGGCCGCAAAATCGAGGAGCTAATTTGGCACATCCTACCCATTGCAAGGTGCTCTCTTTGGTCTAACTCACAGGTATACATGATCCCCTACATGAAAATCCCGATAAATTCATCATTTATCTATGTAGAATTCATGTTTGTCCTAGGTAGCCTTTAAGTTTATCCTTATTTTCCTTACGGTGTCTTCCATTTCCTTTAACATGTTTGGTCCCAGTAGCAGCTTGTCTTCTGGACTACTCTAGTTAATAGGTGTCCTACACTGACGTCCATATAGAACTTCAAATGGACTCATTTTTAAAGATGCATGGTAGTTATTATTGTAAGAAAATTCCACTAAGTGCATATATTCTTCCCATTTAGATGGTTATTGCATTAAAAACATTATAAGAATGTATTCAAGAACTTGATTAACCCACTGAGTCTATCCGTCAGTCTGAGGGTGATATACAATGATGAATTGAATATGTGTGCCTAATCTAACAAATAGAGTTTTCCAGATGGAAGATGTGAATTTCACATAATGATCTAATATCACTATCTTTGGTAACCCGTGAAGTCTAAAAATTTCTTTCATAAAAAAGTCGGCAATCTGTACAGTTTTGTAAGTGGACTGCACCAATATAAAATGAGCAGGTTTACTTAATTTATCAACTACTACCATTATCAAATCATTCTGTCTCATGGTTTTGGGTAGCCCTATGATAAAATATAAAGTAATAATTTCCCATTTCCATTCACGAATGGGTAAAGGATGCAGCAGCCCCACATGATGCTGATGTTCAATCTTGACTTATTGACATTCGATGCATCTGGAAAAATAATCAACAGTTTTTTCCTTCATGCGAGGCCAAAACTAATTCCTTCTTAGGCTGTAGTTAATTTGTGGTAACCAGGATGAGCCGTGTAAGGACTCCCGTGGATTTCATCCATAATTAACTGTTTGAGATTTCCATTGTTGGGGATATACAATATGCCTCTATAACGCATAATTTCCCTTGACTCAACCTCATAACCCGGCTAATTTTTTTTGTTGTTCCCAAATTTCGCTTCCTTCCACAGAAATTGGTACTCTGGGTCCTTCACACTAGCTTTCTTAATCAGATCTGTAAAATTAGTTTTAGATTGACTAATGGAGATTTCATATACATGATGAAGCTTTCTACTTAAAGCATAAAACACCTTATTCTCACGTCCCTTTAAATTTTTAATTTTGAAATGAAATTCACTTAACAACGTAGCCCATATGGCTTGCCGAGCATTAAGGGTAGGTTAGCAGAAATAATTATTCAAACTACTATGATCAGTTTTTAAAATAAATTTCTTACCTAGGAGATAATGCCGCCAAATTTTTAGAGCATATATTACAACTATCAGTTCTAAATCATGTGCAGAATATTTTTTCTCATGCTCTTTTAGCTTCTGGGGTCTGTAAGCCACTAATTTACCTTATTTAATTAACATTCTACCCATTCCTTCTTTTCTTGCATCCGTGCAAACTAAAAATTCCACTTCCGGATCGACAAGTTCTAATACGTTGGTTGTGGTAAGAAAATGCTTTAATTGGTCAAAGTTGTTTTGGCACTCTATTGTCTAGATGAAAATTTTCCCCTTTTTCTATAGAGAGGTGAGAGGGTAAGCCACCTTAGAGAAGCCTTCAATGAAACATCTATAGTATCCAGATAATCCCAAAAAGGATCAAATATCATAACATTTTGAGGAGCTGTCCAATCCAAGATGGTCTTAATATTTTCTGGGTCATTAAAAATTCCTTCCTGGGATATCACATGTTCAAAATATTGAATCCTATCCTTATAGAATTCACACTTGCTATACTTTGCATACAACTGATGTTCCCACAATATTTGGAGTACAAAACGAAGATGTTCCCTATGTTCCTCCATGTTTTTGGAATATATTAAAATGTCATTGATAAATATCAATACAAAATTTTCCAAATAATTATGAAAGATATTGTTAATTAGACACAGGAACGTAGCAGGGGCATTGGTAAGGCCGAAAGGTAACACTACAAACTCGTAATGTATGTACCATGTACGAAATGTTGTCTTGCATATGTCTTCATCTTTGATGCGGATTTGATGGTATCCAGATCATAAGTTTATTTTTGAAAACACGGTTGCACTCTTGACTTGATCGAACAATATTTGTGGCAATGGATATTTATTATTGACGGTGAGCTTATTGATTTGTTGATAGTCTATAAAAAATCGCAGCGTGCCATCCTTATTTTTAACAAAAAAAACAAGGGTGCCCCAAGGCGAAACACTAGGAAGAATATATCATTTTTCCAACAACTTTTGAATCTATAATTTTAATTCAGTAAGTTCAGGAATACTCATTCAGTAAGGATTTTTTGACATCGGTGCAACTCCAGGGATCAACTCAATCGTGGAGTCTATATCTCACTTAGGGGGTAGACCTGGTATTTCTTCTAGGAAGACATCAACTAATTCTTTGATTATAGGAATGTTATCTAAAGTAGCAGTCTTGTCCTTAGAGTTAGAATACCCCACATGTACAACACAAATTCGACATCCCTTTCGGATGCACTTAGCCAATTGAGTAGCAGTAACACGTCTTAATTTATAAAACACCCAAAAAACAAAAAGTGTGTATTCCATAATGCACTTTTTGTTTTAGGCTAAAATTTCAACATTTTTTTAAAAACCAATTTTTTTTCTTGAAAAAAGGATTGAAAAAACACCCTCGAAACAAAAAGTGTTGATGCTAGAATAATAATAAAAAAAATCGGGTCACAATTTTGACACTTTTTAACAATGGACTTAAAGATAAAATATTAGGACTTTGAAAAATCGTAAAATTCCAACAATTTTGAGACATGATGTTAAAGATAAAAATATCATGTCTCAAAGCCTTACAATTCCAACAACTTTCATCCATCTTGTTAACGATAAAATATCTCAACTCTAAAAACCCTAAAATTGTAATTGTTTTCAACCATAACATTAAAGATAGAATATCATAGCTCAGAAAAACCTTAATATTTTGACAAGTTTTCAACCATGGTTTTCAAAATCTTAAGTCTTTAACATATTTGAACCATGAAATTATGGACAAATTATATGACTAAAACAATTTTTAAAATTGAACAAGTAAATGAAAGATTTATGATTCCAAGAGTATTTTTTATTTTAAAGGCTAAAAGTATATCTCTTTTCAAATATTAGCCTAAGATGACTTATCTAATTGCAACCAAAACCTCAAAATAAACCATCAAAATGAAGCTTCCCCTTTCTATGATGCATGAAATTTTCAAAAATTTTAAAAGTATCTTATACCAAATGTTAACGATAAATAATATCCTAGCAATATCATTGTATAATTTAAAAATTCAACATTAATTTCTAATAATTTTTTACTTTTAATCAAAATATCAACAAATGATAAGAATAAATAATATCATGCCAATATCACTACATAATTTAAAAATTCAACATTGATTTCTAATATTTTTTTACTTTTAATCGAAATATCAACTTTGATATATTGAATATAACATAATTTTTTTTGTAATTCATTGTTGCATTGTGGATATTCTAAAAAGATAAATGCTTCATAATTAAAACATATATTCCAATAAACATAGAAATGATTCTTAACTTCATGTATGATCATCAGGGAAAATTTTAAGGATGGAAGTTTATCTTAAAGTTTAGAAACCTTGGCGAATATTACTAGTCCCTAATATGCAAATTGTAAAAAAATTGGCGATATTTTTGTAGAAATATTTATATTTCCAATGATTTTATATTATTCAATATAATATTTTTGTGATTTTCAAGGTAAAATAATGGTGTACTATAAAATTTGGGCGAATCATTTTAGAAAAAAATGGAAATTGGTGAATCTTGTTTTTTGAAAAAGCATGGAAAATTAGCCCACTTGCGAATATTAGACCCTAAAATTTTCCCTGATGATCATATGGAAGTCAAAATATTTATTTCAAGTTACCATGCAAACATCATTTGCATAAAATGTATTAGAAATTTATTGAAAATCAGTCATAGGTTTTGGCACACCATCAGAACCTACATCTTTAGATGAATGACTAGATGTAGATGAACATGATCCATATTTTTATATTTCATCAACTAGTGCTCCATCTAAGTCAACATTCATGCCTGTCATTTCAGGTTTCAAAAGTCTTCTAGATCTACGACTAGATTTAGCAAACTCCCATCTCAACACGATTTCTTCTGGTAGCAATTTCTTCAAAATATCTATGCTCTTCAAGCGAAGAGTTCCTCTCATTGTCAAACTGAAGTCATACACAAGTATGTCAACATCTTCCAATTCTAAGAGGTCTGAGTAGTGATGATTTATATTTGTGCCCTTTCTTTTTATCTTTCTGCTAATTTTTTTCAACTACCATATTTGGCTTGTACACACCACTAAATGGGTGGGTATTTGTGGCCAACCAATGTACTTCAACAACTGTAATATCTTGATTTTATTTGATGACGTTTATAACCATGGAAACCCAGAATGGATAGCCAAGTGCATCTCCATCTGCTAACACTGTTATCATGTAACCCTACTTAACATCCTACACAACACCCATATAAAGGTCTCCCATGGCTTCAAATTGTGCACACGATCTTCTAGAACCAATATAGATTTCTCTTTCCTCTACCTATGGAGAAACAATAATACATTGAGATTAGTTTTTTTCAACAATGTGTCTTTCCTCATGTTCATTTGACATATTTTGTGGCCAAATAAATGGAGTCTTCAAAAGAATATCCTCATTTATTGGACTTGAAATCATATCACTTTGATTATTGAAAAAATACTCCCACTGATCTGTATGAGATATTAATGAAAATATTCTTGAGGGTTTGTAAATTGAAAGTGTTAAAAATTGATTTTTATGAGCCTTTATGTTAAAATTTTAAACACATAAAGCATAAATTTAAAACCCTGAAATAGCATAAAAAACATAAAAATACACCATAAAAATAACCACAACACAACATATGATGAAGGAGTTCATTCCTCCTTGGATACGTCTCCTTGGTCTAGCTTCCAATGGCTTGGTACTCTTTCATTATGCTCAAAATGGTGATTACATAAATTTACAGTGCTCAAATGGCTTCAAAACTTGTTCCATCAGCTTTAGAACACCCAAAAATTCTTGTCTAGCCTTTTTCTACTTCAAAATTGTTCAAAAACTGAAAACGTTATCAGCCTCCCTAGTTTTGTTGTTAACCGCACCACAAATTCCCCAAAATCCAAAACCTCTTACAAATTTTCCCTGATTTTGGCCAACCGAACAACAAATTCATAGAATTTCGGGCAAAATTATCGAACAGTTAATTTGCATAATGCCACCATAAAAACGAATTTCAAACCATATATAACGCATTTGAATTATTTCTTTTTAATTAAAAAATTCCGGGTTGTTATCACTCCAATAATTATCGAGATTTGTTATTATTTTTGTGTTTTAAATAATATTAGAGGTAACCACAAACCTACTTTTAAGCCTTAGGATCTAGCCTTCCTAATGCTCAGAGAGGGCTCTCTCTATATGATTTATCTTTGTTTAATTTAATTGATTTTAGGCTAGTTATGTAGCGTAATTTGGTTTTGGATTTTGATTTGATTTGGTGGTGAAATCACTTACTGAGATGGATAGATGTAGCTCTGTATTCCATTGGGCTAATGGAGTCAATGTGTCAAGCACTCAGATCAGGATCAAGTTCCAAAGGGAAATGTTTACAGGGCAAGATAACTGAGTTACTTCAGATCTTCAAGGCTGATGGTGAAAATGGTTTCAATCGGGGTAAGAGAGAAATTAAGGGTTCTCAAATTTGGATAATGAGTAAAAATACAGAGGTCAATCGAAACTGGGGAGAAATTAAGGGTTCCTTAGTCTAGATATCAGTGGAAAACATGTAAATGATAAGTAGTTCAAGACAGAGTTCTTTTAACATATTCTAAAATAACATTCCTGATTTATCATTTAGATTTAGAATAACATACAAGTATTGATGAAAAACATAAGAAATTGACAAAGAAAAAGGTGAAAATACTTCACTGTAGTGGCCCAACACATGAATCCTGTAATATGATGCTTTATTGTTTTAATCCAGTTCGCTGACTTGAAATTGGTACACTCACCCTTTGGTTCAGAATAGTTCAACTATAGAAATGTTCAACAATTCATCCACCCTCAATACTTCCAAATGAGAATTATTTATACAAAAAATCTTACAAGATATCCTAAAACTAACTTAGGAATTATTCATGGAACAAGAGATATCTTCATGCAAGAAGATAGTGACAACTTTCTAAATAATGCTAGTTGTCCATGTTTTTATTGAAATTATTGTTTGTTGTCTTCAATCTGTTGTTGTTTTCTCTCTTGCTATTCAATGAAGGCTACAGCTAGATAGTGAAGTGTCCTCTATGCTGGCAACTTTATCTCTGCTTTGTAATTTTTTATTTGACTTTAAACTTTGACTTTGAACTGATACTCTTTCACTGTTTACTGTCCTAATTTTAACTGCAAAATTGTAGCTATAAATGTAAAAAAAACATGATCTATTTTATTTTTACTGCTCTGTGCTTAATGCAACCCGATTTCACAATAAATCAGACATTTTTTCCCAAAGTTCTACCTCCATCAATTTGATCTTCATCATCCTCCTGAATATTTCATCTGCTTCAGTGTATTTTGAGAATGTAGGCTTGTTGATAAATATGTGTTTCACCTCATGCTGTAGGTAAAACAAATTCTCAAAATTATTGTAGATTACCTTCCTTGTTGGAATACCTTGTGAGGAAGGTAGATTGGCCTGATCCTTGGCAACTTCTCTCATTTTCTTGTCATAGTCATCCTGCTTCATTAGTTTGTCATGAATAACTAATGGATTTGGAAGGCCTTTCTACCTTAGGAAATAACATTTCATCATAAACCTTGTAATGGAAACCTCCATGTTTTGGAATTTATCCTCTAGCTGTATCATCAAATTATTTTTAGAAATATCTTTCCTAACTTTTAGGATGGTTTCTATTCTGTTATTAATTCCAATTTCTTCAAGTTCTTGCCTATTTTTGGAATTAAGAAATTTGATATTTCAAGAGATTCTTCAGGTTTCTTACCAAGCTCTTATTTTTTCTTTTGAATGGCTTCTTTTGCTGCTTTGAATAAGTATTTTTGTTCATAAATGACCTATATGGATGGCCAAATATCATTGAAAGCTTCAACGATATTGGCCCATAGCTGTTGTTTGACTTGAGCCATGGGTTCTTTCAATGTTAGATCTTTTTCTAATTTATTCAAGTGCTCATTTAATCTGTTTTCTCTTTGTTCTTCATTCTTATGCATTATCTTAGCAAGTTTCTTTTCACCTTCAAGAATTTTAAGTTGTTCTTTAAGTTTGTTAATCTCATTAGTCTAAATAAACATGTCCTACATAGCTTTTACCAACTTGCTTGCTTCATCTGAATGTTGTGCCATTGTTTTTGAAGACTCTGTTGCTGAAGTTGTTGATGAAGTGACCGGTAATTCTGTAGCCATGGGGACTATAGGAGCCAGTGATTCTGCTAGTGTGGAAGGTACAACAGTATTGGCTACAGTAATGACAGTGACTGGGATTGGTTCTTTGTTGGCTTCTTTCTCCTGGACCAACTTGTCCATTTCATTCTCCATTTCCTTTATCTGAGCATGCAACTATAGAATGAGATTCATCGTCTCATGTTTCTAATTTGTATCCTGTAATACTTCCTTTGCTTGAGGATGTTCTGTAGGGGGCAGCTTTAGTTGCTTCTTTAATGCACCAATGTTAGCATTTTTCTTCTTTATCAATTCATCTGGAACTTTGACATTTTTAGCATCATATCCTACTTCAATTACTGATTCTTCCAAATATTTAATTCTATTATCTTTTTCCTCTGAAGATGCTTTTTTCAATTTGAGCTGATCTCTAATATTTGCAAGAGTGGTTTTCAGCTTCTGTACACTCATGGCCTTGGTGGTCATTATGGAATAGATCATCTCCCCTGCCTACTTATGAAATTCAATTTGGTCCAGAGGATGAATATCCTGGGCCAAGACTTCAAAATCTGTCTTTTTGTAATCAAAAGATGACTTGGGAGTTTGAACTGTAGGTTGAAGAAATGTCATCTAGATCTTTTTATTCTTATATTCAAAGGCAGAAAGTAGCCTATTCTCGATGCCAGGATTTTTTTTCATATATTGAGAATATATTTCAGTTTTAATTTCTTCATTTATTTCTTTGATTTCTTTGTATATTTATTTGATATCCATCTCCTTTTCTGCTAGTTTTTTAGATGAGGAAACTTCAACATTGTGCTGCTTCTAAATAAGTTGAGTGTTTGAAGTTGTAGGTTGTTCTTCTTCTTCAATTATTGTAGGAGATGCATTGTCCTTTGCTGCTGTTTCTGTATCAATCACCTCCATTGTTTCCACTTTTTTATTGGTAGGATTTAACTGTCTTTTTACGGTATCTCAATTTAAATTTAGTTTTAGTTGTAGTTTCTACAGTGTACGATCCTTCCTCTCTATTTCTTTTGCATTCCTGTCTTCTTGGGATGGAGTTTGAAAAGTTTGACTAGTATCACTTTGCTTCTCTGCCTCTACCAAGGTGTTCTCCAACCATTCAGACTTGTTGGAGAATTTATCAATCTCTGGTTTCTTTTCATGTACATAGGGAGTGAGTTTGCATTTAACTCTCATTTTACTTATCACTCCAAGAGGATCATAATACCACAGAAAACTGTGACTGAATTTGAATTCCTACAAATGATTTTCAGTCTCTGGACCTACATCTCTATTGTTACAGATAAATGGGCCAACCTGATTTTTCAATTTGAAGTGTGTCTTCTTCTTTGCTGCCAAGAAATTAATTGCATCTGAATTAAGAATATGCCTTATGTACTCAAGGGAAAATAACCTCATAGGGAGGTATTTGGGTAGTTTATATGGAACAAGACTTGATCCATATACTCTTATCTCAGTATGATTTTGGTACAAGTACCAATCACCTGTCCTATTATGCTTTGAACACTATAGGACCTTCTTAATATCTTCGCTAATTCTGGGCTGCCTGCGCTATTCAGAAAAATGACCGCAGGATGAATGAAATAATCAGTAAAATCTGTATAAGTGAACTCATTGGAGTCTTTCCTTATCAAGGAAGTCCAAAAGATGACTAATTGTGGGTTTCCTTCAACATCAAGCTTTTGAAGGTTTATAGCAAATTTCTCAGACTGAAATTATAAAAACATATGGAATAAGAATGAGGAATACTTGAAAACACCTTCAGAAGGAATTTTGACCAACTATTCATAAATATTGCCATCAAGGTATTGGGAAAAATAAAAAATGGTAGCAGGAGGCTGACTGGGTGTGAAATTAGATAAAAAACCTAGCATTGCCACATCAGCATGTTCATCTGTCAAATATCCAAGAATAAAAGACAACATGGAGATGATATGTCTGGTTCTTTCAGAAAATTTTGCTGATGGGTAAGGAGGATTTACCTAAGGAATTTCTACATAATAAGGCATGAAAGTATGAAATATCTAGAACCTCTTGGGGAAGTCCAAATTCAGGTATAGCTGTGTGAGAGCTTCAATGGACAAAGGAAATTCATCTGGTCTAGATTGGATCTAGAGCATTTGATTAATTGATTCACCAATAATGGTAAACAAAATTTATTTCTTAGATTTTATTATGGATTTCTAATCAGGGACATAGCAATATTGACGGAGTCTAATCACTTATGGACATTAGAAGGTCTGTGGGACAACATATTTTGGTAAATTAGACTCCCAGATGAAAACTTCAACAGTCTGATCTATGGATTTTTCTTGGCTCCAGTAGTGGAGCTCAAGAAGGTTAAACTATGTGACTGTGTCAGTAATCTTGAAGTCCATGTCAGCCATAGGAATGTGCTCTACATCTACAATAGGAGGTTGTAGTGGATGACAGATGCTACTACTTTGGAAGCCATTGTTTCTGTTTGATTTTACAATTAATTACTCTTTTGACTTAAAAACAATTGATTTAGGCCTTTAGGATCACCTCTGAAAAATTATAACAGTTTGTAGAAGGATTGAAGATGAAATCAGGGTTTTATCTATGGTCTCCAAAGGTATAAACTTGCTCAATTGATCAAATTTTGTTTTCTGTAAAAAAATTCAATTTCAGGACTTTAGAGTTTCTGCAAAAAGATGTATAGGGTCTATATTAAAAGACTGGAATACAAGAAGGCTTTCTTCAAGTGTACAAAGGCTTAAAATTCTTCAATTTATTCAATCTCTATAATTTTAAACAATCTTAGGCCTCAAAATATGTGAAAAGATTCCCAAGGTTTGCAAAAAGAGCTTTAGGAAGTAACAGGGCTTTCTTTAGGTTTGCAAAAAGGCTTATAAATGATTCAATTAGTTGAATTACTTCTTTGGATCAAAGAAGAGGTCTTTTATTTTGAAGAATACCTCGAAAAAAATGAATATTTGTGTCTGCGGAGGGTTTTTGAAGTAGCATAAGGCATTTTGAGGAACTGCTGGTCTCTATAGAGCTTTGGATGACTTCTACAACAGTTGTAGCAATCAAATTGGTGAATTTTGTTTCAATTTCGCTTAAAAATGGAGTCGGCTACAATTTTTTCAGTTTGCAATGCTTCTTCTCTGGAAAATGTAACATAAATGGTAAAAGGGTGCAAATGGGTGGGTATAGGCATTTTAATCAACAGTGAATGCATTAATGCACGGTTAACTTTTGAATTGATAGGGCCATTTGCGCAACTGGTAGGAGAAAACCGCCAAGTGGTTTTTTCACTGGCCAAAAGTGGTTGGTGGTATAGTTTTGATTGATGCAATCAAATGAAAATTAGACACGTAGCTTGGAGTGGAGCTCAGAAAACCACGCTTTTCGCAAGGCTAGGGGTATGTTAACAATCACACTATCGGATGTGCGATAGGCTATGCTAGTCATTAGATCTTGTTAATGTTGATCTAATGAATGAGATGATGCGATGGATGTATCGGGATTGATGGCGTGGGGCCTGGGGTGCGATTGGTTACATAAGTGATATGGTCAGTGTTTATATGATATAACTAATGTGGTTAAGGTAAATGTAATATTATAATAGGAGGGGATAATACATATTAGGTCCAGGATATATAACATGTGGGGAATTAAACCATTGGTTTATATAAAAAATATGGGTTGGGATGTATATATAAAGGATTTAATATATTACGAGTTTAAAAGGTATAATGGGATTTAATATATTATGTTAAATGTTAATAATGTACAAATGGATTGTAAAAATACACTAAGTTTCTAATGTAAAAACTTATGTCAGGAAGGGATATATGTGTGAGGCCCGACATATAGATTTAACCATTTGGACTTAGGGTTAAAGTATTTTTATGGGTTCTATAAATAAAAGGAAATTGATAAAGGCATTTTTTACTTTTTCCAGGATAAAGGTGTTTTAACATAGAAAAGGGACTTTTTGCAAGGGGGCAAAGAGAAAAGGAAAAAATGAAGGGGGAGAAGGTATTTTTACAAGGGGAATGGTTTTGAAGGGAAATTAGTAAATGAAATGACCAATTATCTATTATCCATGCTTGTGAAAACTGCTTCTACCTACCTATCTGCTACCCTAACATTTTTTCTTCATTTACATGGGTGCATTTGAGCTTGCAAACCCTTATTCGTTTTTCTTTTAAACAACAAACTAACTAATTCTAGCCTTATTTCTTCCAAGGGATCAGATTAAACTGTTGAGCTCCTTATTATTCTCTACCTAACTACTGATCTACCAAGATTAAATTGTTTTCCCAGATCTTTATTCTTTATATAACAAAATGAAATTTAAAGCATGAAAGATCAAGATTAAGCTATTTAACCTTCATGGATTGCGGCATTTTTACAAGCTGCACACAACCTTTATTTTGCAGTAAAATTAAATAGTAGTGGCATTTAAATCTACATCACTTTCATGTTTTATTTTTATCTCTTTTTTTTTGGGTTCATTTTTATATTATTATTATTAATTTTTTTTGTTGATATTTTTACTTTTAAGTCCTTTGATTTTTCTTTTAGTACTTTTACCCTCTTTACATTTTTTATTTTTATAATATGGGAAAACAATTTGCAGAAAGAAAAGTATGTACATGTTACAAGACTCATCAAAGTCAATTCAAAATTATGAATCCTATTATTATAGGACCCTAACAATGGCTCCACATGGGGATGGCATTTCCTCGTGAAATTTCAAGAACTTTGAGACTAGTAGCCTTTGAATTTGACTGTGTTGGTATTGAAACTGTTTTCTGAGCTCTACATTATTAATACTTATGATATGTTGTCTTTCAAAGCTTAGGGCCTTCTCTCCGGGCTTCAAATTTTCTAGAAAAACATCCAATCCAATCGAAAATCTGCAATGTTATGTACAATGAGTAAAGTAAACAAAGTGAACTACTGTTATTCTGGGGAATAGTAATGCTTCAACATCCTACCATTGATAGGTCCACCTGGCAGATCTGATCCATCCAAATCCTTAAAAAAGAATGCATTGTTACCGTTGTAACCATGTACCAATAAATTTCTTTTTGGTTAGTCCGTTTTCCCATAAGGCATTGACTAATCTTTTGTTCCAGGTTTTCTTATTGTCTTCTAGTAGTTTCTTGATAATATTCACAAGACTTTTATTGGAGGATTCAACAAAACCATTACCTTGAGGGTAATAAGCAGTGGAATCTCCAACAGTAATGTGGTATTTGTTACAAAATTCAATCATCTTTTTAGACTTGAAAGCAGTTGCATTATTAGTAATGAGCATTTAGGGGCCTCCAAATCTAGACAGTATATTGTTTTCTAAAAATGAGATTATGACAGTATGTGTGGCTTGCCTAGAAGGAATGGCTTCTATCCACTTGGTGAAATAGTGTGTGGTTGTCAAAATCCACTTGTGTTGGGCTGAATATGGATGGTGAATTTTACCAATGAAGTCAAGACCCCATTGCTAAAATGGAAATTATGTGGAGATGGGTTTAAGGGGTAAAGGTAGCAACTTTTTCTTCCCTTCAAAGTTTTGGCATTTGTGACAGGAGGTCACATACTTTTTCACATCTGCAAACAGTGTAGGACAGTAAAAACAAGATCTCAAGATTTTATCTGTAGTTGTCTTCCAGTAAAGGTGTCCTCCACAGTCACCTACATGAAACTCTTCCATAACTTTATTAGCTTCATCTTTAAGCAAAAAATTCAATAAAATGCCACCATGATCTTTCCAAAACAATGCATTCTCTATGATACAAAATTTCATTGCCTTTAACTTTAAAAATCTAGCTTTAGTTCTTGACAATCCAGGATGAGCTTGTAAATTAAGTAATACAAATATGATATCTGCATACCATGGTGAGTTTGAAAAGGCTTCACTGATATCTAGAGTCGCCATCTCTTCCTTCTCATCTAATTGGGCAATAAAATTAACATCTAAGGCTTGAAAGTTTGATTCAGCCATGAGTTTGGATAAACCTTGACCTTTAATGAGTTTGGTGGGCTTAATTTCCATGTCATATTTTAAAATGATGGAAATTCACTTGCCTCATTTACCATCAGGCCCATTCTGAGTCAGAATGTCCTTAACTACTGAATTTGGAACATAAGCTATGATATGTGAATATAAGATGTACACTCTAAAGTATTTAATAGCCTTCACTAAAGCTAGTGCTTGATTTTCCATTATGTTATACTTTAAAGTGGCATCTCTAAGTGATTTACTGAAAAAAGAAATGGGCTACTCATAGCCCTCATCATTCTTCTGCAGTAAGACTGCAGCGATAGTATGTTCTGAAGCAAAGAAAAAAACAATGAAATCTTTTTTGAAATCAGGACTTATTAGGACTAGTGTTTTTGTTAAGGCTTCTTTGATTGATTCAAATGATTTTTTGGCATCCATATTCCATTTAAGTGTTGAGTCTTTTTTCAACATGTTATTGAGTTCTCTAATTATTTCTTCTAAGTTTGAAATGAATCTTCTGAGAAAATCGATTTTACCTAAGAAAGCCTGCAATTCTTTAATATTCCTAGGATGACTAATGTTCATAATGGCCTCTATTCTAGCTAGGTCTATCCTAATTCCTTCTTTTCATATAATATGCCCTAATAGTTTTCCTTCTTCAAGTCCAAAAAGAGTATTTTTAGGATTTAAAGAAATGCCAAATTTCTTTCATTTAATAAACACTTGTCTTAGGTGATCTAGATGTTCATTATCAGTTTTGAAAATACAGTTATATCATCTAGATAGATCACAAGAAAATCATGAATTTCTTTAGCAAAAGCTATATCCATAGCTCTTTCAAAAGTGGCTCCTGCATTTATTAATCCAAAAGGAATTTTCACATACATGAAAGTACCCCAAGGAGTAGTAAATGTAGTCTTTGGTTGGTCTTCTGGTTGAACTAAAATTTGGTTATATCTAGAGAATCCATCAAGCAATGAAATCCTAGAAGAACCAACCACCCTCTATAAAATGTGATCCATCTTGGGGAGAGGGTAGTTATATTTTAAGGACACTTTATTTAAATTCCAGAAATCAACACACAGTCTGATCTCCCCTGTCTTCTTCCTAGTGGGAACTAGGATTGAAACCCAATTAGAATATCTGATAGGTGCAATTATCTGGAATTCATACATTCTCTTAACCTATTTTTCAATTAAGGCATTAAAACTGGATTGATTCTTCTATACTTCTGTTTGAAAGGTTTTTGATCTTCTTTTATGGGTATTTTGTGTTGTATTATGCTAGTGTCATAAGATTTTAAGTCTTCGTAACTCCTTGCAAATACATCCTGAAATTCCTTAAACAAAGCTATGTATTTCACTTTTTCTTCTTGAGATAAGGCTTTTGAAAGTTTTATCATCTTAGGCTTCAGTTATGTTCCTATATTGCATTCTTCTATGTCAGATCTTAATAGTTCCATATTTGTTTTTCTTACAACATCATTTGAATCAAAAATATCTTCTAAAGGGGCTAATTCCTTAGGTAAAATGTTGTTCTTAAGGTTTAAAATGTCAAAATCATCATCTGCTAATTCTTCAATCTCTACCTTTTTATAAATTATCTATTTATACTTGAGTAAATTTAGTGGGTTTAGTGAAATATAAATTATTTACATCTACAACACTTATATCAATCTCACTATATATGGTTTGATCTACTGTACAATCTATGTCTATGTTACAATTCTGAAATTCTCCTTCAACATTCATGAAATGATAAATCTATTCATCTTGTGAAAATATCTGCCAATATTTTAGATTATCTGGTATTGTAGGCCTGTTTTTAACTTCTACTGTATATTTATGATTTGGTTGAAAAGGCAGATTGCAGGTGCTAGAAAAAGTTGCTAAACTGTGTGCCTATATGTTCTGTTTTCTAGGAATTGCAACAAAGTCACATTCAAGCAATTCACTAATCAGATCTCAAATTGTTTCTCTATATTGGCTTAATATAGGATTGTATACAGAATATTCTCCTCTTATCTCTTTCAGAATTAACTCAGAGTCACCCATGATTGACACTCTTTTGGCTCCTAAATTTCTAACAATTTGCAGTCCTAAAATCAAAGCTTCATACTCAGCCATATTGTTTGTACATTTGAAATTTAATCTAAAGGCATGACCTTCTGCATGATTGTTTTCCATTTTATGTATCCAAACTCCTGCTTCTGCTCCTAATTTTTTCACTGATCCATCAAAATCTAAATTCCACATTGATTCATGAAATATGTTTTCACTGTCTAGGTATTTCTCTTTCTGTTTTAATTCAGTGTTGTTCTCTATGTCAGTTTCAGAATTACATAAAACGAAGGAGTCCATATCAGTAGGTGTAGAATAAATAGGACATTTTTGAGGTCTTTCTACACTACTAACCATGTACTTCATTAATATATCTCTGTAAAGTTTCTTGAGTTGGCCAAAAATTGATATTGTTGCATAAGACATGTCTAGTTGTAGAGATCCCTGTAGTTTAGCTCCCTATGAGCGAGATAAAAACATTACATACTTAGGAGGGATGTCAACTACTACAATATCCATGACTATGCTTTTTCTAGGGAATTGAGCTAAAGTAACATATAAATCTTTGATTAAGCCTAGACATTTCACTTTACTGGAATAAAATGAGAATAAATCTTTATAAGGTCTAGTGATGTCTAAATTCAAAGTTTCCATTATTGCTTTTGGCATTAAATTATGTGAGGCACTTGAATCTAGCATTGCATTATGTAAAATCTGATCATGAATAGTCAAGCTAATGTAGGAACTCCTTCTTCTTGGTGTTTTCCATTTACTTCAGGACCAAAGATTAATTCTAGTTGATCATCACTCAAATTAACTGAATCTTCTCTATCATTCGTATTTAAAGTCTCAGTGATATGTGATTTTTATAGATCATGTTTAACCAATTATGTTAAAGGAATTGGTATCTTTAGTTTGGCAATTTTAGCTTGGATGTTGAATGGTGCTTGTGATTTTCCTAACTGAATTACTTCTTATTTCGTAGCTGTAGTTTGGGTGGGTTTATATTCTTTTTCTATAGTTAGTTTTTCATTTTCTGTTGGTGTTTACACTATTTTACTACTTTTAATTTTCTTTTCAAGGACAATTTGAGATGCAGTGGAAGTTTTGGCAGGTTTTGAGGTTTCAACAACTGTTTTGGCAGCAACTGTTTTAGGATCCGCTGATTTTGGATCAGCAATAGATGTTTTTGGATTTGAAATTTTTTTTTTAGCAGAAGTTGTTGTCTTAGCAGCAACATATTTTTGAGGATCAACTAAATTTTGAACATCAATATCTGTAATGTCAACAATTTTAGGACTGGGTGTAATTTTGGGACTTGAATTTTTTTTGTTAGGATTTGAATTCTTGTGAGTTGAACTAAAGTTTTGTTGGGTTTCCCTAGGAAGAATTTGTAGAACTTTAGTTGTAGGAGCCTCTACTGTTTTCTTTGTTTGAGTTTGGGCAGTTTTCTTAGTAGGGGCTTCTACATTTTTATTTCTCCTAAGGTTATATTGCTTATGAACTTCATTAATTGCAAACTCATAACCTTTCTTGTAATCAAAAGATTCACCAGAATCTAATTGTAGTTGTTTTAATTCATATAAATCATGTTATTCTTGTGTAAGAAAAATGGTGTTATCATCATTAATGCCCATTAGATTTATCTGAGTGCCTTCATCATTTTTGTTTTGGTGAGAACTTTCAGCATAGTTTTCTTGGAAAGGTGGTCTTATTTTTTGGTCCAGTGTTGATTCTCTAAATTTACTAGTGTTGGTGTTTTTCCTGAATTTTGGATTTCTAATTTGAGGTCCTTGTTATTGTTTATCCCACTGTGGCTTCCTTTCCATGTTATCTAACCTATCCATCATTATTTCTAATGTTTTTTCTAAGTTATCTATTTTCAAATATAAGGTTGATGTTTCCTCTTTTATTGTCACTTTTCTTTCATTTCTTAATCTAGCTTTCTTTGCTAACAAATTTGCCTCTACACTTATAACATTACATTGCATCTGCTCTAAGGTTTCTGGGTTTCTCTCTCTCAATTGGTAAGCCATATCTGTATCAAATCCATCAGGGAATTTGACAAGGGCAGGGTCTAGAGGAGGTTTAAGATTAGTAGGGATTGCATTGTGAATACTATTATATCTTGTACAATAGTCTTGAACTGTTTCATTTGGTGCTCTTTTTATGTTTTCAAATTCAGACAAAATTTGTAATGGATTCTTCGTTTTCTCCCAACTATTAAGAAACATCCTATGAAAAATAGCTAAATCAGCTATACGACATGCAGGTAAACCTTTAAAACACTTCTTAACACCATGAGCTAAAGTTTGAGCAAAAAGTCTCATTTGAACATCAACATCATCTAATTCATGCAATTCAAAGTAGTCTGTCATTTTATTAACATGACGTTGTGCAGTGTAGTGAGTGGTTCCATCAAATTGAGGGATTTTTCTTTGATAATCTTGGGGCATGGCATTTAGAGGGGCTTTTAGGACTAATGGGTCATATATGGCATCCATGGCTTGGATTATAGCTTGAATAGGAGGTAAGTTTGAAGTACTTGGTGAAGAAATTGAAGTACTTGCAGATGTAGTTAAAGAAATTGCAGATGAAATTGGGATATTAGAACATGTAGTCGGGATGCTAGAATAAGAGCTTCGAAATGAGAATGAAGTATTGGAAAATGTAGTAGAAATGCTAGGGGATGAACTTGAACTATTTGGGGATGGAAATAAAGCTCTAGGTTGAAAAGGTTGCTTGGGAAAAAATGAATCTATGGAATGAAGTGTGGTGGAAACAATAGATGAAGTGGTAGTAAACAAGGATGAACCTACAGATTCTAAAAGACTGGTATCTAAATGACTGGTAGAAGGCTTAGGGGTATAGGCTGATAAAGAAGTCAATTCAACTAAATGTTGTAAATAAGCTTCATCAATTTCCTTAATCAAGGTTGCAGTTATAACATCAAGTTTATGATATACATATAGGGCTTTCTCATATGAATCTAGTGAAACAATTTCCTTCTTACTTTCAATGAATGAAATGAAATTGGTATCTATTACACTATTATGTATGTCACTTTCTGATTTATTTCTAAACAAATATTTTTCAAAATTTAAATCAAATTCAATGTCTTGTAAACTAGATAATTTATTAGGAAGAGAATTTTCTTTGATAAATGAAGTTTTATTTCCTAAATTTTCTACTTTTTTTCTTTTCTTTACAATTCTGTCAAGATTATATTCTATGACATCAGGTTCTGGATCTAGATTGGACCTAGTATAATAGACTCTTATGGAAGCCAGAATTACAAATTTTATGGAAAATTTACTAGCAACTCTTCAAAACAATCTTAAGGTGAAAAGGTAAGTACAAATATTTCATTTAAGATTTATTTTAAAACAGAGGATAGGTTAGTCTCCCCAGTATTGTCACCAATATGTTATCACTCCAATAATTCTCGAGAGTTGTTATTATTTTTGTGTTTTAAAGAATATTACAGGTAACCATAAACCTACTTTTAAGCCGTAGGATCTAGCCTTCCTAATGCTCATACATGGCTCTGTCTATATGATTTAAGGCTTTGTTTATTTTAAATGATTTTAGGCTAGTTATGTAGGGTAAATTGGTTTTGGATTTTGATCTGATTTGGTGGTGAAATCACTTACTCAAATGGATAGATGCAGGTCTGTATTCCATTGGGCTAATGGAGTCAATGTTTCAAGAAGTTAGATCAGGATCAAGTTCTAAAGGGAAATTTTTACAGGGCAAGATAGATGAGTTACTTCAGATATTCAAGGCTGATGGTGAAAATGGTTTCAATCGAGGTACGAAAGAAATTAAGGGTTCTCAAATCCAGATAATTAGTGAAAAGACAGATGCCAATCGAAACTAGGGAGAAATTAATGGTTCCTTAGTCTAGATATCAGTGGAAAACAAGTAAATGATAAGCAGTTCAAGACAGAGTTCTTTTAACATATTTTGAAATAACATTCCTGATTCATCATTTAGATTTAGAATAACATACAAGTATTGATGAAAAAAATAATAAATTGACAAAGAAACAAGTGAAAATACTTCACTATGGTAGCCCAACACATGAATCCTGTAATATGATGCTTTATTTCTTTAATCCAGTCTGCTGACTTGAAATTGGTACAATCACCCTTAGGTTCAGAAAAGTGAAAATATAGAAATGTTCAACAATTCATCCACCCTAAATACTTCCAAATGAGAAGTATTTATACAAAAACTGTTACAAAATATCCCAAAACTAACTTAGGAATTATTCATGGAACAAGAGATATCTTCATGCAAGAAGATAGTGACAACTTTCTAAATAATTCTAGCTGTCCCCATTTTTATTGAAATTACTATTTGTTGTCTTCAATCCGTTGTTGTTTTCTCTCTTTGTTGTTCAACGAAGGTTGTAGCTAGACAGTGAAGTTTCCTCTACACTGGTAGCTTTATCTCTGCTTTCTAATTTTTTTTTTTACTTTGAACTGATACTCTTTCACTACTTACTGTCCTGATTTTAACTTCAAATCTATAACTGTAAATTTAAAAAGAACATGCTCTATTTTATTTTTACCGCTCTGTGCTTACTGCAACCTGATTTAACAGTAAATCAATTGTTCCCAAAGTTCTTCCTCTGGCAATTTGATCTTCATCATCCTCCTGAATATTTCATCTACTTCATTGTATTTTGAGAATGTAGGCTTCTTGATAAACATGTGTTTCACCTCATGTAGTAGGTAAAACAAATTCTCAAAATTCCTGTAGATTACCTTCCCTATTGGAATACCTTGTGAGGAAGGCAGATAGGCTTGATCCTTGGCAAATTCTCTCATTTTCTTATCATAATCATCTTGCTTCATTATTTTGTGATGAATAACTAATGGATTTGGAAGGCCTTTTTGCCTTAGGACATCAAATTTCATCATAAACCTTGTAATGGAAACCTCCATGTATTGGCATTTCTCCTCTCGCTGTATCATTAAATTCTTTTTAGAAATAACTTTCTTAACTTCTAGGATGGTTTCTGCTCCGTCATTAATTCCAATTTCTTCTAGTTCTTGCCTATTTTTGGAATTAAGAAATTTGATGATTTCAAGAGCCTCTTCAATTTTCTTACCAAGCACTTCTTTTATCTTTTGAATGGCTTCTTTTGTTGCTTTGACTAAGTCTTTTTGTTCACAAATGACCTGTATGGATGGCCAAATATCATTGACAGCTTCAATGATATTGGCCCATAGCTGTTGTCTAACTTGAGCCATGGGTTCTTTTAATGTTAGATCTTTTTCTAATTCTTCCACTGATCATTTAATCTATTTTCTCTGTGTTCTTCGTTTTTATGGATTATCTTAGCAAGTTTATTTTCATCTTCAAGAATTTTAAGCTATTCTTTAAGTCCCTTAATCTCATTAGTCTAATTAGACATGTCCTGCATAGCTTTTACCAACTTGATTTCTTTATCTGAATGTTGTGATGTTGTTGTCGAAGACTCTATTGTTGAATTTGTTGATGAAGTAACAGGTAATGTTGTAGCCATGGGGACTGTAGGAGCCAGTAATTCTGCTAGTGTGGAAGGTACAACAGTAGTGACTACAGGAATGAAAGTGACTGGGACTGGTTATTTGCTGGCTTCTTTCTCCTAGACCAACTTGTCCATTTCATTCTCCATTTCCTTTATCCGAGTAGTCAACTGTAGAATGAGATTCATCATCTCATATTTTTTATTTGTATCCTGTAATACTTTGCTTGAGGATGTTATGTAGGGGGAAAATTTATTTGCTTCTTTAATGCAACAACATCTTCATTTTTCTTCTTTATTAATTCATCTGCAACTTTGATATTTTTAGGATCATATCCTACTTCAATTACTAGTTCTTCCAAAGTTTTAATTATATTATCTTTTGCCTGTGAAGATATTTTTTCCAATTTGAGCTGATCTCTAATATTTGCAAGAGTGTTTTCCAGCTTCTGTACACTCATGACCTTGGTGGTCATTGTAGAATAGATAATCTCCCTTGCCTACTTATGAAACTCAATTTGGTCCAGAGGATGAATATCCTAGACCAAGACTTAAAAATCTTTCATTTTGTAATTAGAAAATGAATTGGGAGTTTGAACTATAGGTTGAAGAAATGTCATATGCATCTTTTTATTCTTATTGTCAAAGGCAGAAAGTAGCCTATTTTGGATGCCAGGAGTTTGTTTCAGATATTGAGAATATATTTCAGTTAAAATTTCTTCATTTCTGGCTTTTATTTCTTTGTATCTTTCTTTGATATCCATCTCATTTTCTATTGTTTTTTTAGATGAGGAAACTTCAACACTGTGCTACTTCTGAATAAGCTCAGTGTTTGAAGTTGTAGGCTGTTGTTCTTCTTCAATTATTGTAGGAGGTGCATTGTTCTTTGCTGTTGTTTTTGTATCAATCACCTCTATTGTTTCCACTTCTTTATTGGTAGGATTTAACTTTGGCTTTTTACTGTATCTCAGTTTAAATTTAGTTTAAGTTGTAGTCTCTACAGTGTACGATCCTTCCTCTCTGTTTCTTTTTGTGTTCCTTTCTTCTTGGGATGGAGTTTGCATAGTTTGACTAGTATCACTTTGCTTCTTTGCCTCTACCAAGGTGTTGTCCAACCATTTAGACTGGTTGGAGAATTTCTCAATCTCTGGTTTCTTTTCATGTACATAGGGAGTGAGTTGGCATTTAAATCTCATTTTACTTATCACTCCATGAGGATCATAATACCACAGAAAACTGTGACTGAACTTGAATTCCTGAAAATGTTTTTTAGTCTTTGGACCTGCATCTCTGTTGTTACAGATAAAAGGGCCAACCTGATTTTTCAATTTGAACTTTGTCTTCTTCTTTATTTCCAAGAAATTAATTGCATCTAAATTAAGAATTGACCTTATGTACTCAAGGGAAAATAACCTCATAGGGAGGTATTTGGCTAGTTTATATGGAACAATACTTGATCCATATACTCTTATCTCAGTATGATTTTGGTTCAAGTACCAATCACCTGTCCTATTATGCTCTGAAAACTATAGGACCTTATTAATCTCTTCACTAATTCTGGGCTGCTTGCTGTTGTTCAAAAAATTCACTATAGGATGAAAGAAAGAATCAGTAAAATATGTATAAGTTTACTCATTGGAGTCTTTCCTTATCAAGGAATTCCAAAAGATGACTGATTGTGGGTTTCCTTCAACATCAAGCTTTTCAAGGTTTATAGCAAATTTCGCAGAATGAAAGTATAAAAACATATGGAATAAGAATGAGGAATACTTGAAAACGCCTTCAGAAGGCATTTTAACCAAATTTTCATGAATATTGTCAGCAAGGTATTGGGAAAAATTAAAAATGGTAGTAGGAGGTTGACTAGGTGTGAAAATAGACAAAAAACCTAGCACTAGCACATCAACATGTTCATCTGTGAAATATCCAAGAACAAAAGCCAGCATGGAGATGATATGTCTGGTTCTTTCAGAAAATTTTGCTAATGGGTAAGGGGGATTTATCTTGGAAATTTCTACAGAAGAAGGCACAAACGTCTGAAATATTTGGAACCTCTTGGGGAAGTCCAAATTCAGGTATAGTTGTGTGAGAGCTTCAATGGAAAAAGGAAATTCATCTAGTCTGGATTGGATCTAGAGCATTTGATTAATTTATTCATAAGTAATGGTAAATAGAATTTCTTTCTCAGAGTTTATTATGGCTCTCTGATAAGGGAAATAGCAATATTGACAGAGTCTAATCACTTATGGGTATTAGAAGGTTCGTGGAACAACATATTTTGGTAAATTAGACTCCCAGATGAAAACTTCATCAACCTGATCTATGGATTTTTCTTGGCTCCAACAGTGGAGCTCAAGAAGGTTAAATTCTGTGACTGTGTCAGTGATCTTGAAGTCTCTGTCAGCCAAGGGAATGTGCTCTACATCTACAACATGAGGTTGTAGTGGATTGACAGATGCTACTACATTGGAAGCCATTGTTTCTTCTTCATTTTACAATTAATTACTCTTTTTACTTAGAAACAACTGATTTAGGCCTTTAGGAGCCCCTTTGGAAAATTATATCAGTTTGCAAAAGGATTGAGGATGAAATCAGGGTTTTATCTATGGTCTGCAAAGGTATAAAATTTCTCAATTGATCAAATTGTGTTTTCTGTAACAAAAGGAAATTTCAGGACTTTAGAGTTTCTGCAAAAAGATGTATAGGGTCTATATTAAAAGACTGGAGGACAAGAAGGATTTCTTCAAGTGTACAAAGTCTTAAACTTCTTCAATTTATTCAATCTATGTGATTTTAAACAGTCTTAGGCCTCAGGATCTGTGAAAGGATGCCCAGGGTTTGCAGAAAGATATTTAGGAAGTAACAGGGCTTTCTTTAGGTTTTCAAAAAGGCTCCTAAATGATTCAATTAGTTGAATTACTTCTTTGGATCAAGGAACAGGTCTTTTCTTTGAAGAATACCTGGAAAAAAACAAAGATTTTTGTTTGTAGAGGGTTTCTGAAGTAGCGGAAGGCTTTCTGAGGATCTGTTGGTCTTTATAGAGCTTTGGATGACTTCTGCAACAGTTGTAGCAATCAAATTGGTGAATTCTATTTCAATTTAGCTTAAAAATGGAGTCGGAGGCAATTTTTTCTGTCTGCAATGCTTCTTCTACAGAAAATGTAACATAAATGGTAAAAGGGTGCAAATGGGCGTGTATAGGCTTTTTAATCAAGAGTGAATACATTAATGCGCGATTAATTTTTGAAATGATAGGGTGGCTTGTGCAACTGGCAGGAGAAAATCACCAAGTGGTTTTCGCACTAGCCAAAAGTGGTTGGCGATATAATTTTGATTGATGCGATCAAATGAAAATTAGACACGTAGCTTGGAGCGAAGCTCCGAAAACCATGCTTTTCGCAAGGTTGGGGGTATGTTAACAATCGCGCTATCGGATGTGCGATAGGATATGTTGGTCATTAGATCTTTTTAATGTTGATCTAACGGATGAGATGATCCGGTGGATGTATCGAGATTGATGGCATGGGGCCCGAGGTGTGATTGGTTACATAAGTGATATGGTCAGGGTTTATATGATATAACCAATGTGGTTAAGGTAAATGTAAGATTATAATATGAGAGGATAATACATATTAGGTACAGGATATATAACATGTGGGGAATTAAACCATTGGTTTATATAAAAAATATTGGTTGGGATGTTTATATAAAGGATTTAATATAATACGGGTTTAAAAGGTATAACGAGATTGAATATATTATGTTAAATGTTAATAATGTACAAATGGATTGTAAAAATACACTAAGTTTTTAATGTAAAAACTTATGTCGGGGAGGGACATTTGTAGTGGGGCTCGACATATAGATTTAACCATTTGGACTTAGGGTTAAAGTATTTTTATGGGTTTTATAAATAAAAGGAAATTCATAAAGGGATTTTTTACTTTTTCCAGGATAAATGTGTTTTAACTTAGGAAAAGGGACTTTTTGCAAGGAGGAAAAGGAGAAAAGGGAAAAATGAAGGGGGAGAAGGTATTTTTACAAGGGGAATGATTTTGAAGGGAAATTAGTAAATGAAATGACCAATTATCTGTTACCCATGCTTGTGAAAACTTCTTCTACCTACCCATCTACTACCCTAACATTTTTTCTTCATTTACATGGGTGCATTTGAGCTTGCAAACCCTTATTCGTTTTTCTTTTAAACAACAAACTAACTAATTCTATCATTATTTCTTCCAACGGCTCAGATTAAACTGTTGAGCTCCTTATTATTCTCTACCTAACTACTAATCTTCCAAGCTTAAACTATTTGGCTAGATCTTTATTCTCTATATAACAACATGAAATTTAAAGCATGAAAGGTCAAGATTAAGTTGTTTAGCCTTCATGGATTGTGGCATTTTTGCGAGCTACACACAAAATTTATTTTGCAGTAAAATTAAATAGTAGTGGCATTTAAATCTGCATCAATTTCATGTTTTATTTTAATCTCTTTTTTGTTTGGGTTCATATATATATATATATATATATATATATATATTTCTTTTAATTCCTTTGATTTTTCTTTTAGGACTTTTACCCTCTTTACATTTTTTAATTTTCTAATATGGGAAAACAATTTGCAGAAAGAAAAGTATGTACATGTTACAATACTAATCAAAGTCAATTCAAAATTATGAATCCTATTATTATAGGACCCTAATAGTGGCTCCACATGGGGATGTCGTTTCCTGGTGAAATGTCAAGAACTTTGAGACTAGTATCCTTAAAATTTGACTGTGCTAGTCTTGAAACTGTTTTCTGAGCTTTGCATTATTCATACTTATGATATTTTGAGTTTCAAAGATTAGGGCCTTCTCTCTGGGCTTCACCTTTTCTAGAAAAACATCCAATCCAATCTAAAATCTGCAATGTTATGTACAATGAGTAAAGTAAACAAAGTGAACCACTGTTATTCTGGGGAATAGTAATGCTTCAACATCCTACCATTGATAGGTCCACCTGGCAGATGTAATCCATCCAACTCCTTAAAAAATAATGCTTTTTTACCTCTGTAACCATAAATTTCATAAGGGCCTTGCCATAAGAAATCAAATTTCCCATGTTTACCTTTCTCTTCTCTCCTAGAATCCCACTTAAGAACTTTGTCACCTATATAAAAATTATCTAACTTAGTCTTCCTCTAAAATACATTTTTAATCTTCTCTTGAACAACTTGAGATTTGAGATAGAAATCTTCCATCACTTGCTACAAGTGTATGGTTTGATTTGTCTTTCTTTGGATATCATTGATTTCAACCTGCAGTTTTTGGATTATTTTCATCACTAGTAATCCTAGAGAGGATGGAAAAACATCATCCATCTCATAAAAATGTTGATAAGGGGATGTACCAATAGATTTATTTGTGGTAAGTCTATCTGCCCATAAGGCATTGACTAATCTTTTGTTCCAGGTTTTCTTATTGTCTTCTAGTAGTTTCTTGATAATATTCACAAGACTTTTATTAGAGGATTCAACAAGACCATTACCTTGAGGGTAATAAGCAGTGGAATGGTCAAGGGTAATGTGATTTTTATTACAAAATTAAATCATCTTTTTAGACTTGAAAGTAGCTGCATTATCAATAATAAGCTTTTGGGGGCATCCAAATCTAGACCGTATATTGTTTTATAAAAATGAGATTCTGATAGTATCAGTGGCTTGCCTAGAAGGAATGGCTTTGATCCACTTGGTGAAATAGTCTATGGCTGTCAAAAATCCACTTCTGTTGGGCTGAGGATGGAGGGTGAATTTCACCAATGAAGTCAAGACCCCACTGCTGAAAAGACATTTCTGTGGAGATGGGTTTAAGGGGTAAAGGTAGCAATTTTTTCTTCCCTTTAAAGATTTGGCATTTGTGATAGGAGGTCACATACTTTTTCACATCTGCAAATAGTGCAGGCCAGTAAAAACCAGCTCTCAATATTTTATCTGTAGTTTTCTTCCAGTAAAGATGTCCTCCACAGTCACCTACATGAAAATCTTCCATAACTTTATCAGCTTCATCTTTAAGCAAACAATTCAATAAAATGCCACCATGATCTTTCCAAAATAGTGCATTGTCTATGATACAAATTTCATTGCCTTTAAGTTTAAAAATATAGCTTTAGTTCTTGACAATCCAGGTGGAGCTTGTAAATGAAGTAATAAAAATATGATATCTGCATACCATGGTGAGTCCGAAAGACTTCACTGATCTCTGGAGTCGCCATCTCTTCCTGATCATCTAATTGGGCAATAAAATTAAACCATTGATTTATATAAAAAATATTGGTTGGGATGTATATATAAAGGATTTAATATAATACAGGTTTAAAAGGTATAAAGGGATTGAATATATTATGTTAAATGTTAATAATGTACAAATGGATTGTAAAAATACACTAAGTTTTTAATGTAAAAACTTATGTCGGAGAGGGACATCTGTAGTGGGGCTCGACATATAGATTTAACCATTTGGACTTAGGGTTAAATTATTTTTATGGGTTTTATAAATAAAAGGAAATTCATAAAGGGCTTTTTTACTTTTTCCAGGATAAATGTGTTTTAACTTAGGAAAAGGGACTTTTTGCAAGGGGGAAAAGGAGAAAAGGGAAAAATGAAGGGGGAGAAGGTATTTTTACAAGGGGAATGATTTTAAAGGGAAATTAGTAAATGAAATGACCAATTATATATTACCCATGCTTGTGAAAACTGCTTCTACCTACCCATCTACTACCCTAACATTTTTTCTTCATTTACATGGGTGCATTTGAGCTTGCAAACCCTTATTCATTTTTCTTTTAAATAACAAACTAAATAATTCTATCATTATTTCTTCCAATGACTCAGATTAAACAGTTGAGCTCCTTATTATTCTCTACCTAACTATTGATCTGCCAAGATTAAACTGTTTGGTTAGATCTTTATTCTCTATATAAAAACATGAAATTTAAAGCATGAAAGGTCAAGATTAAGTTGTTTAACCTTCATGGTTTGTGGCATTTTTGTGAGCTACACACAAACTTTATTTTGCAGTAAAATTAAAAGTAGTGGCATTTAAATCTGCATCAATTTCATGTTTTATTTTAATCTCTTTTTTGTTTGGGGTTCATATATATATATATATATATATATATATATATATATATATATATTTCTTTTAAGTCCTTTGATTTTTCTTTTAGGACTTTTACCTTCTTTACATTTTTTAATTTTCTAATATGGGAAAACAATTTGCGGAAAGAAAAGCATGTACATGTTACAAGACTAATCAAAGTCAATTCAAAATTATGAATCCTATTATTATAGGACCCTAATAGTGGCTCCACATGGGGATGTCATTTCCTGGTGAAATGTCAAGAACTTTGAGACTAGTATCCTTCGAATTTGACTGTGCTAGTCTTGAAACTATTTTCTAAGCTTTGCATTATTCATACTTATGCTATTTTGAGTTTCAAAGGTTAGGGCCTTCTCTCCGGGCTTCAACTTTTCCAGAAAAACATCCAATTCAATCTAAAATCTGAAATGTTATGTACAATGAGTAAAGTAAACAAAGTGAACCACTGTTATTATGTGGAATAGTAATGCTTCAACATCCTACCATTGATAGGTCCACTTAGCAGATGTAATCCATCCAAATCCTTCAAAAAGAATGCATTTTTACCTCTATAACCATAAATTACATAAGGGCCTTGCCATCAGAAATCAAATTTCCCATGTTTACCTTTCTCTTCTCTCCTAGAATCCCACTTAAGAACTTTGTCACCTATATAAAAATCATCTTCCTTAGTCTTCCTCTCAAATAACATTTTAATCATCTCTTAAACAACTTGATATTTGAGATAGAAATATTCCCTCGTTTGCTACAAGTGTATGGTTTGATTTGTCTTTATTTGGATATCATTGGTTTCAACCTACAGTTTTTGGATTATTTTCATCACTAGTAATCCTAGAGAGGATGGAAAAACATCATCCATCCCATAAAAGAGCTGATAAGGGGATGTACCGATATATTTCGTTGTGGTAAGTCTATTTTCCCATAAGGCATTGACTAATATTTTGTTCCAGGTTTTCTTATTGTCTTCTAGTAGTTTCTTGATAATATTCACAACACTTTTATTGGAGGATTCAGCAAGACCATTACCTTGAGGGTAATAAGCATTGGAATGGTCCAGGGTAATGTGATATTTATTACAAAATTAAATCATATTTTTTGTCTTGAAAGTAGCTGCATTATCAGTAATAAGATTTTGGGGGCATCCAAATCTAGACAGTATATTTTTTTATAAAAATGAGATTCTGATAGTATCAGTGGCTTGCCTAGAAGGAATGGCTTCGATCCACTTGGTGAAATAGTCTATGGCTGTCAAAAATCCACTTGTGTTGGGCTGGGGATGGAGGGTGAATTTCACCAATGAAGTCAATACCCCATTGCTGAAAAGACATTTCTGTGGAGATGGGTTTAAGGGGTAAAGGTAACAAATTTTTCTTCCCTTCAAAGATTTGGCATTTGTGATAGGAGGTCACATAATTTTTCACATCTGCAAACAATGTAGGCCAGTAAAAACCATCTCTCAAGATTTTATCTGTATTTTTATTCCAGTAAAGATGTCCTCCACAGTCACCTGCATGAAAATATTCCATAAATTTATCAGCTTCATCTTTAAGAAAACAATTTAATAAAATGCCACCATGATCTTTCCAAAACAGTGCATTGTCTATGATACAAAATTTCATTGCCTTTAAGTTTAAAAATCTAGCTTTAGTTCTTGATAATCCAGGAGGAGCTTGTAAATTAAGTAATACAAATATGATATCTGCATACCATGGTGAGTCCGAAAGACTTCACTGATCTCTAGAGTCGCCATATCTTCCTGATCATCTAAGTGGGCAATAAAATTAATATCTAAGGTCTGACAGTTTGATTCAGCCATGATTTTGGCTAAACCTTCACCTTTGATGAGTTTGGTGTGCTTAATTTCCATGTCATATTCCAAAATGGTGGCAATCCACTTGCCTCTTTTTCCATCAGGCCCATTATGAGTCAGAATGTCCTTAACTACTGAATTTGGAACATAACCTATGATATGTGAATATAAGATGTACACTCTAAAGTCTTTAATAGCCTTCACTAAAGATAGTGCTTGATTTTCCATTATTGTATACTTTAAAGTGGCATCTCTAAGTGATTTACTAAAAAAATAAATGGGCTGCTCATAACCCTGATCATTCTTCTGCAGTAGGACTGCAGAAATAGTACGTTCTGAAGCAAAGGAAAAAATAATGAAATCTTTTTTGAAATTATGACTTATTAGGACTGGTGTGTTGAAGAAATCAAAGTATGTACATGTTATAAGACTAATCAAAGTCAATTCAAAGTTATGAATCCTATTATTATAGGACCCTAACTCGGGCGATGCCCCCAACACCCTTGGTTTTTCGCCATAGGTCGTATGGGTGTAAGGCTAAGCCCTAGCCCCTTACCCAAATCCACCAGTTATAAACTTTATTAATATTTTTTAATGTATGGTTTGATAAGGACTACCATAGCCCATGTCGTTAGAATGTTGCATTGTTATGAAGGAGGTCACGATTTTGATTCATGCAGAGGTGCAATTCGGACTTAACCAATTTTTGGTGGCCCCCGTACTACCACGTGGCGGCCTCCAGTTGGGCCACGTGGTAGCATGTGGTTGACCACCAACCAACAAACCAAATTCAAGCACAACAGATCCAATCTGGGCCTGCCACATGTCAAGATGTGGTAGGCCAAAAAAAATCAAATATTTTAGCCAATTAGGAGAGGCCACGCAATAGGCCACCACTGGCCCAAAAAACACAGTCAGCTGCCATTTTTTTGAAAAAAATTTGTACTTGGGAAAAATGACAGAAAATGTTTTTGGGAGGATATGGTGTCAGTTTTATGTTAAACGAGTTGTGTCAAATTCAGAATGACGAGATCTACCCAGTTGTTTAAGTTCCACACCAATCCATTAAATTTCAATTTTTAGCATAATTTTGAGCACTTGATCACTCCTCCCCACTGGAAGCTTTTTGACCCCAAAATCACTTTTATTACTGAACATGTAGATGAGGGTACAACCCCCTCACCCTTCCAGTCTGAATCCACTGGAATTTTCCCGAATTCAACAATTTGAGCTTTTCATAAAAAAATGATATTTTCCCTTGATTCTGGAGATCCTGTTTTGTTGTTCTAGATACCATCTTGTTGTAATATCCTTGAATTTGTAGAACAAAAAACTATCCTTGAAGAAGAAAAAATGTTCCCTCCTTGTTCGTCAATCAAAGGAAACTTAAATAACATGGAATTCTTCTCACTGCAAACACTGTGGACATGATGATGTTTAGCTTGTCTTGCCTTGTGCTTGGTTTGACTCTTAACCAAATGTGATCACCATCACCATGCAACATCCCATTTCAAAGACAACACTTTGTGAAACCCACAAGAATAAATTTTGAACCCAATTCCTCATTTCTAAATTTTCTTTGGCACTCGCTCATTAACCTTTGCACTCTCTTGCATCGACATCTTGTTCACATCACTGCTCAACAATTATGCATGTTGTTGCAATTTTATTGGATCTTGTTTACCTCTTTTTGAAGGAAACATGTTAGAATCCTGAAACATCTTATCACAACCAATAGAAACCTCAATGAAATCATAATTTTCGTTTGATTCATCACCTTGAAATGCCTCATTCACAACATCTTCATGTTTGAACGTTAATAAAGAAATTTTTTTTACTAGAATTCACAATTCTCTTAATTTGTCCAACATGCACAAGAGACAAAATTGTCTTCTTACTATGCACTCTAACAATATACTAAATCTCATTATTGAACAAGTGATAATTATTATCATGGCAATGAAATATTTCTCTCCTATCATAAAGATATGGGCTACCCAAAACAATACCAGAAATATCAAGCAGAACAATATCAAGTTCAACTTCATCAAGAAAGTTTGTAGTGATTTCAAATCTTAGTATGCACTTCCTCGTCACCTAAAAATTTGCATTCTTACATATCCAAACTAAAGGATAAGGTCTTGGATGAGGAATGGTTTCTAAATTAAAATTATTGACTAAGTCTTCTGAAATAATATTTTCTTGTAAACCACTATCAAATAGGGTGTCAATCTTGGTATGCTCTGAAATAACTCTAACATGGAAAAGTTCAATTCTTGTTTCATCATCTTGAGTTCTATTGAGAAAAATTGAAGAACTAGTACTTGCAATTTCCTTACCTTCCAAACCCATTTTGGTGATCTTTATTTAATCTTCAGAATCAAAACTTAAATCATGAGTTATTGCAGTATTTGTCTTCTCCTTCTCCTTGTTTTTAAGCTTGTTGGGTCTCATCTCTAGATGGAGTTTCTAGCAATGATATTCATCATGTCCATCTTTGGAACAATGTTTGGATGTAAGTTTTTCTTTCTCCATATTGATGGAAGCATTCTTCTTACCTTTACCCTTAAACTTACCCTTTCCTTTCTCTTTAGACTCAAAGGTATCCCCACTTGTCTCCTCTGAAACATGTTTCCCTCTTGCATGTAGATGTGTGGCCTGTACACTTACTTCATCTAAATTTGAAGGATTAAACATGAGAATAGTATGTCTCAGGTAACTATGCAAACCTCCAATGTACTTTAAAAAATTTTCTTGAGATGTCAAATCTACACCCAAAATTAGTGCTCTTCTCCTAAACTCTCGAGTATAGTTTTGCACACTTTTTCCTTTACATTGCCTAAAGTTTTGCCAGTCCATTATTGCCTTTTGCATGTATGCTAATGGATAAAATTGACTTCTTAAGGCAACAACAAAATCATTCCAAGAGCTTAATACCTTACCATGTTTCTTCATGTCCTCTTAATTTTTGGCTTCCCACTAAATAAGAGCCACACTTTCCAATCTTAGTGAAGCAAGCTGAATCTTGGTGTCATCATCCTTAATCCTTTGTATCCTATAATAAATTTTAAGCTGACATACCCAATTATCTAATATTTCAACATCTGCGTCTCCATCATACATAGGCAAATTAAACTTAATGTCAAGCTTCAAATATGGGGTTTTACCATGACATTTTGGAGAATGTGGAGGTGTTTTTAAAGGGCTTGTTGTGGAAGAAGATGATGGTGAAGATGGTGGTGAGGAAAATGGTGGTGTCAGAGGTGGTTTGTCACCATTCCCATTACCTTTGGGAGGCTTGTCTCCATCTCATTCTTCTCCTTTTAAAGACTTATCTTCCTTTGGAATAATGGAGCTTTCACCTTGCATCCTTGTGATTCTCTCCTCATGATAGAGAAATTTCACCATTCTTTTCATATCAAAGAATGCTTTCCTAAAAGATTTTTCATCCTCTGGCATATTGTCAGGTTCTCCTTCATGTGACATTCTTGCTGAAGCTTCAACTACAATTTGAGGAAGAATTTGTGGTGGAGATTGTGGCAAACTTGCTTTCCTTGTCCTTGACCTAACTTAAGGAATTGCAACCACAAGATTTCCTTCTCCTCTTTTGAGCTTCAACCTTGTAAGCATCGGAAACACTTGCAAACAATTAAATCCTCACAGAAACAAATAAAACCAAATATTTGATACCAAACTTGATCTATATGAGATCTTAATGAAAATGTGCTTAGGGTTTGTAAATTGCAAGTGTTAAAAATTGAGTTTTATGAGTGATCTAAGTATGAATGTTAGTTTTGATGTGCTAATTTCATTTTCAAATTTAAAATTTATTTTTTGATCTTATGCTTGATGTGCATAGGTTTCCTTGTTGTTTATGTGTGTCAAATAGGTAAATTAGTTGAGTTTTATGAGTGAATTCAAGAGCATAAAGCCTGAAATAAAAATATTAAACAACAACAAAAGAAAGTACAGAAAACCATCAAAATTGATCCATCAACATAGAGTTTTGATGAAGGAGATCACCCCTCTTGGGCTACATCTCCTTGGTTCAGCTTCTATGGCTAAGGCCTCTATATTAGCTCAAAAGTGAAAAAATTGTTGTTTACATTCACCTACAACTCCTAAAACATGCTTCAATGCGTCCAAAATGTCCAAACTATCAGAAATGACCCTTCTTGATCTCAATTTGGTTAAAAATTGCTCCAGATATGGTCAAAACCATTTTTCCTAGTAAATTGTGCCTAAAAATCGAGAGGACTGCAGTTAGCACTGCCAAAGTTGGAGAAAATCTGAATTTAGGGATACTGCCAAAAATCTTACCATATTAATATGTGAGTTAATTAATGCTAAATGGCGGATTAGAAGGGATAAGTACGGATTAGGCGCTATAAGAGCGTTTTACACTAATCCACATTTAGAAATGTATTGGTGCTTAGTTACAAGTTTAAGGGTATTAATAACCTGTACTTAATCATAATCTGCACTATTATCAGAACTTTGCTCGTCGTTGGTTGTATGAACTGGTCGTATGGAGAGGGGGCTGGCCCCCTCCTTATGCCCACTACACATTACATATGATATCAAATATGTATGGCAGACAAAGGTTATTAAGGATTGCTGCCTTGGCTTGTTGGTAAAGGCCAAGAGTATTGTGGGGGAGGTCGCGGGGTCGATCCTTGACCTCCGCCTAGCCTTGTACATAAACATTTGCATGAAAATAAACCATATCAAACCTTTGGCATAATTATTAACCCTTCGAACTATGCATTAATGTGTTTCAGACTTTAGCATATGGACTAATTTGGAACTTTGGCATATAAAATGCCACCCAACCTTTGATATATGAATTATATTCCACCTTTGGAATATGTAAAATGCGCCAATATAATACATGTAGGTCCAAACCTTAGGTTTTTAATATAAATGTGCCACATATAGTTTCATCTGAATTTGACCATTGCATATAAAAAAATGCAACTCAACCATTGAAGAGGGTCCACCAGATGGGGCACGTGGTGGCCCATGGCTGCACCACGTGTCAGCCTCTGGTTGGGATGTCCTAAAACATTAAAAAAAAATTCTCATTCAACCTTAGGAGTGATTGAAAAAAAAAATCACCTTCAAACAAATTCAACAAATCTTGCTGTGACACTTGTCACAGTGTCATTGTACAAAATTGAAGAATATTCCCTGAATATACCTTGTATGCTGACTGGGCTTCCATGTCCTCCACCTGTCACTATTTTGCAAATTTTTTAGCTGCTTAGGAAAACGAACATCAGGCTCTATATTCTTCATCTAGACTCTTTCGACGAAACGAATTTCACCAGATTCATGGCAACAAGCTATTTGATGTCGTTCAGTTTCCATTCAATTTTGAGAAATTTCATTTTTGAGCTTTTACAGTGAGCACCTGATAATTCCTCCACACTAGAAGCCTTTTGGACCCCAAAATCTCTCTCATTATTGATCATGTGGATGAGGTTACTATTCCCTCACCCTTCTAGTCTCTATCCACTGAAATTTTCCCATTTTCATCAAATTGAGCTTTTCACAAAACTTAACTTTTTCCTTGACCCTTGTAACCTTCTCTTACTATCATTGAAACCGTCATGCTGCAATTCCCATGAATTTGTAAAGCAGAAATCTATTCTTGCAGAAACCATCTTGTTCCTACCTTGGTCAAATATCAAAGGAAACTTAAAAATTGTCTCACCTTGCAAACTTTCATCATGGAGATTCTTTACTGATCTTTCTTTTTACTTGCGTTTACTCTTGACCAAGTATGTTCATCATTTCCATGTACCCTTTGGAAACCAATAACAAGCATTTGTGGAACCCATGCCTTCTTTGTCAAAATTCTTTGTCGCTTTCTCTTTGACCTTTGCATTCTCTTGCACTGACATCTTGTTTCCAACATTGCTCAACACTGATATTAACTACTGCAAATGTTTTACATCTTGTTGAACTCCTTAAAAGAAACATGTTAGAGTCATGAAACATCTCATTATAAGCATAAGAAACCTTAATTAAATCAACTTGTTCATTTGATCCATCTTTTTGAAAGGTTTGATTCAAAACATCTATATGTTTGATCATTAACAATGTCAAATTCTGACATGCATTCACTATCCTCTTCATTTCTCCTACATGTATAAGAGACAAATGTGTCTTCTTCTTATGCACTCTAACTATGTACTCAATACGATCTTTAAACAAGTGATACTTATTCTTATGACGATGAAATATTGCTTTCCTATCATAAAGATAAGGACTTCCCAATACAATACCTGATATCTGAAGTGAAACCACATCAAGTTCAACTCCATCAAGAAAGTTTGAATTGGTGGAAAATCATAGTATGAACTGCCTTGTAACCTGGAAATTTTCATTCTTGCATATCCACCCTAAAGTATAAGGTCTTGGATGTTTAACAGTTTCATGGTCTAGCTACTTAACCAAGTCTTTGGGAATCAGATTAGGTTGTGACCCACTATCAAAAAGTGTATCAATCTTGGTATGTTTAGAGACAACTTTAATATGGAAAAGTTATATTCTTGTATCTTCATATTTAGTGACATTGGAACAATTTGAAGAACTAGTGCTTCCTATGTGTTTATCTTTCAAACCCATGGCTGTAATCTTTGTTTCATCTTCTGAATCTGGACCTAAGTCATGTTCAACTATAGCAACAATTTTCTCCTTTTCTTTGGCTTCAACTCTGGATGAAGTTCAATTATATGGTGCCCCAGCGTGGAAGTCTCGCAGACGATGCAGAGTCGTAGCCTCAAAGTAGAGCGGTAGCCTTGTAGACGCTGCAGTGTCGTAACCTCGTAGCAGCGCGATAACATTATTGTAGACACTGCAACGCGGTAAACACTTTAATTTTATCTTTAGGGACATTTTTCTGTAACAGATACAATATCTCTAAATGGTAATGGCACTTCGGAAAAACTGGTCGTCGGACGTTTAAATTCTTTTGTTCAAGTGATAACATTTCAGCGAGACTAGTTGCTAGACGTTTAATCTTATCTTTGCGTAGAGTGGAAGTCTAGTGGTTACCTCGTAGTCACTCAATGTTATTTACCGTGGAAGTCTCGTAGATACTGCAAAGTGATTACATCCATCCAAATATGTTACGAAGTTATCATTAAATATGATTTGATGAATGAAGGTGATTAAGCAAGAATATTGACTATTAATGAAACTGGATGGATATCGAAGTAGCGTGGAAGCTATAGACACGTAGAATTTAATTTTAACAATGTGGTTGAACCATAGTTACCAAATTCGGCCGAATCAGGCTGAAGAATTCGGAAATTGGGTGGTTCGATTCAATTCGGTCCGGTCAATAATAAGTTAAAATTAATTCGATACTAACGGTCTTTAATAAATTTGTTTATTTATTTTTGTAAGTTGTAATTTTCATCCCCATTTATCGTCCGTCACGACTAGATCAAGATCCAGAGCTCTTCCTGTTCTTGTGCGAGATCTCTGTGTGCTAGACAAATCTCGTTAAACAATAATGTTTAATGGGATTGTTTTCTAATGATAAATGATAACTAACAACTAGCAATTGCACCATATGTTGCAAAGGAAACGTTGTAAAGCAGTAACATAGGAAATATTAGTATAGAGGAAATGCTCTCGCATAAATCATGTGGGGAGGAAAGAGTAGTATAGAGGAAATGTTGTCACATGAATCATGTGGGATAGCTATAATGCCTGTGTTGATGAGGAATGCCAACGAGAATTTGGTTGGATAATAAGTTTGAAGCTATGTTTAGGCCATTCTCCAATTAATTTCAATGTTTCCAAGTTATCTTAAGTTCCCTTTTCTCTTTCAATTTGATAATAACAAGTTCCTTCTGTTTCAATTTGAAAATAGAAGCTAATAGTAAAGATATAAGAGAAATCAATATTAAAGAAAAACTAATATTATCACCACTATATCTGACATTGTAACACTAATAAAAGGTATTACATTCAACTAAACATTTTACAGGTTAATACAATGTGAAAGAAAATTATGAAATCATTTAAGCAGAGAGAAATGATTCACAGATTATTGTAATGCATCACACATAGTTTGGAATTTAGCCCCAATTAGCGTTCTTGTACTGGTATCTTTGTATGCAAGCGGTGTATACCAACAAGTTTAAAAAGCTAACGAAAGCTAAAAGCCAAAAGTAGTAATCTAGATGGCCTTCATTAAGATTGTCAGGTATCCATCTCTGTTTTCCTCCTTTAGTGGTGATAGAAGTAACAATGGTAACAATTAAGTTCTCAAATAGCTTCCTAATGATCCTGTAAGAAGAGAAAGAGCACTACACAAGCTGTGCATTGCATCAGGGGAATGATAATAGAAAAACTCCAGATGCCCTATAAGGAAAAATATTTCTGCAGCATCAATTAAAAAATACTGGGGAATTTTCCAAAAAATGATCATGGGAAATAACATGAGTGTATCATGGGCCAAATAGTGAGTTCTAACAATATCCAAATGCTTGATTTCTGATGAAAAGTGAAACCCACTATAAGCAGGTTCACCTTCAGTAATCCAAATAAACCTGCAACTTTCATATATGTATCAAATTTGCAGATTCATAACTCTGAAATTCTGATCTTGGGACCTGTGGTTTTGGGCTCACTCTGCCTCTATGGTGCGCTTACATGCTTACACACATGTATCAGAAGTATATAAAACCATAAAACAAAGTTTAATGGTCTTGAGCCAAACAACATTGGTTCACCTCTATTCACCCAATGTTTCGGTCTTCGACAATGTAATATTGAGTTGCATCCTTATAACGATGAACCCTTTGCTTTTCTGTTCATTCAATAATCCTAAATCCATAATTTAAACCTTTGTGAATGTAAATCCGAACCCAACCATCAATAAAAATTCATATGGAATAACATTAAATCCTCGGGGTTCAAAAGAATTTAATCACGGCGTATAACATAATGGGTCCACCATTTTTTAATCTCGAGTCATTTGAATTATGTGATGTCTGGTGATTTTCTTCCATGTTTGATCGGACGGTAGTCCCACTTTTTAGAGGATGGACTTTAACACAAATAAAAAGTGCGAAATGGGTAGTATCGCCTTGATGATGTGGTAGATTTTTTGACAGGTGAAACCGCTTCTGGTGTAGGAGCAGTGTGAAACGAATGGTGTGGTTTTTCAAAACCACCCTCGCTCTCGTTTAACTCGTATTTTTTCCCTTCTACTTGTTCACAATTCCGTTGTGCTCCATCATGGTGCGATTTAATTCCGCTCCTCCAAACTTGTATTCTCCACTATGCTACGGTGAGTCGACCTCAACCTGTATCGATTCAAATAAACCGAAATTGATACAATTCAACCATGCTTAATAGTGATCCTTCTCAGCTCAAGGGAAAGACAGAGTCAGAATTGGATAACCTTCTCCTTGATAAGCGTGGAAAGAAAGACAGAATTTTTGGCTATAGTTGTGAAATCCGGGAATATGGATTGATGCTTGTTAAATTGTTATTAACATTAGATGTAGATGTTCGAGAATCTTGGTTATCCAATAGATATAAGTGTTCGAAAAGTATGGTTAGAAAAATATAATTCAGAGGAGCCCATCTATTTTCATATGGAGATGGTGGAAGACAGGAAAGGTGAAACATGCCGCCCTTGTTGGAAAGTCTTGTCCAACTATGATGTTGAGAAATTTGTATTGGGTAAATGTCACAAATATTTCAAATTGAAATAACTGTTAGAAAAGCCTCAAAAGAGTAACATAGATTTATTAAGAGAATTGTTTGGAACAAGAGAAGAGGAAAAACAAGACATGGCCATAAAATCAGGAAGATGCTAAAGATCACCAACACCATTTACAAGGACTATTATTCCTTGGAAAAACCAGAGATGCCACAAGCTGATATGGAGGGGATGTCTTTGCTAAATCTCTCAGAACATGAAGCCATGAGATTTTGGATGCGTCTTCTCTATTTGAAAGAACAAGTTAAGGGACTTGACAACAGTGACAGCCAATTATGTGAAATGAAAAGATTGTTACATCTTTTTCAATTTATAGATGAAGGTAATGAGAACGGATGGATGAACTTCATGGGTGAAGATGGAAAAATGGTTGCAGCCTACAGAGGTGAAATTGTGCAGTGGATATTTAGAGATGACATGGGAGTTAGAGCAAAGCAATTGATAAAGTGATTGATCAAAGTTTCCAAAGAAGAAAGAGAACAAACACATCATGATTCTAACATCTTAGTTTCTAGTAACAATATGCAAAAAAAAATTCTACACTCTTGAGATGATTTGAAATAGTTCTACACTCTTGAGATCATTTGTATGCTCTATCTTTTGGCTTCCTTGAATAACAGAACGCTTTTCTTGCACCTCGTACAACATTGAACTATATTGAGGGACTTCCTTTTGCAACCAAGGGACCATTCAAGCCACAAAGCGACATCGCTCAATCTCATAAGGGTTAATTTTAATAGCAAATGGATTCCGAAAAAAACCAGAACCTCTTCATACAGTCATTGCATATCTTCCCTTAATTTTCTTTGAAAGAGAGAACAAATCTATGGAGTCCATGGCCAGAGCAGTACCAATGGCTGCCATTATCACAATTACTTTGACTTTAGAGGGTGGCATGCAGAGCGAATCAAACCATTTTCCAACACCTCCTTCACTTGCAATAAGCAAAACCCAAATAATAGAGAAAATCAATTTTCTAGAACCCACTATAAACGATAAGGTTCGGATGCCTAGAACAGTTTCTCTAAATGTCAGCACTTGGCAGGTATTGGTGTTGGTTTTATCAACATTAGAATTTATTAGAGCTTTTGTTAGAAACGCATTGGAAAAAAATCTACATCCTGTACAATCCACAATATAATCTCTCAATGCCCTTTTCGCTATGAGAGAGCTAGAGAAGCCATCCAGTCTGAACCAACTAGTTAGTAGAAAGTTGACCATGAGGAGCGGAAAAAACCCCAACCCAGCCTACTCAGTAAAGCGGAACCCCATCTCGAGTATAGCCTCCTGCAACTTTCGGTGGATAGATTCTACGCGAGGAGGACAAGGCCTTGTCATTATACCAATATGGTTTTATGATTCATATTACATATAAGAAAATTAATGGAATGCCATAATTCCAATCGTTTTCAGAATTTGGTCACTGCTTATCATTGGTACTATTCGCAAATAATGTATAGCTTCTACAAAATTCTCTGTACTAGTCCAAGCATATGGATTCTACGATGTTTAGCTGTATTACTAGAGAGGGAGAAACATTATAATAAGGGGGCATGGGCATGAATCTAGTGCAAGTATTTGTCAAAAGAAAAACCAGAATATGTGTCTTTGAATATCATTTGTATGGCTTTAAATGATGCCGAGAAAATGACCTTTTTTAAATGTTACAATGAAATAAGTTTATTTCAAACTTTGAGACAAAGCAAATGTTTTTTTTGAAATGTTACAACGAAAGTAATTTATTTTTAACTTTGAGACAAAGGAATCACCAGGTTAATTCCCACAAATTTCTGGGAAGTAATTTCCTGCATATTCTTGCACATTGCTTTAAACAAAGCTCATGTGTGTCATAGTTGTTCCCAGTTATAGAGAAACCCAATGAAGCAACCAACTTCTCTGGACTTCCAGTGCCCCAAATCGAAGCATTTGGTTTGTATCATAGTTGTTCCCAGTTACAGAGAAACCCAATGAAGCAACCAACTTCTCTGGATTTCCAGTGCCCCAAATCGGAGCATCTGGTTTGTATGTAAGGCGGATCAAAGGAGAGGTAATTTACCTGCACAATTTCGTGCTTTTCATCTTTTGAACTTTCCTCCACCCAGGGCTTAGCACAATTCATGTGACATTACTTGTCCTATAGTATGTTAGCAACTATTACTTATTTTAGACAGGAGAAAGAACAGACATATGGTTAACCTACCAAGGACCAAAGAGGAAGAACAAAGTTATATGGTTAGCCTGCCAAAGATCAAATCATGAGTTAATGGAATTGATCCCTAAAACACAGACAACAGAGGAAAAAATCAACATTGCCAGAGTTATCTATACCTTTATTCAAATTTACAGGTCATAACAAGCACCTTTATGAACAAAAATTGCAAGAATTTTTCATTTTATTGAAAAACTGCAGCTAAATATAAATTCCTGCATAGAAAGTAACATTCTAAGCTTATGGAGAATCAAGGTCCAAGACACGCAGTTCTTCCCTTGGAGTCTGTAATCTCCATTTTAATGCATCTATATGTTTTCTTCTTGAAATCTCTGTTGGGACTTCAAAAAAAGACCGTGCTACGCAAATAAGCAGTTCAAAATATACCAACAAACTTCAACGGAAAGGAGAAAGAGAAGCCATACCTGAAAACTTGAATGAGTGCAACTTGCAGAGATTACTGGTGTCTTCGCTGAACTGGATCTTGGTGCTCCTGTTGTTGTTCGGCTTCACAAGAAAAGAGTTTTTATGTTTCACGATCTCCCGTAATACTTGCCCTAGTGCGGTTTTCATACTCTGTCTAGCTATAGAAGATAAAACCCTATCTATATCGCTCAACAAATAGGAAAAAAAATGGAAACGAGGAAAAAATAAAATGTCTTAAACAGAAATGGAGAAAGCTCGATCCGGTGCTCTGCTATGCCTCAGCCTCGCGCCAATGAATCCTTGTGGGTGCTCCTCGGCAGGAATTGTGTGTATCAAATGCGGAGGGAAAAAAAAACATGTTGTTACTGAAGTCTTGATCACTGAATTTCTCAACAGAAGCATGGCTTGTTTTGCCTCGCAATCGATACCGAAATCCTCTGCCCAAAACTGTAATTGACAAGAAAAGAATAATATGAACATGGGCACAGAATCAGCGAAGGGGATCTAGCTATCAGTGGTAAACCAACAATACGAAATACAGGCTGTCATGTTCCTTCAATGAATGTATACCCAAAGTTCAGAGATGTTGCGACGCCATGGATAAGTAATGCATTTAAAGAACTTTGCTGGAAAACTAAGCAGAATTGATTGG
The DNA here is from genome assembly GCA_034641835.2 of Pinus albicaulis. Taxonomy (NCBI): domain Eukaryota; kingdom Viridiplantae; phylum Streptophyta; class Pinopsida; order Pinales; family Pinaceae; genus Pinus; species Pinus albicaulis. The sequence goes on from CM076583.1 coordinate 431,530,615, forward strand.
TGTACTCAACCAAATATCGGTCCCGTTTTCATCCCGGAATACAAAGCAATGCTATTTATAAAGAAAATAAGTAAATTTCTAAGAAAGGGAAACAAAACCTCATATCAACACTCTCTGCTCAATCAGCAACAGAGGGCTTATTCAATTTCTCGGCTTAAGCCCTTGCCTCCCCCATCCATTTTCCACAAAACCTCATATCACTAGTCTCTGATCAATCGGCAGGAGAGGGCTTATTCAATTTCTCGACCTAAGTCCTTGTTTCTCCGGTCCATTTTCCACAAAACCTCATATCACCACTTTCTGCTCAATCCGCAGCAGAGGGCTTCTTTAGTTTCTTGGCCTAAGCCCTTGTCTCTCCAATAGGTTTCATCAATACGAGGTGTAGCCTTGATTCATTTGGAGTGGGTGTCGTGTTTGCTATTTGCTCAAAGCGACATCGCTCAATCTCAACAGGGTTAATTTTAATAGAAAATGGATTTTGAAAAAAACCAGAACCTCTTCATACAGTCATTGCATATCTTCCCTTAATTTTCTTTGAAAGAGAGAACGAGCACATCTCCATTACCAGATGGACAAACTCATCATAATCATGAAGCCCTTGTTGGTGCGTTCTTAGCTTGCGGTTGTTTCTTCTTCTGCTCTGAATCCAATATGGATAGATAAATGGTGTGTTCAGTTTACTTCCCTAACTAATTAATAACCATATTTAATCCTATGGTCCATAGTGTTTCAATCGTCTAACATGAACATCAATGGTACATAATGGTACAAGTGGCACTTTAGGTGGGTTGTTTTCAAATAAGAACGCTTTACAGCGTAATAAAGATCAAGAGTTATTTTTCCAAAATAATTTAAAAATTATATAATTTATTTTCTTATAAAATTTTTAGTGGAAAGAGATTGGATTCCAGCCAATCTTATTAAAAATAAATAATGGACTATTATTCATGCTATTTAGCGGCTCAATAATGTTATATATATATATATATATATATATATATATATATATATATATATATATTTAAAAATAGGTATTCTAATTTATAAAATAATTTCCACAAAATTTTCAATAATATAAAAATGATGTTTTAAATATTTCAATCCCAAATTAAAGTTCAAGTATAAAGCTTTTCTATTTCATTTTTACATAATCTTTTCCAATTATTTTAATTTAAATACTCTTTTTTTCTTTTTTCTTTTTTTTTAAATTTCACTTCACTGTGCAAGTGACAACTTTTCTAAACTCCTTTGTTATTTCAGTCTTCCATAATGTGTAGCGCCATACATTGGTTACTAGTGGAAATTAACATTGGTTAACAGTCCTAATTATGTTTAGATAACGAAATATCCTTCAATATCCTTAAATGCCTACCCTAAAGAATAATGAAATACCACAACTTGTTATCACATTTCTCATTTCCTCTAATCAATTAAGTAAACACCGTTGAGATACTAAATTTCACCAATCATTTAGACTTGCAATTTTCAAATAATCAGATTTTCAATTTTCAAATAGTCGGATTTTCAATTTTCAAATTAATCTATGACGGGCCGTGATGGAGAATTATAAATCCTGTAAGAAGGGGAAGCCTCCCATAAACCCTCCTTCCAGCATCACGATCGCAACCACGGAGGTCTCGCACACGAACAGGAAGAGCCTATGGATCTTGATCCTATATATGGTCATGAAAATTATAACTTGCAAAAAGAAATAAATAAATTTATTCAATGATCGTTCGTATCGAATTAATTTTAACATTTTATTGACATCGAATCGAACCGAACTACCAAATTTCCGAACTCGGTGAGAATTTGTAGTACCTCAAAGTTTTAGTGAAGTTCAGGTAACACTCACTATAGCTAATATTTAGTTTAAGTAATATAGTTTGAGTGTGCTTAATAATTAAGAGTATGTGTGTTTTTTTAAAAAGTTATAAATTTAAAACTAAAAAAATAAAATATATATGTTTTAATAAATTTTGGAGTCAAATAATTGATAAAAAATTAGATAATTTCATCTCCTTAAATAAACTCGTACAAGATATATATTGTTTATATTTTTTATTTAACTAAAATAAAAATAGATAAACTATTACTTAGATCGTTTCTTTTAGTAGTAATTAAGAATTAGATTCTATTTTTTAGAAGGTTGTTTTCATCTTCTTAAGTAAGCTCATATTATTTGTATGCCTTATTTAATGAAAGGCAGCGTTGTGGGAGTATAAGAATGTCCTCACCTTAGTGCTACGAGTTTCATTCATTTATCATTGTCTTCTTTAATTTCAAATTAGTATCAGTGCGCAAGGTTCGTCCTGGATTTGTGATAGTGACTGGTGAGGCTACATGTGTGGTTCCAGTTGAGTCTGGAGTTGTCATCCATAATGCAGCGTTGTTCGATTGAAATAATTTTCAGTGCCTATGCGTGCATCCTGTTGAAGAAAACCACATATCGATGGAGAAGACTGTGCTGATAGGCTCGTGGAGCCGAGATCAATGTTTTATGTCACAACATTGATCTATGATTGAAATCGAGTGGGATCATGAGTATGTGTCAGGCGAATGCATCATCGTGAAGAAGGGTCAAGTGGTGATCGAATTGTGAAGTGGTCGCTCGCTTCGTGTTAGGAGTTTTACAGGTTTGAGCCATTCCTTGGCAGCAACGACGTATACAGTCAACTTCTTCCACCTCCCTTCGACTGTGCATTTCACTTGTTTTCTTTTAGAGCAGTTGCTATTTAATTGGATGCCTGTGCGAGGACTCCGCTAATCTGATTGGTTTTTGCTGGAGTTGGCAGCGTTTAAGGAAGGCCGAACGAGCCTCATACTGGACCGTCTGATGGAAGGCCGAACAAGCCTGATTGATTGGTGTTAAGGTTTCAAACCAAAAAAAAATTGGAGCATCAACGTTTATTACAAGATAAAGGGGTTTTTGGTAAATTATTTTAACTTGAGAGAAAAAAAATTGTGTATTGTTTTAAATGTTGTTTTTAACTGGATTTCTTAAATTATTGTATTATAAAATTGTCTCTACGTAGCACAAACATTGCTCTTTTTTTATAAGACATATCTTTCATTTAAATTGTCTTAACTTGAGAAAAAAAGAAACTTGTGTATTGTTTTAAATATTGTGCGGGTGTTTTAAAAAATTGTTTCTATAAAGACAATATATAACAAAAATATTATTCTCTTAGGAAACATTTCTTCCATATAACAAAAATATTTTTCTCTTAGGAAACATTTCTTCCATTTTTGTCTTTTGAGAGACAATAAATGAGATTAAAGACATATTGTATCTATAGAGACAATATGTCTTTAATCGTGGTTATCATCTCTTTAGAGACAATACAAAATTATATTTAAATACAATACAACACCACTTTTGTCTTTGTAAAGAGATAAAAAAATCAATCTGAAAAAATATTTCACTATTGAAATAAATGAATATAAAGATATTTAATTAAATAAATTACAATATCATTGATTAATTCACGTTAGGGCAAAGTGGAACCTAACCACCAACATCCTGATTATAAGACAAGTGCTTTTACATTGAGCTAGCACCCTTTAAAAAATTATGTGAGTTATAGTAATCCTTGAAATTGCAGATATAGATATATATTGACAAAAAATGTTCGACAAACCATCATCTTGCTTACTTGTACTCACGTTTAATAAAATCTCTTGCTCAAAAATTCCTGGAACATTTTCTACACACTTAGCCAAAGTGAGGTTTTATTGTCAATATCATTATATTGATATATGGCTTGCCTCATGGGAAACATTCTTATGGCTGGCACTATTTATTGATATTTGATCAAGACATGTAATAGATGTTATATCTGAGGGAGTATTTGTTTTTTCTGTAAATTGTTTGTATGTTATGGTGGTTTAGCAATTTTTTGGACTAAAAACAATCCAGGATAATATTTGTGTACCCACTTAACCTGTTGGTAATCTCCTTCCTGTGGAACCTTAATGGAGATACTACCATGCTTCAACTGGGGAAAAATTGGCTTAAGAATCATATTTAGCCATCTATACCAGGTTTTCAGAGAAGAGTGTATTTGCAATGGGTTCTAAAGTAGACATGTTGGTTCCTCACCTATTGTCAGAGTGGAGTTTAATGTCTCTGTTGTGACCGAGTAATGCTAGACTGTATGATGTTCCCTTTTGTGCGTATTAATGAAATATGACATACAAATTTTCATGTCTCTATTGTGACCCAATAATTCTAGACTGTATGATCTTCGCTTTTGTGCGTATTAATGAAATATGAGATACAAATTTTCAAATTATAACCATTCTACTTTCCTCTGAAATAAATGTATGAGACCTTGGTATATTTTGGTGCCCATGATTTATTGGATTCCAACCTCAAGTAGGGAACAGGAAAAATGCCTATAAAACCTTTAGAACATTCGCAACCTGTTTTGTCATTTTGAAAATCAGAATCAAACATCTTGATGAGTTGACTACAGTTTCAACAAGGGAATGGCAGAATAGTGTATATGCCAAGGGTTGAAGATTTGTCCATGACCAGTGGGAGAAGTTGGTTGGTCATACTCATTTTGATGGTATGATTTTTGGATCATTGGAGCTAAAAGTTGTATGTACACACTCATGAAGATATTCCCGGTTCATTTGAATTGAGATATTATGGAATTTCTTTGTCTGTTTAGAAAACTCCAATGATATATTTTATATGGGTAAATGTGATTTGTGCCTATTTGTTACTTCAAGCTAAATTTTACTAAGTTTTATTTTTAACAATTTAGATGTTGGGGTGATTTTAAATCAACTTAGTCAAAACCGTGTGTAATCTTTGTATTTATCTGTTATTTTCATTTGTCTTTTGAAATTTACAATTTTCAGAGACACAAGTGAAGTACCTGACGCATGATGATTTTTGAATTCCAGACCACTGAGGATGGAAATTTGCGAGAACTTGGGCCCTGCATGTGTTCGAGACAACCACTGTCACTTTTCTTGTTTTGACCATTAATTATTTCTCGAACATCAATATTTTCAGATATTTACTAATTTGACTTCATCCCTACTTCTGTATGTCTTAAATGGTTTTTCTTTAACCATGTTTTCACAGTTTTGTGAAAATTCAATCCAAAAGAAAAGACTTGAATATTATCAACTTCTTTGCTACCAAAATATTCAAGTTAGCTTCATTAACGTTCGCACTACTTAATTTTGTGGTTGCATAGCCCACTGGTTTGACCATTTATACATAAGGTGAAAAGCTATTTCTTATGCTTTGAATATTGAAATTGGAATTGTAGGAAATGCATAACGCATAAATTGCATATACACTTAGTCATCGTGCTGCATGTGAGGATGAGAGTTTCAATTCAATATATAAATGCATTCAAATTTCATAGAAATTCTTGATGTGAGACAATAACATGGTATCATGGAGAAAATTGGAGTACTCTTATTATTTTAGTTCACTCTAGAGGCATACAGTTGGAGATAATCTCTAAATAAAGCATAATCAATGTAAAATGTATAATCATGCAGTCCCTATATACTCCCTCTCCACACGTTTGGGAAGGCACCCCTAAATGACTCGACCAGAGCTAAGTCATGACACCCATCGTCCCCAGATCAATTGTGCACAAGTAATCTCAATTGTTGAACTTGTATAAGCCATGATAAGTTCTCTCCATTTGCAACTTCTCCATTATGTTACACAACATAAAGTGACTTGAAGAAAACAAAACCCAAAATTTGAATATTGCAACAGAATGAATCATAATTCAAATTCCCTTGAAGGGGAGAAATTTGGTTCATAACCAGAGGAAATCTCAGACTTCATTAAATGAATCAAACTAAGGAACTTGAATAATGAATTTACCTAAAAGGATACCAAAAAATGTAGGGACAAGCTTATGGAAGGATTGTTGCAGGCTTAGCTAGGTTGTTGAAGCTGTGAAATTTGAGAGGAGTTTCCTGAGTTTGCAAGGAAGTTAAGTGAGAGGACCAATCTCATCCAATGTCATTATGAAATGGCTCAATGTTGGCCCTGAAAATATTGCACTACACCTTAATATATAATTGTTATGAGAAAAATTGAATTTAGAAGTTGTTAGATGATTACTTCATTTTTGCTAGCACCATAATCTATTGTACTGGGTGTGCTAGCTTCTTCATTTTTATTTTTAGACCACCCATCAAATGTTCTACCCTTTTATTGTGTAAACTGTAGCCCAGATTAAGTGGACAAGGTGCCAAATTGATCACAATGAATGGCTAGGCTAGAAATCGGTCACATTCATGACAAAATAATGAAAACATGGAGAGACAAATTTGATCACATTCATTGCAGATGACAATAGTTCTTACACATTCTGTACTTGTAAATGTTTGTATGGATTAGAAGGTTGTATACTTCTCTCTTGTAGTAGAAGATTGCAATCTAGGAGGGAATAAAGGATCATACAAATTATGTCGGCTGATAGTGTGAGACTAGTGATTTGCAATCACATCAATCCTAGAGAAAGGTATAAGTTGAGACCTATTGAGCGAGAAAAACAATGTCTTTATGGTTGTGCAACCTTATCCTGTAAGGGCTCTAAAATATACCTTAGAAAGAATTAATTTATAAATAAGTGAGACAAAGGTGATATATATACATTTGAGCATTGAAATGAGTTATAAAGGGATGACCTTTGGATGGTAACAATTTTCAAAGTATATCTAGGGCCTACCTTGCAATGAAAAATTTAAATCAAAGCAAGCCAACTCAATCTGTTGTATTTATTAAATCCATGGGTGAAGTGTCTGTCAAGTCGGCCTATCAGAGTGGAAATATATTGAGAAGGGGGATTATTTCAAAAACATGAAATTTAAGGGGATTGCTGGTGTGATAATAGGGCTTATCAAGTTATCAACTAATTGATTTTGGAAGGTTATGTTGTTCTTCAATTGCAATGTTCACTTGGAAAATATTAAATGTGTGCTAGTATTCCAATGGTAAAAATATAGCATTTGAAGAGCTTTGGAGGCTACACGAAGAATCATAAAGCCCTTTCTTATCATCACTATGGGGTTCATCATGTATTGTGAAAGTTTTTGCACCCACCTTGGAGGCCACTTGGGGGCTTGTGTGCCCACAATGGGGGATGATTTGATGGCTATGGTAGCAGAATTTAAAATGTTAAAAATTTACGTAATTTCTTGATAATTTAATATTAACATTAATTATATAACATTTGTAGGGTCTTAGGGTTGACTATTAGACTTCCCCACTCATAAATTATTTCTTTATAAAACAATTTTGAGTTTCATGGGTTCTTAGTCACATTGTAGGAAGTGGGAAAAAACTATATGGTTCTGTGAAAAAATATTGGTTTGTCATTGAACTGACCTTTTCTTGTTCAGAGCCATTGGTCGAAACAGTTTGGCACTCAAAATGGACTCACTAGTTTTTCTCTCAAAATGGTTAGACCTGTCAGTTTAGTTAGTTCTAGTCCAGTCCAATAATATTGGTGCTCCTATTCATAACATCTCGTAGTTACCTCTGGCAGGACAAAGGAGGAGTCTGGAAACATGTGACACAAAACTCGTATTTTTGAAGCAAATAAATATACTGTGCAACTGTTGTTCAAAACAGGTTGTGATTAAAGGCATTTTAGGTATGGATAACATTGTCATGTTAGGTCTTAGGGAGTGTAAATAGTCATAGGGGGTTGGTTGAAACAATACAAAAAAATATTCTTAGAAATGTTGAATTTCTATATAGTGAAGTGTCAACATTTCTAGGAAGACGTTTTTGAAGAATAAGTTGTCACAAACATGCAAGCGATTCAGTCATTGTGACAAGTTACATCTTGAATATTACAAAGTTTAGAGATAATCGCTTTTCCATCGGCATGAACATAGAAGTGTCTATTGCACTAAATGGCCTTTCCCTATTTGAGAAGCCTTTGTTCAATTTTTTTGCGTGTGGGGTGCCCTCCAAACTTATGAGAGGCTTTAGAATGTCTTTTCCCAAGAACTAACAAGACAAAAATCAATTGTTTATGAAAAATAAAAAAATGTGTGAGATTTTTTTCTCATAAGGAAGATGAAGAAAGGATGGAAGTAGAATAAATATGCCAAAGATAAGACAGAAGCATCTTCCCTTGGCTCTGGTTCTAGGAAAAAGAGTCATGTGGTTTTTGCAAGTGTGACAAGAAATAATACTATGCTAATGAATGCTCAAAAGGGAAAGTATTTAGAAAAGGTAATGGTAACAACCACAAAAAAAAATTGCAGTTAGTGTAGATAGTTCAACGAAAGTGAATGGGTTTGAATCCACATTAAACACTGCAATTTCCAAAATTTCATCCATTTCTACATATTATCACTTGAAAATAGTTTTCATATTTCAGCGAAATAAACCAAAGTTGTCTTGATAACTATTGGGAACTAAGTACCTCTAACTGATGAAGCTTCCTATGACTTCATAATTGGTGATATAAATTTGAGGGGAGTCTCCTTGGATGCTTTAAGGCTTCAACTTTGAATTCCGAGGGGAAATTGGCAACCCAAATCTGCAATAAAACTTGTTGATCTTTAACAAGATTTTCAAAATTTGCAGTTTCTCTCTTCAAAACAGTGATAACAAACTTTATAGTAATTAGACATGTCAAAATAACGCAAAAAAAATCTCAAAATTTTCTATAAAATCCATTAGTTTTTGGGATAAAAGTTGTAGAACAACTAACAAAATTGACCAGAAACACAATGAAAACTCTCCAAGTCATTGTTTTATTTCTAATATGAGATATACCTCTATTAGCACTTGAAATTGACCAAGTATTTTGTAACAAAATAAAAAAATAAACTTAATATAACATTAGGAAATCTACTCACGCTCTCACCTTGGTTATTTCATCTCACTATGGGCTGGTCATTTTTTTTGGGGGGGGGGGGGGGGGGTGGGGGCGGGGGGTGGTTGCTAGGGTTTATAACACATTAATTTTCATAAATTAGACGTTATACTAATGAAATAAGTGATTTATGTTTTTAATTAGTAAATTAAAATAATCAAGCTAGGTTGTAGACAAACACTAAGGTAAATCCGACGAATTGAGTTCTCATTTAAATCTGTTACAAGGAAGTTTAAATTTGGAATGGTTTGTTGCAGATATGAATTGATTATATTAAATAAGGAAATGATAAATGATATGATAAAATAGTAGAAACTCTCCTATCACCAATGTGGATTGGTGCCTTGATGGATTGGGTTGATGGAGAAAAGAGAAGTGAAACCTACTACACGAACTTATTAAGTTCTATTCTTGCATATGAATATGAAAATAATAATGATAAGTAAATAATAAGAAGAGTGCCATAATGTCACATGCTCGACATAAAACATTGAAATTGATAACCACAGGGAAATGATAACTACAGGGATATCTAAGCATTACCAACATAAAATATACATCCAAAAATTTGATAAAACAGAGATCAACTCTGAAAATTTGATAATACCAATTCTTTGCACTCCCTGCACACTCCTTAATGACACTGATGATATAATTGAAAAAAAGAGAAATCAGAAATGATCAAGGATCTCAACTCTGGATTTTGAAAATATCCCAAGACACCTAAAAAGGCATCATACTAACTATGGAAAGGATATCCAGGAGTTTGGAGGGAACTCTTTTAATGATGTTCCACATGTTCTGGCATTTACGAGGTATATCTCAAAATTGGAAGAAAGACATGAATATGCAATGATAATATGATTTATACTTTATTTGTGATAATAGCGTAATGGTTGGCTCAAACATTCTTGCAACGCAAGGAGCATACATTCTCTAAAAAATCAAATACATTGTCACCCAAGATTTCATAAATTTTATGATCACGACCAGCACTTGTTCGATGCATTTCATTAGGAAGGCTACCTTTGTATTTTTTTAGGAAATGATGGCATCCATGAAGATAATGATGGAGCTTTTGTGGAGGAAGAAGACCCTGTGATGTTGAGCGAAGGAATGGATGAAGATGAAAAGGTATTGTAAGAATAATATCTTCCTCATCTCCTTCAATAAGATGATCATCCAGATAAGGAAGACAATTTAGAGGGTGAATATCTATATTGTGATGATGTTTCTATTGATATGAAGAAAGTATTGAGCTCAAATTTTGAGGAAGTTAGCACTACTGGCATAATTTAAGGGGCCACTAGCCTACTACAGATCTAGAAGAAGAATAACACAATAGCCGTGAGACATACTTAATCCAGATTCATTATTTGCGCAAATAAAAGGAATATCATATTTTTGTGTTTTGAATCCAGTCCTATCTATGATGAATATGAGCATATAATTGAAACTAAATAACATTGCTCAGATTCGGTTGTGAATAGTTTTATTTTCCCAAAAATCAATGTCAACACAGCTAATGTGATATGTGATCAATCCAACCCCAAGGCATAGAATGACAGGGTTTTTTTATGAAGAGGATAATAAAGCAATTGGTAAAGGGAGCATACCACACCGGCCTTTTGATGAGGGCTTAATTCTAACTTTATATTTTGTAATGATGAAATTATTACCTCTCCATTTGACGAAATATATGAGAAATATGAAGAAAATCCAGCTTTGTATACCTAAAATGATATGCATCAGGGAAATTGAAAAAGTACAAAGCATTGTACAACGTGTAATGATAGGATTTTTCTTGCTCTGGAAAGTGCGAGCAAGGTTTTATCACAACAAAAAGTAACGTAAAAGGAGAGGGTGAATGGGATGAATTTTGTATGTTCAGTTATCATATATCATAGATGGCTTGACAAAAAATATTTCTACAAATTTGATTGAAGAGCATACTGTGTTTAATCAAATAGTCCAATGAAATTGCTCAAAGAGACCCTGAAATATTGGTTTCAATCTCTCTTCTATGTGGAAGAAATCATTAGGGGAATTTTGAGTTATAAAATAGGCCTCCTAAGGAAATTATAAAAAATAGTGGAAATAATAAAATAATATTAGTTTACATCATCAAATTTTGGAGGGAAAAAAGAAAAAACTACTTTTTCAACTCGTATTTTCAACTTATATCCCTATGGGTTTACTCAAATTTTGAGCGGGAACACTAATTGGATGAAAAATTTGATTCCTAATCCAAGGAGTACCCATGTTGCATACTTTCGATGGACCTAGCTACACGAAAAATGAGAAACACATGAAAAAACATCACGTTTTTTCATGTGTTTCTCATTTTTCGTGTAGCTAGGTCCATGGAAAGTATGCAACATGGGTACTCATTGGATGAGGAATCAAATTTTGCATCCAACGAGTAATCCCTCTCGAAATTTGAGTAAAACCTTAGGGAGATAAGTTGAAAAAGAAAATTTTGTATTTCATTATTTTTTAATCTTTTTACTTTTTTACCCAAAAAATGGTGAATCATCCCCCATGGTTGACATCATCATATTGAATCCTATTGGTTCTTATAAAGTTTATTTTGGTTGTACATTTTTCTTAGAAGGCCCATTTTATACCTCAAAAGTTCTCTAATGGGACATTCTCAAGATGTTGTTACATGAGATGAAATTATTTGGAATATGAGAGTTTTTGAAAATGGACTATTCAGTCCAGAGGTGATGGGGACCCCAACACATTTTCATTTGGATTTTAATGTGTCTCTATTTCAACAATCATCAAACAAAGTGGAAATGGTTATTGTAGTCTCGAGATGATGAATTGGTTAATTTGGATTATGAAATTCACTTTTGCAGTTTTATATTAAGAGTTTGGGGTTCTCAAGTGATCCCGAGAAGGATGTTTGTGCCCAATAGGAGAAATATTTTACTCCCTATTTTTCATGAGGTTACCATAAGAATTTTTCCCCTCAAAATTATCCCACAATTTATGGATAGAGGAGATCGATGTAATGTTTGGAACTCTATTACTATGATCAACCTCTACTGGTTTCAATGATTGATATGAAAATCTCCAGGATTTCTCCTAAATTAGAGACAAGGCTATGGTTTGAAAAACACTTATGGGTAGTTGTAATTCATATAGAAGAAGATAACTAAGATAATTAATCCCATGGCTCGAACATCACCTAGTATATGTGATGATCCTAAAACGAACTGTAACCTAGTATGAAGAGTAGACAGGGTATTGTATTGAGAATCATTAGGGTGTTGTTTGAAATGTATAATAAAGATGTCACCCTAAAACATTTTTTTCCACAGGGATGATGGAGATATTAGACAATTGCAGAAACTAGGCAACATTTCAAGTAGATATTCCATGACTTATAAGGCACTAGATGGCTACTAGTTTTGTACAATTGTTGTGGGGCATGCATATCAAAGCCTAATGTAATATTGAAACTTAATACAAATCCATCATAGTGTTGTGTCCTGAGAATAAGAAATACATTTGTATAAGTATCTCATAACTTGAAGTTTTTTATGTGGTATACCTGTGTTTGGTGATAACTGAAAAATACCAAACTGTGGTAAATATGTAACAACAATGGGATGAATTTTAACAACTTATGAAGTCGGTTGAGTTAAAAAATGAAAATAACACTACCCAAGATTTGTTATGACTGTAAATAAAATGGCGTGGGAAACCTGTGCCGAGTTTAAGTATAAAGGGAGGTTTAAAAATAACTGAATCAACGCGCGCACACACACACACATGCCATCAGTGAACCTTTCACTCATTGGAGCTATAACAAAATTAGACTATGTGTGTGACACTTAAATTTGAGGTTTCTGAGGATATATATATGTGTGTGTGTGTGTGTGTGTGTGTGTGTGTGAGGTTTTGAATGGAATGATCTATGTTATGGGTCAATCCTCGCTTAATTTTGTGTAGGCCAACCTTTGGGAGGTATTTAAAAACAGTTTCAATTATGGGCCAACCTTTGTAGGAGATGTTTTCTTAATGGAATTTTGTTTGTTTGAAGATTCATGTTCATGCATAAAAGAGAACATGGGGTTGTTTTACGGGTATTCCTATTGTTTTTAAACCTTAGAAATCATTCTCGGAAGCCCCAAACATTCACCTTAAAGAGACTTCAGAATCATGGTGCGTGGCATGTTGGAAGGTCACATGGAAGGCTAGAAATCTCACATTGTCCTCATTGAGGATGATTTGGGTGTATAAATTCCATGTTTGGCAAGCCTTTGAAGGCTATATAGTCCACTTCAAAACATCACCTATACATTTGGTGAGCCTTTGAAGACTAGAAATTACCATGTTTTCATGCTTGGAAGGTTACTTGTGGAATGGTATATTGCGGAAGGGCCTTTGAAGGCTGGATGCCTAACATGAACTACACAAAATTGAAATCATTCAGTTACAAGAAGAGGACAAGGTCTACATTTACATTCAAAAAGTGTGCTTCAAGTAGAAGGATCAAAAACTAAAACCTCTCAAATGTAGCCATCCACCATTTTAAATAAAATACAACATAGTAAGTTTTGGATAGCGTTGTCACAATACATGAGCATTCATCTTGTGTTCAATGAAATTTGTATAAAGCTATTTCAATCATAGGTTTTAAATTGGGACAAAAATGAAATTATTACTACATTTCTTGAGGGGTTGACACTGAGTTGAGAGAAAATAGTTTTGAAGAACAAAGGTAGTAAAAATTTGGGTATAATTCGTCTTTCTCAAATTAAGAGAGATTTTGCTAGCAAGAAAAATGGAATATTGCATAATTGAATAAGATGTAGTTTTCCTTACAGAATTTTCATTTGAAGGGGACCAACAACTCCTAAGTAAGGAATTTTGATCATAAGGTCAAGTATTTTACCAAGTTAAAAGGTCGTTGATACGTGCACAACTTCAAAAAATTATGGGAGAAAAGTTCTACACCATCTACACCAACACAAGAATAGTTTATGTATAATTACATGCTTAACACTAGCACCAAGATCCAACACTTGCATCAGGGGTGACAAAAAACCTACACCAATTTTAATGCCCCCAATGTGTGTTACAATAAGTAGATGGAGTTTTGCTAATATTCAAATAATGGATCACTCACATGACTATTCAAGTGTAATTGCAACACTGAATTTCTTGCAAAAAAGATGTAAAGATAAGAAAACCATATTAGATTACCATTTAGGCTTGTAAAACATAATATTTTTCATGACCTAATCAATGAAAAACCGTCAACTATGAGAAATTTTTTTCTATGCTGGACATACCATATATTATAGGATGCAAGATCCCTTTGAAATTCAATAGTTACAATTAAACTCTCTGCTACAGGTGTGGCAAAACTAGAGGGCGGGAAAACAACAAGAAATCACTGTAGTCTGTTTCATAGCTCCATAATATATATACTATACACCAAAATTATATTTGGAAGATCTATGTACCTAGAAAAGAAGGACCAATGAAGGCACAACCGTTAAAGGAAGCTTTTTTAGAACAATGATAATTTTCTTTGATCAAACACGTTACATTATGATATTCTTGATTTGGAACAACCCTTGGAACATCAATAAGAGAAACTAGTATAGGGTATAAGTATGCTTAATCATATAGAGGTAGTAGTTCCCCTAAGTATAATTGAGTTACGCATGGAAGAAAGAAAAAAAAACAGCTCGAAACTAAGCTATTAAAAAAACCAAAGCTTGTATCTACTCATGAAAGTAAAAATCATATATCAAATCAAAATGTTTGAAGTACATGAAATCAATGGAGCATGAGGGCCCTCACATGAGAGCCACATGCCTCACCACTCCATTTCTATAACGTATCATGCAAACAATGTGCCATGGCACATAAGGCCGCAACATGCTAATATGCTATGCCTATACGGGAAGAAGTTGTCTATCTCACCCGTAGCCATCATTTTCATTTCTTCGATCATATTGTTCCACCCTAAACCAAAGAATTACCATACTAGTTGAAAACATCAAATAGAAATATCCATAGGGATGGTTGTTTTGCAGGTCATGTGTATTATCGAGCTATACCAGGTTACAAGGTCTCCAATGGTTTTTATTCAAGTGGTAAAACCAATGAACATTAACATTTCATCGAGCTCTCAACCCCCTAACCATATGGTTGTGTCAATGATCTGAAAATGAAAGTATTTTGTTTGTTGTTCAAAGTATTCATTTCCATTAAATTAAGTGTGCAGAGTGTTTGAATGGTCTTGCAAGTGAAACAAAGTGTTTTTGGTAGTTGTTTATGAATTTAGGTGTGAGGGAGTGTTGTTTAAATTTACTGTTTAATAACTTTAATCTGAATAACATAGTAGAATAACTTCACCATAAACACACAACAACATGATGAGGCAGTTCACCCCTCCTGGGCTACATCTGCCGGGTCCAAGGCTCCCAATGGGCATGTCCTTGATATATTATGATGCTCAAATTGGTAATACAGTGAGAAAAAGGACTAAACAGATCAAACCAGCTGTGAAAATGAATTCAAAAGGAAAAAATAAGCTAATATTGACTTTTATTTCACCTAAAACAGTGAAATGTAGCCCATTGCAGCTCCATTTCCCTCAAGGCCCTAATGGCTCTCCAAGCTTCTTTGAAGTAAAAATGGCTAAAAGACAACTTTTTTGGCTCTGAAACCTATTCCAATGGCTCTAGAATGCTGAGAATAGTCTAAATTGACTAAAATTTTGTCCAAAAAGTTTCAATAGTGGAGAATTTATGACCAAAACAACATTTTTCCAGTTTGGCCTAAAAAAACTCCAGCAAAATTGGGGAACTAGTGTTAACTCCGACAATTTTGGCAAAGGCCGCCGAATTTGGAGGCACGCTCCAAAATAACTAGGCAGTTTAGATGGCATTAAATGTCAAATTCGGGCAGTCACATGAGTTATCCACACCCGTCGACTGGTTTATTGTTAACTGCCTGTATCACAAAACCGTGGCATTAAGTTTATAAGGTGGGGCGGTCACATAACTATAGTTTATGGGCGGTTACATAAACCGTCTATTCCACCGGTTGCAATTTTTTTAGGCCCCGAGTCATCGCGTATGGTCATGTGGAATGGGGGCTGGCCCCCTTTTTCCGCCAAACAGCTTTACAACAAACTTCAAAACAAACTGTTGCACTATGGTTAGTAAGAACCACCACGAGCCTGGGCGGTCGAGCCTGTATGCTGCTAGCCAAAAGGTCTGGGGTCGAAACCTACTACTTTGCAAAATAATTTCCATATAAATTCTTCACCAGCCTGGGGCCACGTGGCGGCCTCCGGGCAGGCCATGTGGGGCCCAATGAGGTCCAAAAACGAACAAGTCAACCAATCCTCCAATTTGAGTGTGACATTTGTTTACCGTTGATTGGTCCACATGGAATATTCTGTGGAATATTCCTAGAATATTTCGAGGAATATTCTCGAAATATTCTTTTTTTAATATTTTCTAAAGTCAAAATTCAACCCTGGTCAAACTGATTTTTGAAGGAAATTGTAAATTTCAAACCTTCATAACTTTCACATACAGTGTCGGATTTGAGTGTCGTTCATGGTGCTAGGATCGTATCGATGAGGCCTATCCATTCGTTCTGTTTTCAACCAATTCTGAGCAATTCCAATTTTGAGCATTTTTCAACTTAGGACATGATCACCTGATCACACCTCCCCATTGGGAAGCTTTTGGACCCCAAAAGCCTTCAATTACATGTTAATAAGATGAGGGTACAGGTCCCTTGCCTTTTCCACCTCAATCCACTCTGCCTTACTCGGTTTGCTGCCTTTAAGACCAACCCGAACATAATCAACATTTTCCCTCCTTGAAGTGTGTGTTCTTCTGTCAAGGATAACATCCTCTTTCAACTCATCCAAAAATTATGGCGAGAAATCCTCTATGGATGGCAGATGAATGTCACTTTCATAATCAACAATTAAAGGAGGTTCATACAAACGTAAATTTTCCACATTCACAACGGAATACATTTGCATGTATGAAGGAAAATCTAATTGAAAAGCATTATTTCCAACTCGTTTAAGGATCTTGAATAGACCATAATGAATAGGCTTCAGTTTTTTACTTTCTCCTTGCATTGTTTCCTTACTAATATGCAGCCATACCTCATCCCCTTCTTGAAACTTATGATCAACTCTGTGCTTATCATGCCTCTCCTTGTACTTGCCTTGACTTTTTTCAAGCTGTTCTTGAGCCTGCTGATGTATGAACTGAATTATTTCAATGAACATGCAAGCTTTGTCAATGTCACTATGCCCATGAATGACCATATCCTTCTCAAGAATGAAATCTAAAGGTGACTTAGGCAAATACCCAAAACAAGCTTCAAAAGGTGAAGTATTTTTAGAAGAGTGCTTGGCCCGGTTGTAAGCATGCTGAATGTAATGCAAGTGCTCATTCCGAAGCTTGTGATGCTTGCTGTAATAACCTCTCAAAATATGTACAATGGTTTTTTTCACTACCTCTGTTTGGCCATCTATTTGTGGATGGAAAGAAGTACTCTTCTTCAACTTGGTGTCCATCATCTTCCATAAATTGGACCAAAAATTCCCAAAAAATCTGGAATCAGTGTCACTAACAATAGAAGTAGGCAAGCCATAATGAACCCATACATGTTGAAAATATAAATCAACATTTTTTTCAGCAGTTATAGATTTCTTACATGGCATAAGAATACACATCTTGCTGAAACGATCAACTACTACATAAAGATAATCATGTTGCTTTCTAGATAATGGTAGACCTCCAACAAAATCCATAGAAACACTTTCCCATGGTCTAGAAGGTACTGGAAATGGCATATATAAACCAAGATTCCTATTTCTAGGCTTGCTTGTAGCACATAATGAACAACCTCTAATGAAACGTGAAACAATATCTACCATGCGAGGCCAATAACAATACCTTTGTAAATGTGCCACCGTTTTGTTTACCTTGAAATGTCCAGCTATAAGAGAAGAATGAGCTTCTCTCATGATGTTTAGTCCCTCCCCCTGTGGTATACATACTTGCCCATATGAAACAACAAATTATTATGCAAATGATAATCATTCTCCTCAACATGATTCCCTTCACTCAAGTTAGCATACACATCCTTAAAATCAACATCTGATGCATACTATTCTATGTAGCTCTCATGTACAATAGAATCATTCTTAAGTAAAGTACTAGCACTAATAATAGGCCTTAAAATCATATTAGCAACCTTATTGTAAATACCTTTCTTGTACCTTATTACCAAGTGAAATTGTTGTAGGAAGCAGTCCATAAAGATGCACACATGTTCTTTGCAATTGCTAGCATTTGCAAATCTTGTAAGTGATGGTCGGTATGAACAATTGTTTCTTTTCCCATCAAATAGTGTTTCCATTTTTTGAAACTTTGTACCAACGCATACAATTTTTTATCATATGTAGGATAATTCACAACAGCACCATTAAATGTCTCAGAATGAAATGCAATAGGCTTACCATGCTGTAAGAGAACTGCACCCATGGCGTAATCACTAGCATCTGTCTGAATCTCGAATGGTTGTCTCAAGTCTGGTAATGCAAGGACTGGAACTGAACTTATCTTCTCTTTCAAAGACTCAAAGGCTTTCTGTTGATTTCCTCCCCATTGGAAAGCACGCTTCACACTAGTCACTGCATGCATAGGCACTACTATGGCAAAGAAGTTAGTAATAAACTTCCTCCAATACTGAGCTGCACCCAAAAAAACTTCTTACCTCTGTAATGGATTTGGGAGTAGGCCAATTCACAATGGCTTATACTTTGGAAGGATCAATTCTCAAAGCACCTTCTCCTATTATGTGTCCCAAATAAACCAAATAAGTCTTTCCAAATTCACACTTTGACATTTTAAGAAATTACTGATTTTTCTTCAAAATATCAAGTACTTTCTTAACATGCATGACATGTTCTTCTCTAGTCTTGCTGAAAATTAAGATGTCATCTAAGTAGACAATAATGAAAACATCAAGAAAAGGACATAAGACATCATCCATTATCCACATGAAAGTTGCAGGTGCATTGCATAAACCAAACGACATAACAAGCCACTCAAAGAGTCCCTGTTTGGTTTTAAATGTTGTCTTCCAAATGTCACTTTCTGCAATTCTAACTTGATGATAACCATTACGTAAGTCTAACTTAGTTAAATATTTAGCATCTTTCAGCTGATCCAACAAATCATCTATCCTTGGAAGTGGGTAACGATTCTTTACCGTTATTTTGTTCAATGCCCTGAAGTCCACACACATGCACCAAGTTCCATCTTTCTTTGGAATCAACACTATCGGTGACCCACATGGAAAAGTGCTTGGTATTATGAATCCTTTGTCTAACAATTCTTTAATTTTCCTCTTGATTTCAACATTTTCCATGATAGACAAACGGCACATGCCGATGTTAGGAAGAGGACAATCTGATTTCATGCTGAATCTCCCTTTTAGGAGGTAAACCTCTCGGTTCTTGAAACATCTCATGATGTGCATCAACTACATCATATAAATCTGATTTAAGCTTGGAATCACAATTTTCAAATGACTCGTGATTCATATCAACCTTGGGCTTAACCATAAGAAGTACAAAACTCTTACTAGAATTTACTAGCCTTTTTACATAACCTGCATCTACCATCGCTATATTTTCCTTCTTGCGATGTGCTCTGACAATGAACTCCTTGCCATATTTAAAGAGATGATACTTATTTTCATGGAGATGGAAGATCAATTTCCTGTCAAATAAGTAAGGACTTCCCAAAACAATTCCTGATATATCAAGTGGTACTACATTAAGTTCAACTGTGTCAATAAAGTGTGCAGTAATGGCGAATCGCAATATGCACTTTCTTGAGACTTCTAAGTTTGCATCCTTGCATATCCACCCAAGTGGATAAGGATTTGGATGAGTAATGGTCTAAAGTTTAAGTTGTTTGACCAAGTCTTCTGATATGAGATTTGTTAGTGACCCACTGTCAAACAGTGTGTCAATTTTAGTATGTTTTGAGACTACCCTCACATGGAACAATTCAATTCTTTCTTCCTCATTAGGAGCTTGTACATGACTATTTGAAGTACTAGTGCTTGGCTTAGTTCTAGTTTCCTTTCCCTTCATACTTTTCAAACCCATGGCTGCAATTTTGGTTTCATCACCTAAATCATCACCTAAATCTTGAGGTGTAGTTGTAGTAGCTACAGTTTTCTTCTTTCCTTTGTTTTTGTTAAACTAAGTTCTTTTTTCATGATGTAATTTCCAACAATTTTTCTCTTCATGGCCCTCTCTTGAAAAATGTTTACATATAACTTTTTCACCCTCTTTTTTGATAGATGCATTCTTTTTGTCTTTTCCCTTTAAGGTTTTATCTTTGTTCTTCCCTTTTAAAGGCTTGTTTCTACCCTCATCAAAAGTGTTTTTCCCTCTAGCCTCTAAATGCGTAACTTGTACACAAACTTCATCTAGAATAGTAGGATTGAACTTAAGGATGGTATGTTTAAGGTAACTGTGCAACCCACCTATATATTTCAGCAAAGTATATTGACTTTGTCAGTCTACCCCTAATAAGAGTGCTCTTCTCCTAAACACTTGGGTATAGTCTTGCACATTTTGTCCCTTAAGCTGTCTAAAGTTTTTCCAATTCATTATAGCCTTTTGTAAAAGAGCTAATGGATAAAATTTCTTCTTGATTGCAGTAATAAATCCCATGATAAAGTAATCTTACCATGTTTTCTAATTTCATCACTGGTCTTGGCTTCCCACCATACGAATGCTGCTCCATCCGTTCTCAGCGAGGCTAACTATATCTTGGTGTCATCATCATGAAAGTTTTGTATCCTTAAATAAACTTCCAATTGTTTGATCCAATTGTCAAGTTTCTCTGCATTAACTTCACCGTTAAACATAGGAAATTCAAATTTGACATCAACCTTAAAAAATTTACTTTTACCAGTGGTTTTAAACTTGTGAGATTGATTCACCAAAGTTGAGGAAGACGATGTAGAGGAAGCGGATGAAGATGGGGATGGTGGATCACCATTTCATCCATGTCCTTTATTTGACTTGTCATCACTCTTCTTTCCTCCTGAGGAACCCTCTCCTTCTTTCTAGTTTTTAGACCCTTCTCCAACAAGCCTATCATTTCTTTCTTGGTAGAGAATCCTCACCATCTCAGTCATATCCAAGAAATCTTTCCGGAATACCTGTTCTTCCTCCTTGGGATCCATCTCTTCAAGAGCTTCTCCCTCTCTTGAAGACATGCTTGAAGCTGCTTCTATGGTTCTTGGAGGTGGTTCTCCAACCCTTCTTGGTTGTGGATTAGTTTGTGCACTAACCAAGTTTCCTTCACCTCTCTTTAGTTTAAGCCTAGTAAGCATCAAAACTTGCAAACAAATAACTTTATCTTTGTACAAAACAAATGTTGAGTAAAAAAATCTAGCTTCATACCAACTGATCTGAAAATGAAAGTATTTTTTTTTTGTTCAAAGTATTCATTTCCATTAAATTAAGTGTGCAAAGTGTTCGAATGGTCTTGCAAGTGAAACAAAGTGTTTTTGGTAACTGTTTATGAATTTAGGTGTGAGGGAGTGTTGTTTAAATTTATTGTTTAACAAATTTAATCTGAATAACACAACAGAATATAAGCTTCACCATAAACACACAACAACATGATGAGGCATTTCACCCCTCTTGGGCTACATCTGTCAGGTCCAATGCTCGCAATGTGCATGTCCTTAATACATTATGATGCTAAAATTGGTAATACAATGAGAAAAAGGCCCAAAAAAATCAAACTAGCTGTGAAAATGAGTTCAAAAGGAAGAAATAAGCTAATATTGACTTTTATTTCACCTAAAACAGTGAAGTGTAGCCCAATGCAGCTCCATTTCCCTTAAGGCCTTGATGGCTCTCCAAGCTTCTCTGAAGTAAAAATGGCTGAAAGACACCTCTATTGGCTCTGAAACCTATTCGAATGGCTCCCAAATGCTGAGAATAGTCGAAATTGACTAAAATTTCATCCAAAAAGGTTCAGTAATGGAGAAGTTATGACCAAAACAACATTTGTCCAGTTTGGCCTAAAAAAACTCCACCAAAATTGGGGAACTGGAGTTAACTCTGAGAATTTTGGCAAAGGCTGCCAAATTTTCAGGCACGCTCCCAAATAACCGGGTGGTTTAGATGGCATTAAATGTAAAATTTGGGCAGTCACATGAGTTATCCGCACCCATCATCTGGTTTATTTTTAACTGCCCATATCACAAAACCGTGGCATTAAGTTATAAGGTGGGGCGGTCACATAACTATAGTTTATGGGTGGTTACATAAACTATCTATTCTTCCGGTTGCAACTTGTTTAGGCCCTGAATCATCACGTAGGGTCATGTGGAATGGAGGATGGCCCCCTTTTGCCACCAAATAACTTTACAACAAACTTCAAAACAAACCGTTGCACTATGGTTGGTAAGAACCACCATGAGCCCGAGTACTCGGGCCTGTATGCTGCTAGCCAAAAGGTCCGGGGTCGAAACCCGTCGTTGCAAAAAATTTTCTATATAGCTTCTTCACCAGCCTGGGGCCACATGGTGGCCTCCGAGTAGGCCACATGGTGCCCAATGATTGGTCCAAAAACGAACAAGTCAACCAATCCTCCAATCTGAGTGTGACACTTGTCGACCGCTGATTGGTACACATGGAATATTTCGAGGAATATTCACAGAATATCTCGAGGAATATTCCTAGAATATTCTTTTTTTAAATATTTTCCAAAGTCAAAATTCAACCCTGGTCAAACTGATTTTTGAAGGAAATTGTAAATTTCAAACCTTCATAAATTTCACATACAGTGTCGGATTTGAGTGTCATTCACAGCACTAGGATTGTATCGATGAGGCCTATCCGGTCGTTCTGGTTTCAACCAATTCTGAGAAATTCCAATTTTGAGCATTTTTTCAACTTAGGACATGATCACCTGATCAGTCAATTTGGCCAACATGAAAAAATTACCACATCTAAGAAGGTGCAAGAACTCAAACTTGTAATTTCACGAAGAGGTGCAAAGGGACACCGATAGGAGTAGAGGGGAGGATGTGGAAGGCACTAATGAAGAGAAATATATTGAAAATGAAATATGATAAAAGTATGAGTTTCTATATATATTCTAAAGAACATTGTATATGGAGTTAAATTTAAGAAGAAAGTTACACTAGCATAAATATCCTAGAATAATAGCAATGGAAAAAAATGTGCAACTCTTGAAAATGTAGTTAACCTACTTTTTTGATAACAAGTTATAATTTTGGCTACATGATGTGAGTTGAGTCATTGAAATTAAGGCACAATTACAACACCCATTAGGGTTTGAAGCCTCTTACATCATGTGAATGTTTTCCAAGAAAGTGGGTCTATGAACCCCTCGAAGGAGGTTGTTGTTCAATGAAATCCATCACGGTCATTAATTCTAGTCAGGTGGTCAGAGACTAAATCAGATTCGAACTTGTGACCTATGGCCTCCCCATTGGAAACATACCTTGGGTGGATGTCTCGACTCTCAACCTAAAGAGGTAAGATCCTTGAAGGTAGACTGTTGTTTGGGGTAATGCATCACACAACATCACAAAGCCCTGATTTGAAGTCTTCCATCCTGCATTTTTGGAGCTGCCAAACATTCCAATCTCAAAAAAACTACCAAACTCGTCCCTACATTTTTGGGTACAAATTTCTTTCAAAACCATGGATGATGGGAAAATTTATCCGTGAGTTTATTTCAATTTCATGAGAAAGAGAGTTTCATTCTCCTAGCAAAATATACATCAAATTGGTTTGCAGAAAGGTCTTACTCAAAGAATCATGCTCGAGTATGAACACATTTATGGGAAATAACCTCAGAATTATGAAAGAATTGTTTTCATGTCTAGACATTATCACATCCATGGTGATTAATATGCTTCCCACACAAAAATGATTTTTCAATGTAATGAATTTATTGCATTATAAAGCAAGTTGTAAGGTGAATTTTTCCACAGAGGTAAATAGGATAAATACACCTAGAATGGAAGTTTTGGCCAGACCATCAAATGAATGCTCCAACAGTCAAAATTATTATAGAGAAAGACCAGGAGGACATGTCATCCTTAAGCATAGACAATTTTTTATCACTTTTAGAAATTTCAAGATATTTTAGAATTTACACCTTAGCAAGGAAGAAAATCAGAGATGTTGAAGGAAAAAGAAAAAAAATTGAAAAAGGAAATGGTAACAATAATGAGAAAAAGGCACCCCCTTCAAAAGGAAGTAGGCATCCAAAAAAGTAGAAAGGGAGGGGAACCTAGATAGATAGTCTCTGCTATAATTATTCAACTTCCCTCCTAAGAAGTTTGAAGAAAGTTACCCATAACAGTTAAAATTGGGATAACGATCACAACTCCTTTGGTTTTCAAAGAAGCAGTACCACATTCCTAGTTGCTTTCACTTCCAAAACAAAACCAAGAGAGGGTTTTTTCCTTTGATTTGAAAAATCTGATTTTGATCTGGAAGCATAAGTTAAGAATAAAAAGACATATTTTGTCTCAATGATCCACACAGCCATAAGTGAAAATTCCCATACAAACAGATACATACATGTCCATGTACACATATATTAGAAATGTTACTTTATCGAGAAGCATGCATCAATAAAATTTGTAAAATCAAATGTACAACCTTTTATAGGCTTGGATAAAGGAAATGATGGAAATGAACTAAATTATACCCATGGAAATGAAAAGTTGGCAACTTACTCAACTTTTGCATCAATGAAGAGTAATTGATTGGCAGTAGCAATAGATGGTGGCTTGTGAGGAAATAACGTAGTGTTAAAAAGTGGATTAAAACATTGCAAAACTTTTACAGTGTCCTTGAGAAGAAGAGCCACATAATGTTTTTTTTATACTCTCTAGCAATGCAACAACCATTGTTTGTTTTTTTGTGTGGTTGAGAGGAGGAAACCACACCCCTAGCTAACTTCTAAGCTTGTAAACCTAGATCAACTGGAAGAGAAATTAGTGGCTCCTGTTCACATTGCTTATGGACCTATGGTACTCTTGAAATTCCAAATTCCACATGTCATGTCCTGTAACCCTGTAAAACTGACCAAAGCACTAAATATTTTAAGGTACTTCTCAAATTAAGAGAAAAAAAGTCATCGTATGATAAATATCCTTAACAAAGGACTGTATTTATATTGTATTTTTCTATTATTTCCAGAATAAGAGTTTGATTTTGACGCAAATACCAATTGCAACATCAATTAAGAAATATTTGACAAGGCCAACTGGAGCTACATCTAGTCTTGACAATATTGGCCCAGAAATCATAGGAACCCATCCTAACTCCATAATATTTGCAGACTAATCTCCTCCAGTTGTGCCAATATTTTCAAAGAAATTTCTAGGAGTAATCTATCTATAGGAAGATGGGAAGTTGACATTATTTGCAAGAGATCAAGTACTTACTATGTTTCTTCGACAAGAGGAATTTGTATTCTAACATGTATTTTGAGCTTTAGAAGTTTCAAGAGGATGATTTATATTAATAAAATTATTTGACAACATTGGCATCCACTGCAATTGGACATGCTATGATACAGAGGGATGAACATATGGATGACAAAAAAAAAATCTGGAAATGGAGTTTTCTTCCATGACAATACTTCATTATGTTTATCAACAATATCAAGCAACATCTTTCAAGCCTCCTAACGAATTTTCTGCCAAGGGAGATCAAAGAAACAAAGAGAAAATACTTGAATAAGGAGTTGAACATCGTCATAGATCAAACAATGTAGTTTCCCAATATGATGGGTTGTAAATCCATTTATATGATTTTTTTTGTCAATGTGAAATCCATCATGGGATGTTTGCTCAAACATGATAATTTCACCTTCTGCATAACAAGATCTTGTTTGTGAATTTATTGGTGAAGGAAACAAAGGACGAAGTGAGGAGTGCCTTTACAAGATCGAGAAGCCTATCTTTAGCTTGGAAAAAAATTATTTCATGGTTCATTTTTCTCGTCTCTTTCCTACAAAAATTATCCAAGTGATTTCTTTACCTTCCCTTTCCCAAACCTATTTCATCACCACTTTCCAATGGCTTCTCAAATTAAATCTCAAAGTCTACATTATTATACTCATTTTCATCATCCTCATATTCCTTATTGTGTGCCACTTTATCAATTCCCTTTTAACTTCCCATCAGAGGAGCTAAGAATTACTTGTATTCTTTCTCATCATCAACATTTTGAAAATAGTCATCTTCATGTGATTCCTGAAAAAATGTCTCTAGTTCAGCAAGTGACAAATTAGTCAAAGAGCAATGTGCCTGAGTTCACTTAAATATTTCATCTTCAACATCTTCATCATTAGTTTGGAATCTTAATCTTTCAATAATAGACTTCCTTGGATTCTTTAGATCCGGTAAAGAATCCATGGTCTGACCTAACAACTCTTCTTCTACTATTTCAGCTAATTTCTTCGCACTTTCATCTGATCCAGAGTCGACATCTGTTACTATAAATACCTTCCTAATTTTACACTCATGTGTAGCTACCTCATTTAAAGAGGGTGAGAAGGGGGGATATATTTACTATTTTATTTTAGATGGATTCCAAATGGAGTTCCAGCAATGAGAAGGAGACACTAACCACAAATAAAAAATATATGAGAAAAAGGTCGACCTCGTGATGCTTAATGTAGGTATATTTCAATCCACATCGAAAGATATATGGCTTAAATCTCTTTCGAAAATTAGTGGCCTTTAATAGCAGCTATAAGATGTGTCCTTCATATAGATATGGTTGCACTGAAAGCATAGGTAGGGTGAATAATTCACCAAATTTTTTGTGTGCAGTGTCTGATTCTTACCATTTAATGAAGTCATATTTCCAGAAGGAAAACAAAATAGTTTTTTTTCACATTTCAACTACGACATGACTCAGCATAATTGTCGTTCACTACATGACTGCATTAATGGTTATAATTAGAGAGTGGAAACATGAAATTGAATCGAGCACCAATGACCACATATTATGGAATAATAACAAAATGGGAAGACACAATATGAAATGGAAGTGCAGTTATAGAATTTTGGTTTTTCTTAAGCCCATAGATAAAAGTCTTGTTCTCTGGAAGAAAATTAAGGGCTTCCAACTGATTATGGAACTTAGTATAACTAGCTCTTCTTGCCTAGGTTGAAAGAGGAAGAAAAAAATATATTTATTATTCATATATATATATATATATATATATAAGAATAATTATATTTCAATTTTATATTAATTAATTAAAAAAATATTAAGAAAAAAGCAAGAACACCCTAAGTTAGGTTCTTTTAATTTATAGAGGAATTATATTGTCGAAAATGATGTACCAAATGCTATAAAATAGTCTCAGATATGAATTTATGCTATGGACCATGATTGAATTTAAGAGATATCAATGGGTAACAATATGCACCAACAAACTATGAAGAAGAGAAGGAAGAAATCAGTAAAGATACCTTATATATTGAAACAATTCTTCAATAAAATAGGATTTCACTTTGAGCTCGTAGTTGGTCAACATAATGGAAGATCATGGTCCTTGTTTTAGAGAGAAAGTATATTAGGTTATGTGCTTAATAATGAAAAATAGTCTAAAACCTAAGCTATGTTATGGACAATGGTTACAAAAGAGAGACAAAAAGAGAACAATATGCACCAGCAAACTGTGAAGAAGAGGATTGTATGTTGAATTCAATATTAAAGAGAATCAAATTGAGTTCATAGTTGAACAACAGAAAGGATGAACTGGAAAGGCGCTGCCTTCCAACATGAAAAATGTGTTGGATACCACAATGGAATAGGACCTTTAGGATTAGCTTAGATTTTTGTATGAAGCCCAATTTCTCAATTTTTTTTTAGATAAAGCTTGCTTCGAATATTAATAAAACATGATATACAGGGATTTTGATGAAAAAAAGGTTGAACTGTGCATGTAGCCACAAGAACTAACCTAGACAAGGTCATCATGTCACAAAATAGGGCCACACTTAACATAAAATCTTAATCTAAACAATACTAAGAAATCAAAGTCAACACACTGGGGAATCAATCTCCACAATGTTTGCCTTCTTTTACTTGTCGCTTCTTCATTTGTCCATAATCCACCTATGGTGGGTAGCATAGATAAAAATGATCATCAACTGTATATTTCCCATTTCAAGAGATTTATATACGTCATATTGATCAAAATAATATGTTTCATGATTCCATTTATCAAAAACTAAGAGGAACCCATCAAAACTAAGTACAATGGAGAAAGTTGCTAGGAATCAGAGGTGATGCCCCTTCCTTGGGAGAGGTGGTAGGGGGCGTAGAATTCCTAGAAAGTTCAAGAAGAATAGGTTCTAAAGAAATTGTACATGTATCTCCTGGATAATTTTAACAAGGCTTGGACAACTCCACCCATTCGGTATTATTTGATGAATTCTTCCACAAAGAATGGCTCCGAAGAGATTCTTTAAATATCTTTTGGTCCTTTGCATTTGGGCAAGAAATCACAATGTGTCCATGTTCAAAGGGTGGTCTCCACCAAAATGCAATATGTTCATAATTCACAACTTGTGCCCAACAATGATCACTATATTGCAGCACATTTGATCCAACACCTCTGTGCTTAGCTCAAAATAGAAATTATATGAGAGTAAGTAGTTACAAATTTCACGTCGATTGTTTTTGCATAAACCAAAAAAATTTCCAAGAACATCGCCAATGACTTCCAAGGATTTCAGGCTCCAAAAATCCAGGGGAAGATTCGACAAAAGAAACCAGAGAATCCATTATTTGGGGTTCCAATATCTATGTTGCTTCATAACATATTTGTGAACTTATGGACAATCACTTCCATTGTGGGAACTGAATACTTTTATCAATTTTTAGGACTTCTCTAGGAATTCATAGGTTTATTTTATGAGGAAGAAAAGTGATGCTTGAAAATTTTAACATCTTTTTTGTCTTGTTGGAAAGGAAACAAGGCAAAGTCAGAAGAAGATTAAAATTTGAAAATGGTGGTGAGTATTTCTCCCAAGAAATTGAGGAAGTTTGCAAATCTTGGGGAATCACACACTTGAAGAAAACTCCACATCGTCTCGAGAAATATGGCCATGCTAAGAGATAAAATCAAACCTTGATAAAAAATGCATGAAGCATGAGAGATAATACTATCTTAAGCAAAGGATTTTGAGCTGAAGCAGTTGCTACAAATAATTACATGGTCTCGAGAAGGATGGCCATGCTAAGAGACCAAATCAGACCTTGATAAAAAATGCATGAAGTGTGAGAGAGAATGTTAGCGTAAGCAAAGGATTTTGAGCTGAATCAGTTGCTACAACTAATTATTTTATTAATAAGTCACCAAGTCCAATTTTGGGTGACATGACACTAGAGGAATTGATAGTGGAAAGAAGCCCTCTCTTGCACATCTTAGGTTTCTGAAGTGTGAAAAATGCATGTATGTGGCTAAGGTGGATAAGAAAAAAATTTAAACCTAGCTTAAACAAAGGATTTTTAGCTAAATTAGTCATTGCAACTAATTATTTGATTAATATATCACCAAGTTCAATTTTGGGTGTCGTGACACTAAAGGAAGTCGAAGTGCAAAGAAGCCCTCTGTTGTCGCATCTTAGGTATTTGAAGTATGAAACATGCATGTATGTGGCTAAGGTGGATAAGACAAAACTTGAAAACATATTGGTCAACTTCCTTGACCCTTTATTGGCTATTCAAAAGGAGTATTAATCCACCACCATTAATAACAAGGTATCCCCTAGTAGATCAAGGGCTACAAGTTGTGGTTTTTGTCTGAACATCGACATACCTACAACAGTGCTTACAACCAGGATGTGATTTTTGAGGAGGAGAAATAAACTCATGGAAATCACTATCAATAGTCCATTATGAAACAAAAGTACAACCTGTGGTGATTCTAGATGAGCATAGATGAATAGCTGCAATAGATGTTGAATGTGTAAATTCTAGAGGAAAAATATGAAATTCATCTTCATTTTGCATTCCAGCAAGAGGAGAATCAATCATCAATGACAATTAAAATTGTGCAAGTTGAGCATGATCAACAAAATTGGGGGCAGACTTTGAGGAACCTTCGTAAGTGAAAGAGGCCTAAGTGATATGGCTATAAGCCATCTAAATTTATTGTTCTTCTTTATTTTCCATGGGTGATGAGCCAAAAAATGTCAGAGAAGATCTTGGTGGAGATGAATCTTATTATTGGAAGAAAGTAATGGATGAAGAAAAAAAATACCATGGAACATAACCAAACTTAGCATTTGCAGGAGTTTCCTGAAGGAAGGAAGGCCAATAGATGCAAATGAGTGTTTAAGGAGAACTATAAGACATATGGTTCAATGTAGAAATATAATCCTCATTGGTAACAAAGGGGTATTCTCAAGTTGAGGGTGTTGATTATGATGAGGATTTTTCTTTGATGGCAAAAACAACCTGCATTAGGTTGATGTTTGTGCTAGAAATTGTTTATGCTTTGGAAGTTGAGAAAACAGATATGAAGACCACATTTTTAAATGGTGAGCTCAAATATTAGTGCATTTGATTCAAGCAACAATATAATCACTTCATTATTGTGAGCTTACATGTTGATGAAAAAAAATTTTATTAGTCACAATAAAAACAAACTAATCAAGGAAACTAAGTTCCAATTGTCATGTAATTTTCACATGAAGAACTTAGGTGAGTTGCACTATTTCTTGGGAACTCAAATAAAGAAAGGCCGCAAAAATTGGAAATTGTTTAGCAACAAAAGAAACTATTTGTAAAACATGCTTGAGATTTTTAGGTCCTAAGATGGATATATGTAAACTAGTTTGCACCCAACCTCAAGTGTGATCATTTTTGTCCAATCACATGAGTCCTAAGAGCAAAAAGTAAGAAGAGGAGACAAAAATAATTTCATACATAGTGTGGTTGGTAGTCTTATATATGTAATAGCATGTACAAGGCTAGATATAAATAGAGAGGTGTCAAGAGGATCTTTAGGTACATATGGGGCACTAATGACTATGTTAATTTCTATGAGGGAGATGGAGGTAAAAACCTTCAGCTACATGGGTTTGTTAATGTTGAATGGGTAGATGATATGCACAATGGAAATTCTACTAGTACTTATCTATTTATCTTGTTTTGAAGGAGTTTTGAGTTGTATTAAGAGGAAATGAGTGGTTTCCCAATCAAGTATTGAGGAACAGAACATTGCAATTTCTTAAAAAACCAAAGAAGTCTTTTGATTGAAGAAATTATGTAAAGATATTGGGTTTGAATAGGGGACCATGCCTATTTTTTGTGACAATCAAAATGCAATTTCTCTGAGAAAGAATCCCAAGTTCCTTTCTTAAGAGAAGCACATCAAAGCAAAATTCGACTATATTAAAAGGTGATGTAGTCTAGTGATGTAACTCTACTAAAGTTTAAGGCCAACTATATTGTTGCAAATGCTTTAATGAAATGGATTGAAAGAAATTAATGGTGCAAGGTGGGGAGCCAATTTTGTTTGAAGTTATTTCCAAGTGAAGGATTTTTAGGATATGTGAAAATTACTTTTTCAATGAAGCAGTTCTGATTTTACTGTGTGCGTCAAATGTATATTTTGCATGGCTCTATCTTTCAGAGTGAATATAATTTCATAAAACATTCAAAAATTTCTAAATTTTGGGATTTTCGTTGCAGTATGCCTATATATTTTACAACTTACTATAATTATTAAAATTTTATCCGATAAGTATCAAGAAACATGATCGGAAAAGTTATTTTCTCCCACCATTATTGGAAAATGGAACCCCATATAGACACATTAGGAGCCTCAGACTCTTAGTTTTTACATTTATATTTCCATTCCCCTTCCCATGCCCCTCCTGTCCCCCAATTGTGTTAGGGTCAATATCATATTTTCATGACACCCACAACCTCTAAGAAAAATTGATTAGATATTTTTGGCCCTTCCTGTGAGCATGTCCATATTGTGAACTTCATGTTGAATTCATATTTTGAAGAACATAAAGATAATTGGAATGGTGACATTTTCATCTCATAAATGGAAGATTACTTTTCCTACTATAGATAAGTGTGGTCAAAATCGATCATTTCACTCAAAATTAGTTGATTTGACTCAGCTTGGTGGCAAAACAAATTGAATTTTCTAATGAATTCACAGAAAACATGTCAACAACTAGCCTGGTCTGAGTTGACTCATTCCTTCCAGTCACATAATGATTTTTTCAAGTCAATGTTAATGTTATAATCTTATTTTGCATCCTAAGGGTATACCTTAGAGACACCTTAATGAAGCATCATTTTTATGCGATTGGAAATAAAGATTAGCAGGTTCATCACTCCTTGTACACTGGCAATGAGTGATGATCGCTTAATTAACTTTAGCAAAAAGTGATGAACTGGTCAAGCTTCTAGATTTGCTCATTTTCAAGGGAATAATTTTGAAAAGGTTTGAATTTCTTCATGTAATGGCTTGGTAACTCATACTGGACTCTGAATTTACCAAGACCTAGGGGTTTAGATTCTTCATCTCGACACCAAATATATATAATGAAGCCACTCCGGAGAGATATCTGTAACTATATACTGCTGAAAAATATTAGAGAAAGCTTTCTTTCTTCCATAGGAAAACTCATGGCAGCAAGAAAGCTCTCTGTAATAATATTCAGCAGCATGTAGTTACATGTCTCTCTATCTCTCTCCTTTAGGATTGACTTCATTACATAGACTTGGTGAGGAGAGGAGATGATGAATCCAGACCCTTATTTATTAGTGAAACTAGGGGAATTTTGAGGTTTGAAATGGGCCTCCTAAGGAAATTATAAAATAATAGTGGAAATTATAAAACAATATTAGGTTACATTATCAAATTTTAGAGGGGAAAAAAGAAAAAATGACTTTTTCAACTCACTTTTTCAACTTATCTCTCTATGGGTTTACTCAAATTTTGAGTGGGAATACTAATTGGATGCAAAATTTGATTCCTCATCCAAGGAGTACCCATGTTACATACTTTTGATGGACCCTGCTACACGAAAAATGAGAAATGCATGAAAAACGTGATCACAATCACATTTTTTTCAGGTATTTCTCATTTTTCGTGTAGCAAGGTCCATCGAAAGTATGAAACATGGGTACTAATTTGATGAGGAATTAGATTTTGCATCTAACGAGTACTCCCACTTGAAATTTGAGTAAAACCTTAGGGAGATAAGTTGAAAATACAAATTTAAAAATTAGTTTTATTATTTTATTATTTTTTAACCTTTTTACTTTTTCCCCCCAAAAATGGTGAATCATCCCTCATGGTTGAAATCATCATGTTGAATCCTATTGGTTATTATAAAATTTATTTTACTTATACATTTTTCCTAGGAAGCCCATTTTAGACCTCAAAAGTTTTCTAATGATTTAAAATCTAGTATAAGTTCTTAGGCCATTAGATGAGGTAATTCAAAACTTTCAAACTGATCCCCTAAAAAATGAGCAAATATAAAAACTCGACAATGTCATTACTGTTGAAGGCATTAAGCAATCATTTCTCCTTGCATTAAGGCAAAGGGAGATGTATTTCTCCTTGTTAGTGTATAGGCAGCAATGAGCCTACTAATATTTTTTTTCTTAGGGTAGAGAAGTGGTGTTTCAACAAGGTGACGTCGGGGCGTCTCAGGTAAAATTTCAGGATGGAAAATAAGGTTCTAACAATTAGTGCTTGGTGTAGACCCATTTTAAAAAAAATGAACTATAGTAAATTTAACCAAAAAAAAAAAAAAACCTAACCTTATATTACATCCTCAAAAGCCTCCCTTGCCTCATTTATCCGTCATTGTTTTTGTGGAGAGACATTGCATATGAGATGTTGAGTAAAAATTCCCTACAGTTGTAGGTGATTTGGTTTTGATTTCATAGGGGAAACCATTTTTGTGTGAAAATAAGATATACATATTTGTATAGTTATCAGTTGAGCCCCAGGATCCTATTTATAATTTTAGCATATTCCCCTCAAATTTATGCTCTACAGTGTTCTAACCCAAGGATCAAAATTTCAAACCTCAATGTATGTTAATTAAATGACATTGTAGGTGTCATGATGAAAGGTGAAAACAAAACAAAATATTTATTTCAAAACAAAAAATGACTCAAACAAACCAGTACAAAAATAAAAATGGAAAAAGCACATGAAAGCCCACAAAATAGTGAATTTCATAATTTTATACAACAATAACCGACTTTGGAATATTAAGAAAAAATTTCCTAAATACAAAAACTAAACTTAAACTAGAGGTCGACTGAGACAAAAAAAATTGTCCACCAAACTAGTATTTTGTGACTAATTTGAAGTGCATGGCAGAGCTCGAAAAACTCTGGGTGACAGAAAATGTGAAAGACTATCTCATAGAGGTCGTCATCCTTAAATTCCTTCAAAATTATGAAAGAAACCAAGAGCTTCATGAATTCACATACCTTGACAATAATTATCCAGGACACCTTGTCCAGTGACAAAACAAAGCAAAGGGAGTTCAAGAGAAAATGACAGGCATGTCTCAGCTCTTGAATGTATGTATATCATTTCTCGGTTGTTTTGTCCACATAAACGCACCCTAGAGCTCATGGAATCATCTTGGCCGGGTTCACCGCATATCCGAGTGCTGCGAGGATGATTGTTTTCATGTCACCACGGGAATCGGCCAAGAAATTGTTAAGACCATCACCTTCCATTTTCCAAGGTCACATTAAGGTTTCCAGTGCTCCTCTCTACAATGTATTTTTCCTCTGAGGTCTCATTAGGGTTTCCAGTGCTCGTTTCTATGGCAGATGTTTTCTCAAAGATCTCATTAGGGTTACCAATGCTCTTTTCCACAACATATTTTTTCTCCTTTTCATTTTCATTCCTTTTTATTTTGAGCTCTTCTAAGTGTTTTTTTATGAGCTCTTCGAAGTGTTTTTGTATGAGCTTCTCTTGTTTGTTGAAGTCGTATTCAAGCTCCTTCCATTGGATAATAAATTTCATCAGAGCCAAATAATGGGATTGCATCTCCAGGAACGCCTTTGTGGAGAAACTCCTTCTTGGAAGCCTCTGTTTCCATGGCTACTGGTGTGTCCCATATTCGATACCTTTAAATGAAGGGGCCAAATCAGGGACTA
Organism: Pinus albicaulis; assembly: GCA_034641835.2. Taxonomy (NCBI): domain Eukaryota; kingdom Viridiplantae; phylum Streptophyta; class Pinopsida; order Pinales; family Pinaceae; genus Pinus; species Pinus albicaulis. Next base: position 431,565,793 of record CM076583.1, read on the forward strand.
AAGGGACCACCTGCAACCCGTGTATCCCCTAATTTTATTGATTCCTATGATTTATTGAGGGTTGAAGAGAGATGACGACTGACTGCATGAAATATGTTTCCTAAAAAAATGAATCAGTCGTGCTTTCACCAGTAAACTTTAGGGAGGAATAATAACCCATAGTAACAAAGGGTAGGTTATTAGGAATTTTTTTTAACTCAACAGTCTACTAGGTAGGTTAAATATTCACCGTGATATTTCTAGTGGCATATAGTCTTAGTCAACCAGATAACTCCAACTTTGGTCACACTGTAATTAGCTTTCCCTATATTACTAGTCAAACCGACCACATAAGCTTTATTGATGACTCTTCCCTGTGTGATATCAAAAAATACATTGTAGTTAAAAAAACGAACCTATCATCATAAAATTCTAATTTTAAATGCACTTAGGGTACAAAATACACAATAGAGGTGAATACTATTGTAATATCCATTTGTTACCCTTCTCTTTTATGTATGGAATAAAATAATTAGTCACAATAATTAGTGTAATATCCATTTGTTACCCTTCTCTTTTGCGTATGGAATAAAATAATTAGTAACAATAATTAGTGTGTGCTTGTAATTTTTTTTTATCCCATAGGTTTTAAAGACTATGGTTAATTTGGATTACAAAATAAAATTCAAAAATATTGGGAGGATTTCTTGCAGTGCCCTCACCTATTTTTAATTCTCATTCTAAATAATTATTTCTAGTAAGACAAAAGGAATAATATAACCAGACACTGAGAATCATTAGCTCTAAGATTTAACAAGGCAATAAAAATGGAAAATAGAAAACAAAATGTTGAAGTGGGTCTCTAATTAATTAATCCTTTGATTTATACATGTATATATTATTTCCTCCATCATAATAGACTCCAAAGCAACCACTAAGAATTTATAAGGTAAATGATCAAGCATCTTCACAAATTTTACCGCAATACAATTTACAAAAACTAAGTGGTGAAGGCCAGTGCAGTCAGAGGGTTCTTCAAATGATATTTTTCAACAACTATTGTGATACATCATAATAATTTATAAGAGTATGAAAATTCCTCAATTTCTTATAGTTTTGTTAGAGTACATAGATATATAACATTTGGTATATGTGTATTTCCATCACTTCATAGACATAGCCTATATATTCCAAGAGCACCCCCTTATAAACTCTATTATCTAAAATAGTGCCTTTTTAGGGCTATCAATATTTTTATCTGGACATATGATTTAGTTAAAATATATTGAGATATAGTTATTTGAATTTCTTTATAAACATAATAGTAGATGTCTTATTTTCTGTGGTGAAGAAATGGCGAAAAACTCTAGCGGATGACCTAAGCTCTTTGTCCCTCTGTAGCCCCTGCCTCTGGCTGCTGCAGGCTCTGCCACAATAGACCTGCCGATCTCTTCGACTGCTCCCTCCATGGAGCAAGATGGAGGCCTGAAGGCTCCATCCTTCCGAGATCAGGTCGCCAGGACCTCTCATTCACCGAGAATCTCCTTTTTCACTTGCCTAACTAACTCGTCTGCCTCCCCTTACTCCGATCAGGAGCTATACCCCATTTCCTCTCAGTAGGAACCAGAAAAATAAGTACCTCCCAATAAGCAGAACAACACAGAGGTAGACTCCAAGGTTGAAAGTCAAGACTTCAAGAATGCGAAGCAAAATACCACTCCCTCCACAAGGACTGAACCAAAGGTGAATACAAATTCTCAGAAAAAAAACAAAAAAGTAGAATGCATGCAACCCCAAAGCTGCAAAGATCTCATAAATAGTCATTCAAGAGCCAGATATCGTAGTCTATAGTGAATATATGCAAGAGAATGCACTCATCTGTAAGTTTATGGGCATCTGGCCTACTGAGAGGGCTCTCAAGGGCTGGATCCAAGAAAAATGGAACCCTAAAGGAGTAATAGAATTACAACTTGGATCTAAAGGCTTTTTCACTATTGTCTTCACGCTCTTGGAAGACAGGGATAGGATCTTTGAGGGTGGTCCTTATTTTTTCAACTTCGCAGGGCTCTACATGAGATACTGGAAGGAAAACTTGACTCCGAATAAAGAATATTTCACAAGGGTTCCAGTCTGGATCAAACTATACTCTCTTTGAACAGACTGTTGGGCTCCTTCAGTCCTCAAAGCAATAAGGGATGAACTAGGAGAACATATAAAGATGTATGAAGGAACTAAAAATTATCATCACATCTCCTATGCACGCATTTTCACTTACGTCGATGTCTCTGGAGCCCTCCTAGAAGCCATCAAATTGAACTTTAGAGACGACATATGGACCCAAATAGTGGACTATGAACACATACCTTTCCGTTGCAGAAAGTGTCATGAAGACTGACATCTCTTCAGAGATTGCCCACAAAACAAACCCCTCCCAAAAGAAGACTAGGCAAGAAAGAAATATGAACAGGGATTCGTCAAGGTGGGAAGCAAAAACAGGTAAGGCTAATGAAATAACATAGGCAGGGACCCCCCAAATCTTGCCCAACAAAAAAAATTTGACATCCTCTCAATGCTCCAGGAGGAAGCAGGACAATATAGCAAAAACAAGGAACAAAAAAAAGAGCAGAAAAATATCTCGAACATCATGGAAACTAAAATGGATAGCATAACTTCTCTCTCACAGGAAGTTTATCTTCCTCAAGATGACACAAACATGGACACCATTCAGTACATACCAGCGCCAAAGGAAAAGGCGATTGAGGAAATCCTGATGGGAATGGACCTGTAGAAAATAACAAAGGATTGGAACACCAAAGGAATATAACGAGTACCGGAAGAGTATATACAAATAATCAAGGAAGCCTATACCTTATAGCAAAGTCTATAGAAGCAGAGAGAACACCAAAACAAAGGGAAAAATCCAGCAGGAGGAATCAAAGCAAATCTCAAAGCCAACCATCAAATTACCAAAGGGCTGATTCGAAAAAGAGGAAGGAAGACCAATAGCCAGCACCTTAAAGAGCTTGGATTCCATATCATCAATGAAGGAAAGGTAAGGGTGCTCTCTCTCTCTCTCCCAATATGTTATTATGATCTGCACTTCATGGAACATAAGAGGACTAAATAGTCCCAGTAAGAAAAGGATTTTGAAATCCAAGATCACCTCAAAAAAGCTTGATATTCTACTTCTTCAAGAAACTAAAAGCAGTTTGAATGATATGGAATCCATCCAACATTCCTACTTTAGAAAACAATACAGCCATCTGGCCATAGCAGCATCTGGCACGGCTAGAGGTCTGGCCACTTTTTGGAAGGATTCAAAGTTCCATCTGTTGGAATCTCTTGCTTCCAAGCATGCTCTCACTTGTAATATTCCCTTTCTTGATCGAGTCAAAGTGGACGTAATCAATCCATGGTATTTACTATGGTATTTTCCCATGGTATTGGCCCATGGTATTTGTTGTCGATTTCATAGAAAAATAATAAAATAAGGTCTCTAGAAAGTCCATCAAGCCTATAAAAGGGGAGAGAAGCTAGGCATTTAGAATCATTCTGGTTTTATCTATATTATTGTGCTTGGGCTGAGAACTTGGCCTGGCCAGTTCTAACATTGATCCTGGGAAAAAAACCTCGTGGTGAATTTGTCTGGTGGATCCATCGAGGGTCCATGATTGTGCTTTAGTGTTTGTTTTCTGTTTTAAGAAGCAGCCAAGCATGCCATCTGCAGGAGCTCAAATTTATTGTATGGGCATGTATTCTATTTTCAGCTAATAATATAAATAAAAGGCTGCATTTCCATATCTCGTCTATGTTCATGGTTTTTACTGAATGTAATTTTATTGAGAATAATAGAATTTGCTAGATCTGACTAAAGTATTAAGGTTTGGGATCTTACAGTGGTATCAGAGTTGTGCATCTTGCCAGCCTCAGGGTTTCATGCAGGAAACTTCGGTGGGATTTATTCTCACCCTAGCAGACATTCCGATCTTCGGTGGTATTGAGTATCACCCTAGTTGGTTTTATTTTTTAGTTGATTGAAAGAAGAATTTGTGCGTTGCAAAAGGAGCAGAAATTGATCTAACCTGATCTGATCTTCTGGGTAGTCAAGGAGGAGGATTGGTTCAGCCGGAAACATTGAGAAGGAAGTTTATTTTTTCTTAATCAAGAGATGTATTTTGAGAGTGAAAGTGGGTAAATGGACTTGACTCACAATTTTAAGCCATGTTTACAGTTTTGAAAATTATGACAGGGGTTGATTTTTTTTTAGGGTTTTGATTTATAAAGAAAAGGGAAGGAACAAACAGTTGAGTTTAGTTTTGGAGATGCAAGGATTTAATTAAAATAATAATAATAATAATCTTTATACAGTGTTGTTGAGCGTATTCCTTCATAGTGCATCATTTCGGTGCCTGCTAAAGTCTGCCATCATGAGATGAGTTTACACATACATTGAAATCAGAATATTTTCTTGTGCAAAAGGGAACGTGTATTTGGGCAGCATATCTCCAAATCAAGTGCTGAAATATTATTTCAAGAGGTTGTGTTATTTATATACTTTTGCTGGCGCCAAATTAACCTAGTTTCATCAGGGCCAAAATCAAAATGTGAGAAGGCATAATACATTTTTGTATATTTCTTTGTCTTTCTATGTGAAGATGGATCGTCTTGAAGAAATTTTGAAAAAAAACTAGAAAATCCTTGATGTACTAGTGAGGTTATATGGTCCTTTAAGTAACCATATCTCCATAGACCAAAATGATAATCAAAGCAAGAACAATATCTGCAGCAAGAATCAACTAAGGAGGAGAGGACTATGCTTTATCTGTACAGGACCTTGGGCCCTTAACCATTCTTGTCCAGGTGATAAGAAGAAGGAAACAAAGACATAACAAGAGGAGATTACTTCAAATCACAAGGAATATTTTGTAGATGGGTCTATTGATCTTCAGGATGGTGAGCAACATCATGAAATTATTCAGGGAGGCTTGTAGGATGACAAACATTTGGAAGTGCATGAGCAAATTCTACCTAATGCCATTGATGAGGTTGATTCCTATACAATGGAGTTTGTAGATCCCTAGGGAAATATCCATGAATAATATGAACAATAAAGTATAGATAAAATTCCACCAATGCATCTATGTTTGACAGTTGAAAGGGATGAACATATTGTCTCCACAGATGAAGGAGACCTGGGAGATTTGAGTGAGGATCCAGCCATAGTGAACCAGCATGATGAGTATGATCATGAGGAGCAACATGACAAACATAATGTGCAAAATGGACCATTCCTAGAGAATTGGCCGAAGGCTCAAGTTGAAGATGTGGTCATTGGGCATCGGGTGCAAACAGATATAGAGACAGTCAACACGGCACTATAATTTCTAGTAGAAGACTTTCAAGAAAGGATCAAGCATTTCAAGACAAATCTTATGTTGTTGAAGCAGAAAGTCTGGACAGTCCGAGACACTGCCTTACAGGAGAACAGAAAAATTGAGTAACTCATAGGGGTATGTGCTGAATCAAAGACCAAGTTGTCTAGTGTTGAGGAACGACTCAAATCCCTCATAAGGCAACAAGAGGAGTATGATTGGGAGTTCTAGAGTAGCCCTCGACAGGATTACATAGATAATTCTTGCAACACTCACAACAACCCACCTTTATACATTGGGAAGATAAGGGAAGAGTTCTCCAACTGCATCATGTTGGGTAACCAAGTAGAGAAGCATGAACTGAGCATCGAACAACATCGACATAGTAGATTTGCAGATATTCATCCCTCCCTAAGTATGGATTGGCAAGAGATTATGAGTTGGTATTCTATTGATAGGTTGATTCTTTGGAGGATACTCATAGCCGAGGGCATATTGCAGCTTGGGCCCTTTGGTGCGGGCACTGATGGAGGGCTGAAATGGTACCATAACCCATAGGTCCCAGGATTTAGGTGGCATTGGGCTCTGGGAGAATCCATTGGGGAAAGGATTTTTTGGGATGTTGGTAAACCTATTGAGCGGAGGATTGGTCGGAGGATTGTTTGGGATCCAGGTATCAAAGCATCCATTTAGGACCATTCAACATGGAGGGTCAATCAGATTGTATGGGATATTGGTATCAATGTACAAATGCTTCTGTTGTGGATAGAAGTGGATCTCTTGAGGACAAGAAATCTCTGGGCAGGAGGATTTGTAATATTCCCTTTCTTGATCCAGTTAAAGTGGACATAATCTATCCATGGTATTTACCATGGTATTTTCCCATGGTATTGGCCCATGGTATTTGTTGTCGGTTTCCTAGAAAAATAATAAAATAAGGCCTCTAGAAAGTCCATCAAGCCTATAAAATGGGAGAGAAGCTAGGCATTTAGAATAATTCTAGTTTTATCTATCTTATTGTGTTTGGGTTGAGAACTTGGCCTAGCCAGTTCTAATATTGATCCCAGGACAAAAACGCCATGGTGAATTTGTCTAGTGGATCCATCCAGGGTCCACGATTGTGCTTTAGTGTTTGTTTTATGTTTTAAGAAGCAGCCAAGCATGCCATCTGCAGGAGTTCAAATTTATTGTGTGGGCATGCATTCTATTTTTAGCTAATAATATAAATAAAAGGCTACATTTCCAGATCCCGTCTATGTTCATGGTTTTTACTAAATGTAATTTTATTGAGAATAATAGAATTTTCTATATCTGACTAAATTATTAAGGTTTGGGATCTTACAGACTCTGATACCACTGTAAGATCCCAAACCTTAATAATTTAGTGAAATATAGCACATTTTCTAGTGTTCTCAATAAAATTAAATTCATTAAAAACCATGAACATAGATGGGATTTGGAAATGCAGCCTTTTATTTTTATTATTAGCTGAAAATAGAATACATGCCCATACAATAAATTTGAGCTCCTGCAAATGGCATGCTTGGCTGCTCCTTAAAACAAAAAACAAACACTAAAGCACAATCGTGGACCCTGGATGGATCCACTAGATAAATTCACCACGGGATTTTCGTCCCGGGATCAATGTTAGAACTGGTCAGGCCAAGTTCTCAACCCAAACACAATAAGATAGATAAAGACAGAATTCTTCTAAATGCCTAGTTTCTCTCCCATTTTATAGGATTGATGGACTTTCTAGAGACCTTATTTTACTATTTTTCTAGGAAACCGATAACAAATACCATGGGAAAATACCACAGTAAATAACATGGATCGATTATGTCCACTTTGACTAGATCAAGAAAGGGAATATTACATCACTATAGTCCTTAAAATTACAGGTACTAAAGACAAGCTTTTCATTACCAATGTTTTTGCCCCCCATTCTATTTCGGAACGTGTAGCCTAGCTCAATAGCTTCAAGGATAACCTCTGACCCCTAGGTCACCCCTTCAGTCTTTTAGCAGGAGATTTCAACATGATTCTCAATTTGGGGGAAAAGTGTGGAGGCCTTCGCAGATTGGAATCAGATTCCTCTGCCTTTCAAGATATGATAGATGACTTGGGCCTCATAGACACCCCCACCAAAAATGGCACTTACACATGGAGCAACAGAAGAGGGGGCGATCACCAAATAGCCTCAAGGCTTGATTGCTTTCTCTCTTCGAGGAACTCTTCCTATCCTCCCTAGAAATGAATGCTAGCATCGCCCCTCAAGCAATTTTAGATCACTAGCTGATAGTTTTAACACTCAAACTCTCAGAAAGACCAAATAATGCTCCCTTCAGGTTCGAGGAATTCTGGAGTTCCCACCCAGTATTCTAGGAAAAAATGTGGGAGTGGTGATCTATCACCCTCCCTCGGCAAGGCAGCAAGACGTACAATTTCCAAAAGATATTAAAGATCATCCAATAAGAGCTTAAAATATGGAACAAGAAAACCTTTGGAGATATCACAGTAGATAAAAATATTATCGAGCTAAAAATGAAAGCCCTCCAACAGAACATCATCCACAATTGTCTGACAGAGGAAAAAAAGGAGGAAGCAGAGCTACAAGAAAAGTGGGATGATCGAGCAACCCAAGAAGAAACACTCTGGAGACAAAAATCCAGAATCAGCTGGCTCAAGGATGGGGAAAAGAACACAGCCTTCTTTCATAGGTCCATGATCCAACACCGCAAACACAATAGAATTCTCAGCCTTCGAAATCGGCAGGGTCTCGTTTTGAGTACCCACAATGAGATTGAAGAAGAGCTACATCATAATTTTGAGAACATGCTCAAGGAAAACAACCACGATAATGAGGATCACATCAGGAAAATCACAAGCAACATCCCTAGCATCTTAACTAGAGAGCATAATCAAATGCTTGTTAAAAAGATAATAATGGCGGAAGTGGAAGATGTTGTCGAGTTTATGCCCAACAGCAAGGCCCCGGACCATGATGGTTTCATCATAGACTTATACAAATCCCGTTGGCCTTTAATCAAAGATGATGTCTATGAACTTGTTAAGGAATTACGCCTTAAGAAATGCATCCTTGACTCCCTCAATGCCACCTTTCTGGCCCTCATCCCCAAGTCGGATAAGGCAGACTCTCCAGATCAATTTCGGCCAATTTCCCTCTACAATGTTATATACAAGATTACTTCCAAATTCCTAGCCAATCGCATCAAAAATCTCCTTCCGCTCCTCATATCACCCCATCAAACCGACTACATCGAAGGAACAAAAATTCTGGACAGTATCATCCTCTCTCAGGAAGTCATTCACTTCCTCAAGGACCAAGGCAAACTGAGTATGCTTGTTAAACTAGACATGTCCAAGGCCTTTGAAAAAATCAATTGGAATTATATGAGGCATATGCTAGCAGCCTTTGGATTCAATAAATACTGCATTAAATGGATCACGGATTTGGTCTCGAGTGCGTTCTTCTCCATCCTCCTCATCGGCCACCCCTCCCCCATCATCAACCCCTCTAGGGGAATCAGACAGGGGGATCCTCTTTCCCCCTTCCTCTTTGTGATCATGGCTGAAGGCCTCGGCCGTTCCATTTCTGGTGCCTCCTCAGTTAGCTGCATCACTAGCCTCAACCTCTATCCATGTAACCCTCCCAACACTCATCAACAATTTTTGGATGACACGCTCTTAATGGACACTACCTCTTCCAAAGAAGCCCATGCCTTTTAAAACATTTTTAATGACTTTGCCTTGGCATCTGATTCCTCTTTCAACAATTCCAAGTCCAAACTCTTTTTTCTTAACACCTCCAATGCCATCCAACGAAATATTACTCATATCCTGATTCGTATATTTCCAGCTCAGCAGCTTCGCTTTGAAATATCTGGGTGTTCCACTCACTAAGAAAACTTTGGAAAAAATAAATTGGGAACCCTTAATCTCTAAGCTTAAAAAAAGAATTCCAATTGGACCTTCTGCTTCCTCAATTTCATGGGAATATTGGTCCTTATCTGCTCTGTTCTCCAAGCCATGCCTCTGTACCAGATCTTTGCCATTATTTCTCCCCTCTCCATCTCCAATAAAATCAAAGCAATTCAAAGAGACTTCCTCTGGAAAGGAAAAGCATAAAATGGAAAATGGGCTCTGGTAGCCTGGGATAAACTCTGCACACCAAAAAAATATGGTGGTCTTAGCCTCAGGGATCCGAATGTTCTCGAAAAGGTCATGGCCACGAAAAACTGGGGGCGTTGGATTACCATTCCAACCACCCACTAGGAAATGCTCTGGAAGGCAAAATATGCCTCTTCACAGCCACAGGATTCCCTGATCAGACTCTCTAGCAGTCTCAAGGGCTCACCTATCTGGAATCAGGCTTGGGACAATAGATCCATCATTCAAAATCATTGTTTCTGGGAGATCTGAAACAAAGAAAATGCCCTTTTATGGGAGAATGCGAGGGAGAAACGTCCTAAACTCAAAAATGATATCTTCCTCCCAATCATAAGACAAATGGATAGGCTTAACAAAAAAATGGTCCAAGACTTCTGGAAGACAACAGAAAAATCAGATTGGAGGGAATGGTTGGATTTCAAAGAGCTAGCAAAAATCCATCACCACCAGTCTATGACAACTCTGGAAGAAGAGAAATAAAATACAAATTCAAAGAGAAGAGATACCGGACAAACTTCGGTGGGGCACCAATCCTACAGGGTGCTTCAACATAAAAGAGGCTTATAATCTCTTACAAAACCTTAATCTCGCACCTCTGGAAGGCAAGTGGAAGAGGCTTTGGAACAAAACTCATTGCCCGGAAATTTCTCTTTTTCTCTAGTTAGTAATGCATAAGAAAATTCTAACTTGGGATAATCTGCAAAAGAAAGGATTCATATGCCCTTCTATCTACACGTTATGCAATTACAACTCAGAAACAACCAATCACATCCTCAATGAATGTCATTTTTCCTCTAATATTTGGAATTGGATCTCCTTGGTCTTCAAGGCCACTGAACACAACCCCTCCTCCATCCTCAACTCCCTTGATGAATGGTGCCCTTCCATATCCTCACAGCCCCTCATCAATCTAGCTTGGAACCTTCTCCTAGGTATTATATGTTGGGCTCTCTGGAAAGAGCAGAACTCTCACATATTAAAAAATAAGCCCTCCAAAGAAGAACAACTCCCTCATCTCATCAAGCAAACCCTACGTGAATTTGTCTCCATAGCAAGGCTCCCGGACCCCCCCTCCCCCACTACCAAGGAGGGTTGCCGAATTCTATCCCTTATCAATATCTCCTCCCCTGCACACCACCCTCCCACTACTGCCTCCCCTGTATCCCCTCCAATGCCCATTTGGATTCCTCTTGAACCCAACTTCATCAAGCTCAATTATGATGACGCATCCAAGAATAATCCAGGCATGGATGGCTTCAGAGGGGTCTTTCGCAACCACCAGGGCTCAATTCTCTAGTTTTATTATCGAAACATTGGTCACACTACCAACAATGCCATGGAGCTTCAGGCATTAGCTCACGGCCTGGAAATTTCCAGACTTCACAATTATTGGCCAATTCTGGTAGAAGGTGACTCCACTGTCGCTACCCAGGATTTTTAGAAACTCCAACAAGGGCACAGTGTTCAGCGAGTATCCGAATGCTGGCGCATTAGAAAAATTCTCCTAAAAATCAAAGTAAGCATTGACAAGGCCAGAGGTATCTCTTTCGCGGCGGTTTGGAGAAAGGCCAACAAGTTGGCATATTTCCTCGCAAACTTAGGAGTGCGTGCCTCTAACAGACTCGCCTCTATGGATTGCGACTCTATAAGGGAGCAAACTATCATAACAAATTGTCTTCGTATAAACTATCAATATCTACAACAGGCCTACTCATTCTAATCCTCAGCTTCCCCTCCCAACAACAGTCGTCATCATGACCAAACCTCACACCTCCCTTCTCACAAATGAACTCTATGGTGGCTCTAAATCGATCTGCCCACCACAGTATGATCCCACCCCTGGAAATAAATCCCTGCATGCTTTCACTTACTTCTCCGCCACGCTTTCCAGCTACTCCCCTAGGCCTTCACTCCTCTCGAATGCCTTCTTAAACTCCCTCCCCCTGCTCTCATCCCTCATCAGTCTGTTATGTTTGGAATCCCTGCTGCCACTCTACCTATCCCTGACAGGTCCCACATCACTGTTTTCTCTCATCTCCCTGTCCCCTCACCTCATCCCCATTTCTGCCATGCCTCCATGGCCCCGTGTCGCCCTCATCCCCCTCCCCCCACTCGTCGGGGTCGATAGGCTTTCTGGGAAAACTCGTCTCACCCATTGATCACACGAGTTGATACCTCTGTTAGGAATGCAACTTGCACCTTCATGGACACCACTCCCCCAGACGTGCAGAGGAAAATTGCTAACATGGAGATGGAGGCCCATATCTGCCGCAGGGCCACTCCTTCGGAGGTGGTGGGCACCTTTCTCCACTGGATTTCGGATCCCAACCTAACAGGAGGCCACGATAATTTATACAGTCGAACCATCGACTTGTACTGGCAAACAAAGACGCTCCTAGCTATCGCTTTGCAGGAGCAGCACAACACCAGCAAGGAGCTGGAGAAAAAAATCGACTCTCTGTCTGAAAGATTCGTGCCGTATGTGAAGGAGGTTCATCATATGTGTTTCATCAACCGCAACTCTCCCCACTATGCTATTTTGAAACGTAGTTCAATGACCCGCCATCATCAGGGTCCCAGGATTAAAGAGGAGGCTCCCCCTAAAGCTGACTACTAGGATGCTGGTCCTTCCTCACTTCACCGCCAGTTCTTCAACCCAGAGGAAGGCACCCCGGACAGACCAATTAGCGTCAACAACTACCTGAATGATGATGCAGATGCGCAACACTCCCCTATGCCTTAACTTCTAGGTGCTCCTCCTAATTTTCTGTGTCTCAATGTTTCTCTCTCTGTATTCGAGACCTAAAGGTATTTTTTCCGGAACTTCTCGATGTTTCAGTTTCTATGGTTTTCTTAAGTTTTTTTACTTCTCCCCTCCAAAGCATCTACCTGTAAACTCTTTCTCAGAGGGTGAGAATCATTTTTTTCCTGAGGGCAATCGTGATATTCCGCCTCTTGAGGCTGCAATGTAAACTATGTTTTTATCTTAATGTGAATAGCTCCTCCTAACTTACAAAAAAAAAACATAATAGTAGATGCCTTATGGAAATAACCAGCATGTGTTTATACATATTCATATTAATTATTTAGATGATCAAAATTGTAGTTCAATGTAATGTTTCTGATATCTAAGAACTTCTTGACAACAATCGATTTAAACTTTATCTCAACTTGTGAATATTATGATATTTTTGATGTTTATTTGTTGTCATCCATAGATGAATTCTAGATGGTGGAATTGAAACTCAATTCCCCTTTTTTCAGATTTAACAACCTTTCCTTCTCAACATTGACATCCTTTTGAGGGAGTTGTTGTTCCCATCAGTGTTCTAGTAAAAGTATCTAGCTTTTTGGTAAACTGACATACATTCCTAACCTTCATACTTTGTCATTGAGAAAATATGGAAACCTCCCTTTGTAGGTACATTTCACTTTCTTGATGTTAAAAATTTGAATCATCATAGCATCTTCTATATACTTCACTTCCCTATACAGTTTTGAAACCACGCAAATGATACTACTTCCAAAGAAATGTTATAAAATCCTAAGTTTTTTGTGCTTGATTCAATAATTTGCAAAAGGTTTCCATGTATAAAACTTGGTAAGAGTTGTAAATGTATCAAATGTGACACTTTGATCTCAACTAGATACTATGGATGTCCATGTATATGAGAGGACTATATTTTGAACACAAGGAATATCTCTTTCTCTACTCAATAATCCCTTGGGTTTGTGTACTGTTTTAAGTCTTGAAGAAGAGATATTGTATATTTCCAACATACTTCTTTTTTCCTATTTGATGACATCTTCAAATTTGTTCATAGAGTTAAACTTTATTTTAAAAGGAAATATTCAGGATAAAAGAACTCATGCTACTTCAAATTAGAATTAACTAATCCCAAGTATCACTAGGTACAAAAAAAAACAAGCATTCTAGCTAAGGTGAGCCATTAAAACTGGGAGTTTAGGGATAAAAAGCGCAAACTAATTTTCTAGGGCTGCAAAAATGGTAGGAATTTTTAGTTCAAACTGGATTAGAAATCGTGAATGTCAATAGTTTTAACCAAATAATTTTCTCCACAACAAAGTTTTGTTGATCAATACTCTGCTTGAACCAAAATGGCCGTGGAATCGATTTATCAGACATGTCATTAATTTTGAAACCCAACAATATAAAAATTGATATACAATCATACACACCTGAATTTATAGAATATGTGGCGCCATGAGATTGAAATTGGGGGGTTTCCACTCCAAAACTAGTGCATTGATTATTTAGTGGTATATCCTCCAAATCCTCCACCTCATCCTTAGCCTCAACGTCCATCATATATGCATTTGAATAAATCATGTCTGAGTCAACACAACATCTTCATACATTGCCTCTAGTACACTCTCACTCTCCATATCCTCCTCCTTAAAATCGATAGAGATAGTGAAGCATGCAATCATATGAAAATAATTAAACCGCAGGGTTTAAGTAGCAATGATTCTTTTATTTAAAATTTCCATAGAGCATTGGCATCTAAAGCATATTCCAATCGAAAACCCTAGCAGATAGACTTGAAACAAACCCCAATAGACAAACCCATGATATATATAAACCCTTTCTAGACATCCATGACACTAATAAACATTTTAATTCAATGCTTGGAGGCCAAATGAATGTTTCTGCACAAAATCCCAACATTGACCTCCTCGATTTTCTCCATCTGCTCTTGCAAAAGAGAATTTTTGGTATCCTTCTTAGCCTCACATTTTCATCTTCCCCAAGGCACTTGAAATCATTGCCATAGATTTAATCAAGGTGAAAACCGTTTTCCTCATTGTAAAACATCATATGGTTGTGCCATTTCCATACATGGTACCCAGATTCCATCTTCTCCATAGTGGAAACACATACGTGATGTCCCCCAAAGTCAACCATATTGTAGGAATTGGGATTCAATTCATCCCATTTTCCATTTAAAATCATGGAAACGATCTTTTTTTCAAGCTTTGTGGTCTCCTTGGTGATCTTCGACAAATTTCACTAATTTTCGATGACTTTATCGCAGATATCGACCAAGAGAGCATCAATGTTGAAATATGGAGGTCGAATTCCCAATCTCTCCATCATGATGCTTAGCCTAGATACATCGAGGGTAGATCCCCAATATTTACATCACACTACTTAGCCTAGATACATCGAGAGGATATTTAGGGCTCAATTTCCACATCACTCCTCCTCCATATGCAAAAGTCAAAAAAACATCCAAGCCACATAGTATGCACAAATGAAATTATAATTATAATACAAAATAAATATTTCATATTAAACAAATGCAATTATAAGATGAAATGATAATCATAAGACAAAATGAATATTTCATCTTAAACAAATGTCTTAAATACTCTTTTCATGTAGTAGTGACATTTGTGTTCCCACACGGAAAGATGACACCTACACTACAGGATGTAGACTACATCATGGGTATCCCTATAGATGTTTCCATCATAGAGGCTGAGGAGTTTGACCAAGAAGAATAGATTTCATGCGACTTGGAAGTAATATATTGGCTCTCTCCACCCACAACAAATGAAAGATCTTCTCATTTTATAGTTTTCCTTGAAACCCTATGGTGGCTATGTAACGACTTGAACAAGCCTCCAGTGGAACACCATCTCTATAGAATTTGTAAATTCTGAGCTTATCCAAGATAAATTCCAAGATTGTTATGTGATGAAGTTCGAGAAAATTCTGAGGGTGAAGTTAAAGCCTCATTTTTTATAATATATGAGCCCATTTAGATTTGAAATTGGAGTCTATTATGTGGTGAAGACCGAGCTTTATGGGACAATAAAGAATATCTAAATTTTTCTCTAGTAAAAATCTAAGTCAAGACTTTGATCAAGTTCATTATGGATAGTTGAAAGACAATTTGTTGACAA
Source organism: Pinus albicaulis (assembly GCA_034641835.2). Classification (NCBI taxonomy): domain Eukaryota; kingdom Viridiplantae; phylum Streptophyta; class Pinopsida; order Pinales; family Pinaceae; genus Pinus; species Pinus albicaulis. Next base: position 431,581,266 of record CM076583.1, read on the forward strand.
CTTTTAGATGGCTAAATTGGTACTTGTTGGACACTTGTCTATCTCACATTGAGAGAGATAATACATTTATTTGTGTCTTTCATGTTATATATTTTCATGCAACATATTATTAAATGTTTCACGATGGATTTTCACACCTGTAAATTGTAGATTTCTTATCATTCTCTTAAGAAAAATATGTGGAATATCCTTCCGAGGGACTCCCTCCCCCACATGAAGCTCCAACCATTGATCAAGATGACACTATGAGTGATGCGATTGACAAAATTGGGAGGCTAAATCTTGATTGTGACCCCATCTCAATCAACTGAGCAACTTGGGCCATCTCAGAAAGGTCCTCCAAAATGGTCTACAAATATAATTGAAAGTGATTGTGTTGATGAGGTTGGAAAGACAAGAACAATAAGCTCAGCCATATAGAATGAAGGTGATGCAGACGATATTGATTCACCTATTGATATGGATGTTTCCTATTGTTGTGAACTAAATTTTTCTACAAATTGTGAACCAACTGGTGAGCCCTGGTATTGAACCAAGAATCTTGCAACTCCCAGGGGTTTCCCTACTTTACTTTATCAACCCAGGGTTCGAACAAACTTGAAGGTGACAGTGTTATATACACAGCAAATGCATTCTGTTCATTTCATCCTCTTCTGCTTTACGAAAGGGTGCTATTTATTAAACTATGATAAAAAATAAAAAGTAAATTGCTGGAAGGAAATGAAAGAAAGGAAACTAACTTAATTTGAAGAAAGGAAATGACGAAAATGAAACTAATTTAATGTGCAGGAAGGAAATGACTGAAAGAAACTAAATTAAATTGCTGAAAAGAAATGCCAAGAAGGAAAATAATTTAATTTGAAGAAAAGAAATGACAGAAAGGAAACTAATTCTAAATGACACTTAACTTGGCCAAATGGATAAATGCACTCTACTTATCCTATGGTCTATCTATCATGCTTCTATCCATGCATCTAAGCTATCGATGACTTAACTCTATTTGAAAAAGTGTTGATTTGCAGCTTGGAGGGAAAAAAGGGCTAAAGAGGCTAATGGAGGGCTTAACGCATGAAACAAGGCTTAGAAGTGGAATGAATTGAAAAGTCTAATGGTGGAGGTGCGATGGAGTGGGAGCGGGAACGAAATGCAGAGTGTGATGAGGTGAGAACTATGAAGTGCAAGGTGTGAGGGGTAAAAAGCTATGATGTGTGAAATGTGATATCACAATCGATGAAACGAGCAGTAAGTATTAGTGAAAAACAACAAAATTGTGCGAAGTATGAAATGCGATATGTGATGTGGCAGTGGGACTGGCAGCGGAGCGTGATCCCAATATATCAATCGGAAAAAAGAGCAGTAAATGTTAAAATAAAAACAAAAAACCATAAGAAATGAAATTGCGATGTACGGTGGTGGGAGATTCGAGGAGCAAAGGCGGAGGCCGATTTTCAAAGGGTTTCAAGCATTTTGTGAATACAAAGGGTGTGGTAGCTGCGATAAGATAAAAGGAAGGAATACAAGCGTAACAAAAAGGTTTAGGAGCGTAACACAGAGATGGGTAGGGACTAGAAAATGGAGAAAAACAACTTGATAATCTCTTTGGGGCTTTTGATGCTCATTCCTGCAAAAAAACCTTGTTGATCCATGCATGAAAAATAGATGAAGTGTGTGATAAAAGTAGTGAACAGAAATCAATTTTAGGGTCTGTGGGAAGGTTTACCATCCTTGAGCTCTATTGAAAGAGATGAGCAGGGAGTCTTCATCCACAACTTTTTGGTTTTTCTCCTCTATTCTATAACTCACAAGCAAATGAAAAAATACAATAGCATACTGAAAGCAAAACTAAACAACAATGAAACTATTTAAAAGAAAAATTTATTGAATGACAGAAAGAAAACTAGCTAAATGGCAGAAAGGAAAGAACGAAAACAAAAGTGAATTTGAGGCACATGGGTTGGGCCCTAACCCATGAGCCTCGCTCCCTAAAATTGTATCAGTAAAAAAACATCTTCCTACTCATTGCATTACAAAAAATATAGTCTTATTATATTTTGAAGGTCTTAAATAGAAAAATCCTCATAGCTTGCAGCAAAAGTAATGAATGGAATCGAATCCCATGGAATTGACTAACTCTTCCTAGCTCTAGCTTTTCTCTATTTTACAAAACGGTCACTCGGAACTCCAAGTAAACAAATATTGAGTGAACTCCTCTTTGAGTTGCTTGGTCGCCTCTGGAACTCGAATTGCTGGAGAGAGTCTTTGGGGTAATTGAGTCTACTTGAATCCAAGTAAACAAGGATTGAGTGCACTTGGTCTTGAGTCCCTTGACTGCCTCTGGAATTCGAATTGTTGGAGGGGATCTCATGAGGATCCTTTGGTTGCCTTTGAGAGTCAAGGAGGGTGGACAACCCCCTTGAACCTCTCCAATTTTTCTCCCTAATTTCCTGATATTTTGCTCATTTATTCTCTAATATTGATCTTCCAGTGGCAGGGAGCAAGTCCCTAAATCATATCCTTCTCCAAATCTGCAAAATCTGCGAGATATTCTCACAATATTCTACAAAAATAACCAATATTAGGAACAAATATGAAATTACCTGAAAAACTTCCTAAGAAAATATTGAAGCATAAGAAAACATTATTAAGGGCAGAAGGAGATATTTAATATATATATATATATATATATATATATATATATATAGATATATATGTATGTGCATAAGGAAGGTAGATGAGCTTAAGAAAGGTTAGATGGGCCTTATTCTATGTCTAATTTAGAGGCGCATCATCACCCCCCTACTGAAACTGTTGCTCATCCTCTGAGCAACCTATTCATCCTCCCTGCCTTATGGTTTTTTTTGCATGCTAGCTTATTTCATTTTATATTTATTGGCCCATGCACTATTCCTCCTGCTAATATTCTTGCTATTCTTATTGCATTTCTTCTTGTAGGTGCTTCATGGAGGTCCTCAGAGGCCTTAAGAAAATATGTTTTGCATGCCAAGAGGTGGTGGATCCACCTTTTATTTCATTTTTCTTTTTTTTTGTTCTCTCTTTTTCTTTTCTTTTTAATTGCATGCAAAATAAATTCACAGTTATTTTTTTTGTGAACTGATTTCACCCTTGGTTATCACTTGGCACTCCTTATCTTCTATTACAATGAACTTCTTACTGCCCACTTTCTCAAGTCCTTTTTACTTTTGTCTTGTTCCTTTTCTTGGTGGAAAAATTGAGGCTAATTACTAGATAAGGCTGAGGTTGCTCTGCTACTGATTTTGGCTATATACAAAATTTTTCCTTCTCACACTTTTTAATGTTTTATTAAACTAAAATAGCTTCGAAGAAAGGGTTAGACTATTGCATACCTGATCCTTACCATTGATTTGTTCTTGCAGGTTATATTGAAGCTGCTGATATGGATGTTGAAATTGTCTTCAGTGGTTCTGAAGTTGCATGTGATAATCTGCTTGAGGTTCTTTTGGAGCTTCTGAGCAAAGGAGGAGGAATTCCAAGTTTAAATACCTTTAACCAGGGTGTTGACCTAATTTTATTTTTGTGCCGACTCGCTGTTTTCCAGCTTGCAAAGTTTGGAGAGCACTTGCATTCATTAGAAAGAGATACATGGAGAAATGCAATTTTTTTTTTTTTTTAAATAAGGCCTACTAGCTACCTCTTTGAGATTTTCCACTAGTAGGTCTGCCTAGGCACCTCAAAGGAGGTTTTCACCTAGGATATTTTTTTTCTCTATTTTTTTTCCCAACCCAGTGACCTCCTCATGGAGGTCTTCAATCAATGGGCCAATCTGAGACGCCTCAAACGAGGTTTTTACCTGAGGTTTTATTCTTTCCCTTTTTATTTTTATTTTTATTTTTTCACTTTCCTACTCTACTTGAAAAAAACAAAACCTTTTTCAAGTATAGGAATACTTCTAATGGAGCCATGTACACATCAAATGACATATATAATAATGTGCACACTTGGAATACATGCTTTGACATGTACCTGAATATGAGAGATAAATTTCTTTGACTGGGATTGTATCAAGTACTGTTAGAGAAGAGTGTGTTACTGCAACTTAATGACTATTTGGAACCATATGTCAATATAGTTGTGATTCCCCTAGTTCACTTGCTGAGTTGGATCACCTTGGATGTCCTCTTCTATTATGGCAGTCAAATCTTCCTCTTTTTGTTGATTGTTCTCTTGAACACGTGGAAGAAATGCTAGTAAACATGATGGAACTTTCTCAACATCTGATTTTGATTTATTCTTTTCATCAAGTGCATCCCTTGATCATTTGATCTCCTCATTTGGATCTTCTTCTTCTTGATGTTTTCCTTCAATGACATTAAGAAAATATCTTCTTTGCAATAACTTTCTTTCACTAAGACGTAGACCATTTAGATCAAGAGGATATGTTTGGTAGTGTTGTACTCAGCATTGTAAGTGAGCTGAGATACTTCATTGTATGGGTTCGGAAATGGTGGTATAGGTAGTTGAGTGGGGGTGGATATATGAGATGGATTTGGTTGAGGCTTTGGTTGTGGTGGAGGTGGGTGGTAGAGATAGCATGGAGTCGGGTGTGGGGGATATTGAGGGAAATATTGAGGATGTTGAGGATTTTCCCAATAAGGACCCTGCCAACTTTGTTGCAAAGATTGGTTTAAGGGTTGAGATGGCCAAGGTTGCCAAGGAGGGAGTGTGTCCCAATTAGTTTGAGATGGATGTGAATAAGCTTGAAATTGTGAAGTGGGTCCTTGCATCATATCAAGTTGATTAGGCTGTGAGGGTTTCCTTGGAGCTACATAACATAGCTTCTTTGGTGATTTCCTTGCTCCATTGTCTTCTTGGTAAACTTCTTTAAACCTAGGGAATGATGAACAACATTTAGTAGCACATGATTATGCACGGATAACAAAAATATCAACATCTTATTTTTGCTCATTTTTCATTCTTAACATTTTTACTTGTTCACTTAGATTGCTAATAATTTCTATTTTAAAGTTGTCAAGCAAATTTCCAAGTTCATCTTGCTATACCAATGTTGATGCCGACTTACTTACTCTTTCCTTCATCTTGATATGCGCTTGCATGTTTCACAAATTTCTTCAAATGAAAATTGATATACATCTCCTTTACTCATGAGATTAAGGAGATCAATCCACTCGTCCCTAATTTTTCTAAGTAAGAGGGTTTTTAGTGTGTCATATCCTAAATGATGCAAATTTTCCCTCTTAACATTATACATGAACCTCACTATTAGATCCTCAAGGCTATCATCTTCTTCTTGGTTCATTCTAAAAATTTCTTCTCTAAGATCACGATCTTTGTATTTTTCTAGAAATATCTTTTGCATATCATTCAATGACCTTATTGAATTAGTACCTAGACTCATGAACCATTTAAGACCTCTTTCCTTCAATGTTGCAGGAAAAAATCTCAATTTTTGAGTATGTAATAAGTAGCCATAAGACCTAAAAAGTATCTCAAATTCAAATATAAATGTTTCCGGATCCTCTGTCCTCATACCATGGAAGTTGGGAAGGAAATATGGAGGGATGTTCTTCATATGTACACTGATGTACATATCTTGAATGGGAAACCCAATAATATCTTCTTCATTTTCATCATATCCATCCATCTCTTCTACCTTCAAAAGTGCATGGTGATGTGGTTCTTAATGCACCACGTGGTCAACTAGGGGGGTTGGTATCGGAGAAGTATTTAAAAATATATATATATATATATGAGTATCCCTACTCCTATGATGCATGAAAATTAGATCTTTTTGTATTTTTTTAATATTTCTGAAATGGCATGAAAATAAAGGAAAGCAGAAAATAATTCTAAAAACAAAATAAAAGCATCTACTAAACACCTCCCTGGCAACGACACCAAAAAGTGGTGAGCCCTGATATTGCACCAAGAGTGATGCAACTCCCAGGGGCTGCCCTACTTTAATTTATCAACTCAGGGTTCATACAAACTTAGAGGGGACAATGCTATATACATAGTAGATGAATTCTATTCATGTCATCATCTTCTGCTTTACGAAAGGATGTTATTTCCTAAACTATGATAAAAACTGAAAAGTAAATTGCTAGAAGGAAATGACAGAAAGGAAACTAACTTAAGTTGCAAAAAAGAAATGATAGAAATGAAACTAATTTAATTTGAAGGAAGGAAATTACATAAAGAAACTAAATTAAATTTCTCAAAAGAAATGACAGGAAGGAAACTAATTTAATTTGTATAAAATAAATGAAAGAAAGGAAACTAATTATAAACCACACTTAACTTGGCCAAACGACTAAATGCGCTCTACTTATCCTATGGTCTATCTATCACGCTTCTGTCCATGTAGCTAAGCTATCGATGACTTAATTCTAATTGGAAAAGTGTTTATTTTCAACTTGGATGGAAGAAAAGGGCTAAAGAGGCTAATGGAGGGCTTAACTCATGAAACAAGGCTTAGAAGTTGAAAGAGCGAGGTTAAACCTTATAAAACTTTATTATAGTGCATAAATGGCTCTGAAGAGGAATGAATTGAAAATTGCGATGGCGGAGGTGCGATGGAGCCAAAATTTGCAATATGAAATATTGCAATCACAATATCACAAAATTAAAGGGATAGTGAAAGTATTGTTTGAGAGTGGGAGCGAAATGTGAAGTGAAATGAGGTAAGAACTACGAAGTGTGAAGTGCGACAGGGAGAAAGTTGTGACGTGCCAAATGTGCTATCGCAATCGGTGGAAAGAGTAGTAAGTATTAATGAAACCCAACTAAATGATGTGAAGTGAGAAATGTGAAGGGTGATGTGGCGGTGGGACCGGTGGCAGAGCGCGATCGCAATATCGCAATCGGAAAAAAGAGTGGTAATGTTAAAAGAAAAACAAAAGACCACACGAAATGCAATTGCGATGTACGGTGACGAAAGATTCAAGGAGCAAAGGTGGAGGCCGATTTTCAAAGGGTTTCAAGCGTTTTGTGAATAAAAATGGTGCGATAGCTGCGATAAGAGAAAAGGAAGGACTAGAAGCGTAACAACAAGGTTCAGAAGTGTAACACAAAGATGGGTAGGGACTGGAAAATGGAGCGAAATGACTTGATAATCTCTCTGGGGCTTTTGATGCTCATTCTTGAAAACAACGTTGCTGATCCAAGCATGAAAAATAGATGAAGTGCATGACAAAATTAGTGAACATAAATCAATTTTAGGGTAAGTGGGAAGGTTCACCCTCCTCGAGCTCTATTGACATAGATGAGTAGGGAGTCTTCATCCACAAATTTTTTGTTTTTCTCCTCTATTCTATTACTCACAAGAAAATGAAAAACTACAACATCATATTGAAAGCAAAACTAAACAACAATGAAACTATTTAAAACTAGAACTAATTGAATGACAGAAAGAAAACTAGCTAAATGGAAGAAATGAAAGAAAGAAAACAACAGAGAAGTTGAGGCACATGGGTTGGGCCCTAATCCATGAGCCTCGCTTCCTAATACTATATCAGTAAAAAAACATCTTCCTACTCATTGCATTACAAAAAATACAATCTTATAATGTCCTTAAGGTCTTAAATAGAAAAATCATAATAGCTTGCAGCAAAAGTTATGAATGGAATCGAATCCCCTGGAATTGACTAACTCTTCCTAGCTCTAGCTTTTCTCTATTTATTCTATAAGGTAGCTACCAATAGCTCCCTATAAAATAGTGATTGAGTCCACTTGACTCCCAGTAAACAAATATTGAGTGCTCTCCTCTTTGAGTTTCTTAGCTACCTCTGGAACTCGAACTGCTGGAGAGAATATTTGGGGTGATTGAGTCCACTTGACTCCAAGTAAACAGAGATTTAGTGAAATCCTCTTTCAGTTTCTTGGCTACCTCTAGAACTCAAATTGCTGGAGAGAATCTTTGGGGTGATTGAGTCCACTTGACTCCAAGTAAACAAGGATTGAGTGCACTTGGTCTTGAGTCACTTGGCTACCTCTAGAATTCGAATTGCTGGAAGGGATCTCATGCGGATCCTTTGACTACATTTGAGAGTTAAGGAGGGTGGACAACCCCCTTGAATCTCTCCAAGATTTCTTCCTAATTTCCTGATATTGTGCTCATTTATTCTCCAATCTTGATCTTGCAGTGGCAGGGAGCAAGTACCTAGATCATATCCTTCTAAAAATCTGCATAATCTACAAAATATTCTCACAATATTCTACAAAAATAACCAATATTAGGCACAAATATGCAATTACCTTTAAACCTTCCTAAGAAAATATTGAAGCATAAGAAAACATTATTAAGTGTAGAAGGAGATGTGTATATATATATATATATATATATATATATATATATATATATATATATATATATTCATGTGCATAAAGAAGGTAGATGGGCTTAAGAAAGGTTACATGGGCCTTATTTTATGTCTAATTTAGAGGCCCATCACCAACTTCCTTCAAATAAGTCACTTCTCATGATGAATGGAAAGAAGTGATGCATAAAGAATATGATGCTTTGACAAAGAATGGAACATGGAAGCTGGTTGAGCCTCCATTGGCATCCAAACCAATAGGTTGCAAGTGGGTCTTCAAGAACAAGTATAAATCATATGGCTCACTTGAAAAGCATAAATCTAGGCTTGTGGCAACAATCTTTGCATAGAAATAAGGGGTCGATTATGAGGAGAATTTCCTCCCCACAGGAAAATGGGATACCATCTAGAAACTCTTTTCCTTGGAACCTTAGAATGGTTGGAAATCCCATCAAATGGATGTAAAAATTTCTTTCTTGAATGACAACGCTTCAACTCACCTTTTGATTGACAATACTTCTACAATAAAGTTGGCCAAGAACCCAAATTTCTATGATCGAACAAAGAACATGAATAAAAAATACCATCTGATTCAACATCATGTTGAGGCCAAAAAAATCCACCTATGGAATTGTTCCACAAACCAGCAGATTGCAGACATCTTCACCAAAGCGCCTGGAAGGGAAATGTTTGAAAGATTCATAATGCCACCAGTTTTTGGCATCCGATTGGTGCACGACTTGGGTAAAAAATAATTTGCATGACATAAAAAATTTATTAACATGTTTTTTTAACTCTTATGCCACCTTTTCACATCAATGTTTTACCTAGTCCTACACTTAAGGTCACTTTTCTTGTAATAAAATGCTTCATTCATTTTCAAAACATTTTGAACACTTTTTGAAAGTATGAAATTAGTGCTAATAGTTGGCTCCAATGGGGATATTTTCTCCCTAGGAGGAATTAAAGAACACATTGACCATGTACCTAATCCATTAGGTGTCCCCCAGCCAGTAACCCTGCAACCTACAAATTATACCACACTGAAGTCCATATTGAAACTAAAACTGAAATGAACTACTGAAAAACAAAAACTAAAATTGGAAACTTAATATCCACAAAGTATGGTAACATAACTGTAAAATATTTACAATATCTAAGAGATTAATTTAGAAAATGTTAGGTCCATATATTACTAGTTTAGCCCCTTATTGTTATTAGTGTAGCCCCCTTATCGTTATTATTGTACCCCTGTAACCCAAATATTGTTATTATTGTGCCCTTACATTGTTATTGTTAGGTTGGCTAGGATTACATTGTGGCCCCACTAGGATTACATTGTGGCCCCATGGACTCCTATATACAGAAAGGAGGTTTTGTCATTTGTATCATCCAAGAATTGTTCATTCATGTAATGTATTGGAGGTTACCCCCTCAAAGTGGCTTATTTATAAGGCATTGATATCACTTTTATTCTATTTTTGGAGCTAGTTTCATAACATTTGTTATCGAAGCTTTGGATTCTAGGGTTTTGCTGCTCCAAATAGGTCATCGTGGAATTTTCACTATACCTTTTTTCTACGAAGGTTCAGAAGCTGAAATTTTTAGAGTGCGAAGATGAAAGACTGAGGAACATAATCGCACAATTTTAGAGATTGGTTCGAAATATTTTTAGAGAAATGATCTATGGAATTAGGGCTTTTTGCAGGCTCCTCAATTTAACCTAAACAGGTCATCGTGGTATTTTCGCTATAACTATTTTTCTACAAAGGTTCAGAATCTAAAAATTTTAGGGCGTGAAGCCGAAATGCTTAGGAACATCATCGCAAAATTCAGATCTTGGTTTGCAATATTTTTGGAGATATGGTCTGTGGGAGTTAGGACGTTTTCAGGCTCCTGAATTTCATCTCAAAGAGGTGATCGTGGGAAAATATTCATAGCTCTCTCTCTGAGCATCGGATTGGAATTCTATAAAAATTGGATGCAAGCATACAGAATTTAGTTTCATGTATATCAATTTTAGAGCCGAAGGAGGAAGTAGTGACGCATGGAAAGTCATACAAGTTTGCTCTATTGAACCAGTCCATAATTAGGTCATCGTAGGAGGTTGGGCACAACGTTGTCTTCAAGAATCCAAATCAAGTCTGACCTGTGGCATTTGAAAGAGGATTCAGAGGGCTACCTCAATACCAAATTTCAAATATTGCAGATCGAAAATCACAGAGATAATCAAGTTTCAATATTGCGCTCCTCAAAAGCAAGAAAAATGTGTGTATTTTTTTAGAATTACATAAGTCTCGTTTGAAAAAAAATAGTTTGAATTTATTCCAAGGGCATATTGAAGAACATATATCAGTATTGGGTTCTAAAATGGCCCCTAAAAATAATTCAACACCCATTAAGTCTTCATAAGGCTCTACTATGACTCATGAAGATGAAGAAACACAACATGAGATATCAAAATTACAAGAGCAAGTGCACCAAATTTCACTATTGCAAAGAGCATCAAAAAATGAAATGGAAGTTTTGAAGAAAGGCATGGAAACTAATATGGATGGTTTGAAGAAAGGCATGGAAGCTAAGATGAATGGTTTGGAAGCTAATATGGAAGGCATGGAAGTGGGCATGGAAGCTAAGATGGATGACATGGAAGCTAAGATCGATGAAAAAATGGAAAACATGAAGAATGATATAAAAGTAGACATCGAAGGTTTGGCAAAGTTGATACAAGAAATGTTTCCTAATGGCGAAAAGACAGTAGAGGAAACTCATGATGAGAACAAAATAAATGTTAATCATGATTTCATAAACTCTAATGTTGGATGGAAGAACCACCATATTCCAAAGATGGATATGAGGAAGTTTGATGGCAAGGATCCTGTAACATGGATACTACAGATGGAGCAATATTTTGATCTCAATAATGTGCAAAACACACAAAATGTACGCATTGCAACTTTACATTTAGAACAAAATACATTTGTATGGTATCAATGGCTTTGCTCCCGTAAAAAAATTGTCACTTGGTCAATTTTTACGGAGGAAATGATAGCACATTATGAGGATACAAAGAGCAACACCTTCTTTAGCCAATTGATAAATCCCAAACAAAAGGGTTTAGTGGGGGAGCACATTGAGGACTTCCAAAAATTGAATATAAGGGTAACTGATATTCCAGAGGAACACAAGATTGATCTCTTCATAGGTACTTTAAAGGATAACATCCAACATGAAGTTCGCATTTTGGAACCTGATTCATTGGAGAAGGCATTTAGGTTGGTAAGAAAAATTGAATGTAAAATTATGGTGACAAGGAAGCCTACCACTCACTTCTATAAAGAGGGAAGTGTTGCTACTCCTAGATTTCCACAACCTACAAGGTTGACACCACAACAATTGGAAGAAAAAGAGCAAAAGGGCTTTGCTACAGTTGTGATAGAAAATACACTAAAGGTCATAAGTGTGTTGAGAAGAAATTATTTTACATAGATTGTGAAGAGGAAGAAGAAAATGAACAAGAATCTTCAAAATAAGAGGATATACACCAGGAACCAACCCTAGAAGAGGAAGAAATGAGTCCGACCATATCGTGTAATGCATTGGCAGGAATTACCACTCCTCAAACTCTCAAGATAGAAAGACATATCAAGAAGAAAAAGGTAATAGTGTTGATTGATTCAGGTAGCACCCATAATTTTATTCATTGTAAGGTAGCCAAGGAATTAAATTGTTTCCTATACCCAGCACCAGAATGTCAAGTGATGTTGCAAATGGAGGAACTATAAATTTCTCTGGAAAATGCCATAATATCAAGCTAACCATGGGGGAATATGTATTGACTAGTCCAATGCTTTCCATTCCTATGGGAGGTGTTGATGTTCTACTAGGAGTACAATGGTTACAATCTTTGGGGACGGTAGCTTTTAATTTTCAAGAACTTTTCTTGAAATTTTTTTCAGAAGGAAAGGAAGTCGAATTACGGGGTATTGCAGGGAAGCCGGGAAAGATAATAAGATCTAATGTCATGACAAAGCTTCTAAAGAAAGAACAACGAGGCGTAATTGCACAATTATGCTCACTAGAAGTTCCAACATCAAAATCATCTATTTCTGCAGATCTCCAACAAGTCTTGGACAATCATTCCAAGGTGTTTGAAACTCCCAAAGGACTCCCACCTATTCGTGATCATGATCATGCCATTCATTTGATTCCAGGAAGTGTTCCTCCAAACATCAGGCCTTATAGATATCCTTACTTCCAAAAGAGCGAAATTGAACGTATGATTGCAGAAATGTTAGAGGCGGTTATAATTCAACCTAGTCAAAGTTCTTTCTCTGCTCCTGTAGTATTGGTACACAAGAAGGATGGATCATGGCGAATGTGTCCGGATTATAGGGAGCTCAACAAGCTCACCATTAAAGACAAATTTCCCATTCCTGTGATTGATGAATTATTGGATGAATTACATGGAGCAATTTATTTTACCAAGTTGGATCTTCGTTCAGGATATCATCAAATTAGAATGAAGACTGAATATATTCCAAAAACAACATTTCAAACTCATGAGGGTCATTATGAATTTTTGGTCATGCTTTTGGCCTTACCAATGCACCTTCTACATTTCAAGGGTTGATGAATTCCATTTTCAAACCCTTCCTTAGAAAATTTGTGCTAGTATTTTTTGATGATATACTAATCTACAGTAGGTCTTGGAAGGATCATGTTGAACATGTTGATAGGGTGCTCAAACTATTGTAGGAGAAATAATTATATGCAAAAAAATCCAAATGTTTCTTTGGAGTACAAGAGGTGGAATATCCGGGTCATATTGTATCTCACGAGGGTGTTAAAGTAGACCCTAACAAAATTAAAGCCATTAAGGAATGGAAAGTCCCCACAACCATAAAGAAGTTGCGAGGATTTCTCGGGTTAACAGGGTATTATTGCAAGTTTGTTAATAATTATGGGAGAATAGCAGCACCTCTAACAACATTATTGAAGAAAGATGCATTTTCATGGACTCCTGAAGCAACTAAGGCCTTTCAACATCTTAAAGAGGCAATGTGCCTAGCACCGGTCTTAGCTATGCCAGACTTCACAAAAACCTTTATTGTGGAATGTGATGCCTCAGGAAATGGAATTGGTGCAGTTTTAATGTAGGAAGGAAGACCCATTGCTTTTGAAAGTCGTCCAATCAAAGGAAAGTATTTACAGAAACCTATTTATGAGAAGGAAATGTTAGCAATACTACATGCACTAAAAAAATGGCGAACTTACCTAATGGGAAGACACTTCAAGGTAAAAACTGATCATGATAGTCTTAAACACTTTTTGGAACAAAGACTATCATCAGAAGAGCAGCAAAAATGGGTCACAAAGATGTTGGGTTATGACTTTGAAGTAATCTACAAAAAAGGAAAGCTTAATGTTGTTGCAGATGCACTCTCAAGAAAGAATGAAGAGGTGGAAGCATTGCTTTGTGCCATTTCTATTATCCAACCAGATTGGATAACTGAAGCAAGGGATGAATGGAAGAGGGATGAAGAAGTGTGGACACTCATTCAAAAGTTGCAGCAAGATCCTAGTACATCTGATACATTTAGTTGGAAAAATGATTCCTTATGGTACAAAGATCGCTTATATCTTTGTAAGAATTCCTAACTAAAACAAAATATTCTTCTGGAATTGCACACTTCTCCTTTAGGAGGACACTCAGGATTTTTAAAAACTTACCACAGGGTGAAGAAAGATTTTTTTGGGATGGCCTTAAATCTAATATTCAAAAGTTTGTGGCGGAATGTTTGGTTTGCCAGCAGAATAAAGTGGAAACAATTAAGACCCCGGGACTTCTACAACCTTTATCCATTCCAAGTCAACGTTGGGAGGAGATTTCAATGGATTTTATCACAGGTTTACGTAAGTCCGAAGGAAAGAGTGTCATCATGGTGGTAGTTGATAGACTTACCAATTATGCACACTTTTGTGCATTATCTCATCCATTTAAAGCAAGTACAGTTGCTACTACATTTATGGAAACAATTCTAAAGCAACATGGAAACCCAAAGGTTATTGTGAGCAACAGAGATCCCATTTTTACTAGAAATTTTTGGACGGAGTTATTTTATTCTTTGGGTACTCAATTAGCTCATAGCTCATCTTATCATCCTCAATCCGATGGTTAAACTGAGATAGCGAATAAATGTTTGCAAGGATATCTTCGTTATTTTGTATCTGATAAGCAAACATAATGGGTCTAGTGGTTACCTCTCACTGAATGGTGGTATAACACTTCCCTCCATACTGCAGCAAAAATGAACCCATATATGGCACTTTATGGATATCATCCATTTTCCATCACATCATCTTTAAGAGAAAATTCTAAGGTTCAAGCAGTGGAAGATCACATCGAGAATCAACAAGAAGTTCTCCAACTCTTAAAGGATAACCTAAATTTGGCACAAAATCGAATGAAACAACAGGCAAATTAACATCGCAGTGAGAGAAGTTTTGATGTAGGAGACTAGGTATTTTTACGGCTACAACCATACAAAAAAATGTCCCTCAAGCAAGCTAAGAAGGATAATAAATTATCGCCAAAGTACTATGGTCCTTACAAGGTGTTGCAAAAGATTGGTACTATGGCATACAAATTGGAGCTTCCTGCTTCTTCGCGAGTACATCCAATTTTCCATGTTTCATGCATAAAGAAGGTTATAGGTGAAAATCTTCCAGTTCAAACAATATTTCCAGAACTTGATGAGGAAGTGTATCAGAACCTAAGCTGGCCACTTTAAACAAGAACTCAACATCTACGAAATGATCAACTCTATATCTCATCAAGTGAAGTAAGAATCCTAACTAATCAAAATCAAGATTCTACATGGAGATGAGCTAAAAGCACTACCTACAAGCAGAGAGACAAATTTTTTGAAGGAGAGGGGCATGTTAGGTCCCTATATTACTAGTTTAGCCCCTTATTGTTATTAGTGTAGCCCCCTTATTGTTATTATTTTACCCCTATAACCCCAATATTTTTATTATTGTGCCCTTACATTATTATTGTTAGGTCGGCTAGGATTACATTGTGTCCCTACTAGGATTACTTTGTGGTTCCATGGACTCCTATATATAGAAAGGAGGATTTGTCATTTGTATCATCCAAGAATTGTTCATTCATGTAATGTATTGGAGGTTTCCCCCTCGAAGTAGCTTATTTATAAGGCATTGATATCTCTTTTCTTCTATTTTTGGAGCTGGTTTCATAACAAAAAACATAATTAAAAACCTATCCTTCTAACTATTCAGATCTATATTTTTCATTTAAACATTATTTGAATCACTTTAAACTTGTTGTACACATCCTCTGTTATCATTTTGGGAAATGAACAAGTCATGCTGAATTTTAGGACTAAAAAATTTCACATCAGTTTAGGCTTTGTATCTAGAACTATAACTCATTTTACTCCTTTGTAGAAAAATGGATACATGAACTTCTGAAATCTGCTAAAACTGTGCTGAACTATACTGTGTAACTATTTACACTCTTGAAGGCCCTTCTTTCTTATGTTGATTCATATTTTATTCTCTCCTTTAGCTACAAAACCTTTATGACATATTACCATAACATATTGAAAATAAACTCACTGTCAAAAAAGATAAAATGGAGAATGCCAAAACAATGAGATAAAATTACGGTTTTTTCAACAAAAATAGGGTTTCATATATTGTCTTGTCAATGTGGTAACTTGATCATTATTCTATAACTTCTGCAGCCTGGCCAAGGAGATTCAACTTGTCTTGGATTCTTGTCATCCTTATATTACCCTTTTGTATAGTTTTGTTAGTTGTTAGAGCTCCTTTCCCTTTCTTGTCTGCATATTTTTTTTTTCCCTGTTCTATAGCCTTTTTCTTTCCCTTTGAAGACTTCACATTCTCTTCTTCATCAATTATCACCATTTCATTTAGCTTAGTATTAATATTTTCCTTAAAACTCAATATTAATTTATTTGTAGGACGAGTATGGGGTTTCCTATGGTAAACCCTAGGCTCTATTTCTATGTCTTCATCCCCTATTTCAATGCTCTCCTTCCCTTTCTCACTTTTTATGCTTAATGCTTTACTTCCTCTTTTTCGAACATTATGTATTTTTCCTTCTTGTTTTACTTTCAAAGACCTTAATATTTGGTTCCTTTACAAGGTTTTTCTCAACATGCACATGACTAGATTCAACCTCTATTTATAGGGCTAGGGTTTCAACAAGAGTTTTAGCCTTACCCTTTCTTGGTCTTGTGGGTGTAGGGTTTCTCCATGCCCTCTGCCTCAGGGTTTGTATTTACTTCTCTAACTAATGTATATATAGTATCTTAATAAGGCCATGGTGACATATCATGAGGTAACGATTCTGGTTTAGTTATGGAATTAGTGGACATTTTAAACAAACTTTGATGTAAGAAATAAGGTAAGCTCATCTTTCCAAAACCAACTAAATGACATAAAAACCTCATGTGGTAAAGGTATATTTTGGAATACCTTCTTTCACATGTAAGAAAATAGGTTCACAACCTTTAGAATGTTAGACAATCCGAACTTCAACATATTTTGAGGGATTCCCATGCTCCAATTAGGGTTATGATGTTCTCCTTTTAAGGAGAAGTTGAGATCCACATTATGCATCCTTATTTTATTGAACCACTTCTCAACCTTAGTAGGAAACCTTCTGGCTTCTTCTATTGAATCTCCATTGACTACAAAATCCATTCCTCTTATCTGAGATTTTTTGCCATCAAAAGAGTGAATAAAATCATAACACCAACTCAGATTGTAACCATCAAACCGCTAGAAAATCGAATCTGATCCTACATTTCTGAATAAAGGTGTAACTTCATCACAAATCGAAAACCATACTCTATCTAGTCCAAATCATCTCACATGCCCTGACTTTCCCATTCCTTAACTGAAAAAAACTTAGCACTCTGGCACACATTGTAAAAAATTCTAACAATTTCACATAAGTTTTATGGAAATGGTTGATTTGCACACAATTCTGGTTTTAACTGCCCTTCTCTCCAAACCCTTTTTAACATTTCTAAACTACCTCAAACCATTACATCAAGTCATATCATAGGTTAAATTTCATCAAAAAAAAATTAAAGCGTTTAAAATTACCTAAGTGATGGTTATAAAACTTTATTTTTTTTCAAAGTTTTGCAAGCGCTACGAAAATATTTCATAGCCACCTGTTTTTAGCATCTGATTGGAGCCAGACTTCGATAAAAAAAAAATCATGACATAAACAAATTTCTTAACATTCTTTTTTAACTCTTATGGAACATTTTCACACCAAAATTTTACCTAGTCTTAAACTTAAGCCCATTTTTCTTGTAATAAAACTCTTAATTAATTTTCAAAACATTTTGACCCTTTTTCTAAAGTATAAACTTAGTGCTAACAAAATCTCTGTACAAACTTCTTGAATGTATTGACAGACAAGTTGTCTCTAATCATATCAACAAAGATCAAAGAGACAAAAGAGGAATTGATGTCCAAGAAGTCTTTCCAAGAAAATTTGTCACATTATTTAGAGTAGGCTACCTCGAAAAAAAGAGGAGCCCAACAAATGATTTTCTTTATATATGATAAAGTGAATGGTAAGTGAAATATCAGCCTCGATATAGGCACGAGATAGTAGTGGCCTGCACGTTGATTGACTTAGGGTGCAATGTGAGAGTCAATTTGGGAGGTGTTACATAATATTGTCTTAAATTGATATGATTTTGTCTTAATTGTTAACTATCTTAAATGATTTTCATATTAATTTCCACTGTCTTAAGTGGCCATTGTATTAAATATAAAATTTTGTCTTAAAATATTTTTTTCTCAAACTATTTTTGTCTTAAAATATTTTTGTCTCAAGTTGTTTTTGTCTTAGATTTTATATTTAAGACAATCAATTGATATTAAATTTTAATGTAAAATAACTAAAATAAAAAGTGACTTTTTGAGACAAAATATTTCTTTTGTCTTAAAAGAATGTCTTAAAAATTCCCTTCGTGTATACTGCAGTGTGTTGAGCGGCACATGTGCGCACTAGTGTTTTGAGCGGATGACCTTCGCGTTGGTGTGGTGAGTTAACTTTTGGGGATTAGCGCTTATATTGCAATGTACCTTCTCTGCATCAATAGGAGCTATGTGTCATGTTTAATATATAAAGAAATTATTGATTGGACGTGGCTCGTGCATTAGCTCGACTCGTCTGTGACTGTCATTTTGTTTCTAATGAAATCGACCATGGTGGAGGGTGATATATTGCAGTAATGTTTTGCTGGAATGTATGAATTATATTGTCTAGTGTCACATATTTACAGGGCCATGATCCTCTTGATTTGTTGCTCCAGCTTAGATATAGAAATAAAAGTTTTTGTATTTCAAGCCAAGTACTAAATATGACCTTGACCATAGAAGAGTAGTGAGTACGTATTAGTATGTGGACCTAAGGTAAATAGACCAGATCAAAGGGGTCTGAGCCCTGCATATTTTTTATAGTGGAAGATTGGAGAATTAAAAAAAATGACTAATATACTTGCGGAGACTTACTTGAATGAGGCCAATAAGTTGGATGGCTCAAATTATGTTAATTAGAAATTCAAGTTTCAAACCTTAATGGAAGGATATGATTTTAGGACCATCACAAAGGGAGAAGAAGAAAAATCAAGTGCTACTAGAGGCGTGACAAATACATCGATCCAAAACTCAAAGAAGCGAGAGAAAAAAAAAATGTATTATTAATGATATCTTTTAAAGATAATATAATCCATCACATTCGTGATTGTAAAAATTCTAATGAAACCTGGACTACACTTAAGGATCGTTATGAGACCAAAAATTCAAATCGTGTCCTCTTCCTAAAAATAAATCTCCTTTATATTAAAATGGAAGAAAATTAATTTGTTAGTGCCTTTGTTTCAATAATCAAAGACTTGAAAGATAATATGGGAGACATAGGAGAATCAGTACCTAGTACTGATCTGGTGATAATCAGTTTAAATGGAATGTCAGAGGAATGTCATATGTTTATTACAGGTCTTACATCCAGGGAGAAAGATCCCACCTTTAAGGAAATGACAGGTATATTGATGCAGGAATAAGAGAGGCACGGGAATTTGAAGCCTCAAAATCCAAACTTAGCACTTGTGGCAAAATAAATTCTTCAAAGGAAAATGGGGAGAAGTAAGTAAAGGTGGAAGTCCATTTCAGAGAAGTCCATATCCAAAGAAAAATAAAGGTATGTCACTTGTAAGAAATGATTCTAAAATTAAATGTTTTTATTGTGGTAGAAGTGGGAATCTTTCCAGAGATTTCTACAGGAAGAAAAGTGATGAAGCGAGGTATAAACATAGAATAAATTCAAGAAATTTTGCAAGAGAAGCCATGAATTCTGGTCTTAAGAATCTTAAGTTGTTTTTGTCTAATGCTACATTGGCTATAGAAACCGATGATGTTTATGCCTGGTTTGTGGATTCTGGAGCTTCAATCCAGATGAAATTCAATAAGGACTGGTATGAGAACTTCAAGGAAATAAGCAATGGTGGAGGAATTTATCTTGGAGATGATCGTGCACATTAGATCAGGGGATATGGAGATGTTCCAGTGACCTTACCAAATGGTAGAGTAAGGTGAATTCATAATGTTATGTATGTGGCTAGGATCAAGAAAAATATAATATTTATGTTTACAATCATAGATCAAAATTTGAAGGTTGAATTCATTAAAACACGCTGCATAGTAAAGGACTTGTTGGATCACTGCAAACATGTTGCTTTATGGGCCACAACTGGATACCTGTACAAACTTAATGCCACCAACAAGAGTAATCAAACACTGATTTCTACAACTCTGTCAATAAAAATCATTTGGTACTAGAGGTATGGTCATATCAATTATCATGATTTGGTATTGTTGCAAAAATAAAGAATGGTTGAAGGAATCATCATGTTAAAGAATGAGTATGTTGCTTGTGAAGGATGTGCATTAGGAAAAATTCACAGAGATGAATTCCCCTCTAATTCTGGTAGGAGGGGAAGACATGTATTAGAACTTGTGTATTCCGATGTTTTTGGACCAAATATATCTAGGAGGTGCTTATTATTTTTTGTTGTTTATTGATGATTGCACAAGGTACACTTGGATGTAATTCCTTAGGAGAAAGAATGATGTTTTTGTTTACTTTAAAGAATTCAAAAACATGGCAAAGAAGTATATTGATAATTTCATAAGAATTCCCCATTCAAATCAGGGGGGGGAGTAGATATTGGGGAACTTCATCAAATACTTCACGGGCCATGGAATAGTGCAAAAATTTGCAATACCCTACACTCCACAATAAAGTGGTGTTGCAGAAGGGACAAAGAAAATTTTGGCTGAGTGTGTACAGAGTATGATCAAAGGTAATAATATCTCAAATTATTTTTGGGTAGAAACCATTAGTACTACAGTTTATATAAAGAATAGAAGTCCAATAAGGTATATTAATCTCAAGACCTGATTCAAAGCCTTGTATGGTTTTAAACCAAAAATTCATCATTTGAGGGTATTTATATGTAAATCCTTTCAACATATTCTGAAGGAGAATAGAAAGAAACTTGATGTTGAAGGTATCAAATGTATTTTTGCTAGATATTGTTCATAATTTAAATAATATAAAATTTTTGATCCATCTACTGAGAAAGTATTTGCAAGTAGAGATGTAATTTTCCATGAAAACGCAGATAAAGGAAAAAAGGACAATAACTATGAAAGGTAGAACATACAGTGAGGAGTAGAAGCTTGAGGAAGAATCTAGTGATATGGAAACTACCAAAATTCAAAGCTCACCCAGTGGTTGAGAAGTACCTTTGGAGAATAGGAATGACGACAATTAAGTTCCAAGGAGATCTTCTTGACAGATTCACTTACCTGAAAGGTATAAGTACTATGCAATGATGAGTAGTGTTTTTAATGTCATAGAATCCATGAGTTTTAAAGAAGCTAATGAATATGAAGAGTGGATAAAATAAATGAAGGAAGAATATGATTTTATAATTAGAAACAAAACCTTGAAAGTGACTAAATTACCTAAAGGTAACGAGCCCATAGGATTTAAATGGGTATACAAACCCATGTTTAAAGTAGATGGGAGTATAGATAAATATAAAGCTAGACTAGTGGCAAAAGGGTACTCACAAAAAGAGGGTATTGAATATGCAGAAACATTTTCACCTATAGCTACATTTAATACTATTAGATTGTTAATTACATTACATAAAAATTACCATTGGAACTTGTACCAATTACATGTAAAATTTTCTTTTCTGAATGGTTATTTAAAAGTGGAAGTGTACTTGACAAAACTTGAAGTGTTTGTGAAAAAGGGCATAAACATTTAGTTTGTGGATTAAATAAATATTTGTATGGGATGAAGCAGGCACCTCGGTTGTGGTATGAGAAGATATACTCCTTATTTATTCAGTAGGGTTTTATGATGAGTCAAAGTGATCCAATTTTGTATACCAAATTTGATGCAAAGGAGTGTTTAGTACTAATTAATTTGTATGTTGATGATTTAATTGTTACAAGAAATTTAGTTAAACTAATTGACAGAATTAATACACAAATGTGACAATTATTTGAGATGAAAGATCTTGGTGAGTTACATTATTGTCCAAGTCTTGAGGTTTGGAGAGATCTGTGTCAAAATTTTGTTTCTCAGGGTAAGTATGTCAAAAAAATTATTAAGAAGTTCAAAATGGATGAGTGTAAAGCTGCTTGTGTTGCAATGCAAAAAAATGTGAAACTTCACTTTGATGATTGCTCAAAGGAGGTTGATGGTACAATGTATAGACAAGTAGTGGGAAGCTTGAATTATATTACTACAACTAGACCTGACATAAAATACTATGTTATTATGTTAAGTCAGTTTATGGCAAGGCCTCTAGAAAGTCGATGGAGAGTACCGAAAAATGTACTCCTGTATCTTAAAAGAATAATTGATTTTGGTCTTAATTTTACTGATTCATTTTATGTTGAGTTGATAGGTTACTTCGATTCAGATTGGGCTGGTAATATGAATGATAGGAGATCTAATACAAGTTATAATTTTGGCATTGCATCCGGGATTGTTTCATGGAGTAGAAATAAGCAACCAATTGTATCATTGTCATCTATTGAGACATAATATAAAGTTGCTTTGTGTGAAACAACTTGTGAAACTATTTGGTTGATGAGAGTTATTCAAGATGTTTGAGAAGAAAAAAAGAAGGCTATTGTGATCAAATGTGTTAACGAAAGCTTGATCAAGTTGGAAAATAATCCAACTTATCATGCAAGAAAAATGAATGTTGCTACTCAGTTTCACTTTGTTAGAGAGAAGATACAGTCCAAAGGAATTTTTCTTGAATATTGTAATACTTTGAAAATTTTGTTGATATTTTCACAAAGTCCCTTGGAAAGATGAAATTTGAATTGTTTAGGGAGATATTAGGTGTGGAAATTAATCCTTTCTCCATTAAGGGGGGGACTTGAAAATAATGGATAAACAATTATTTAGGTTTTTTTGACTTTTGGTTCTAATTAGGAACTAGATCCTATATCTTTGGAGGTTGTTTCATCTCCCTAAGTAAATGCACTTGTATAAGATATGTACTGTTTGGATTTTTCATTTAATGAAAGGCAGGGTTATGACAGCCTCAAGGGCTCCTCACCTGAGTGTTGTGAGTTTCATTCATTTATCATTGTCTTCTTTAATTTCAAATGAAAATCTATTTGGAAATCTTTAATTTCATCATTGTATATACTATAAAAAATGTTTTCATATTACTAAATTTACATCATCCATAATTTTTTATTTTTTAAACATTGGAAATTTTGGAAGGCTTATTCCAAAATAGACTATCCCTATAGATGTAATACATGTTTTTGGGATAATACAAAATTAAATGGTTGATAAACAGTGATAGTCATACAAAAAGTAGGTGTTATTTAATTTATGGACCATCATCACATATGCTTTAAAATGGAAAAATTGTTTAGAAATGTTGACTCAATTATTAAATTGTGTATATGAAAAATAATATTTATAACCATTAATACATTTTTATTTTGTTCAAATGTAAAATTTCTAAAAGTCATATCTAGAAATATACTACACCTATAAACTATTAATATAACTAGCACCACCACTTTTGCTAATGTAGTCAATATATGTCGAATGTCATCATTTTCATACATCAATTGAGGTATAAAAGAAGGAAAGTGTCATAAATTAGTGTATATCAACCACATTAGTAAATGTGGTTGTGCTAGTTAATAGACAATTTGTGTGGGGTGGATTCAATGGCCATGGCTAACCATGGTTGTCGATGGTTGATGAGGTCGACCATGGTTGTCGAGGGTTTATGAGGTTGATCATGGTTGACAAGGTTGACCGATGTCTAAGAGGATTGATGAGGTTGATCATGGTTGATGAAGTTGACTGACATTGGAGAGGGTTGACCAAGTTTGACCATGGTAAAACATAAATATACCAATGTATTATTGTTATATCAATCTAATACTATTACATTAAAGCTAGCATTGCTACACTATTACATTAATATTGAGCATGGTTGACCATTATCAACCATAGTTGATAGTGGTCCATGATACATTAATATTAATGTTACATGAATTTTACAAAATTGGTTGCATTAATGTTTGAAGTGAGTTTATTGGATTGTGTATGCTTCATATGGTTGATCATGGTTGAAGAGGGTCGACCATTATTGGTCAAAGTGGACCATGGTTCACCTTAGTTAACCCTAGTCGATAATGTTTAAAATGGTTGACCATGGATTAAGATAAAATATTATGGTTGAATTTGGTTTACCGTTACTGTTGATGGTTTCCCATTGTTACATGGTTGCAATAAAGTAACATTAATGTTGACCATGGCTAAACATGGTCAACCATGAAATATCACATTAATCTTACAAAAATGGTTACATTAAGGGTTGAAGAGGGTTAGCAGGGTTGATCATGGTTGATGAGGATGAACATGATTTAAAAGGGTTGAACATTGTTGGTTAATGGAGAACATGGTTGACCTTAGTTGAACATGATTAATAATTATTGATATCAGCTGAGCATGATTGATAGTATTACCACGGTTGACCTCCACTGACTATGATTGATAACGATTACCATGGTTGACCATGACTAACAATCATTACCAAAATTGACCAATTATTAAAGGGAATATTATGGTTGAACTTTCTTTATCATGGTTAACCATGGTTGACAAGGTTGATAACAGATGAAGAAAGTTGACTCTAGATTAACATAGTTGACTAATTTTAGCCATGGTCAACCATAAATATAACAATGTATTATGTTACATTATCTAGCAATGTAACATTAACAGTTTCAATTGTTATATTATTACATTCAATTGACCATGGTTAATTTTACATTTATGTTACATGAATGTTACAAAAATGGTTTCATTACCTGTTCAAGAGGGTTGATGAGGTTGAAAATGGTTGAGGAGGGTTAACCATCATTGGTTGAGGCTTTATATAGATACAATGGTCACCCTCACTAACCCATGGTTGATTAAGCTTGACCATGGCCAACCATTGTAGGATTTTGTTGGCCTTAGTTGACCATGATAGATAATTATTACAATGGTTGGCCAAGGATTAAGAAAAAATATTATAGTTGAATTTTGGGTACTGTTGTTGTCCATGGTTGACCATTGTTACATGGTTACAATAATGTAACATTAGTGTTGACTATGGTTGACCATGGCGAACCATGCAATCTTACATTAATGTTAATGTTAATGTTATCTTAATGCTACGAAAAAAATTACATTGAAAATTGAAGAGGGTTAATGGGGTTAAACATGGTTGATGAGAATGACCATGGTTGAATAGGGTTGACCTCTTTTCGTCTAGAGAGACCATGGTTGGCCTCAATTGAACATGATTAACAATGATTACAATGTTTGACCACAATCATCCATAAATATAACAATGCATTAAGTTGCATTAATATAATAATGTAAAATTCTTGTTTTCAATTGTTATATTGTTACATTAATGTTAACCATGGTTAATTTTACATTAATGTTACATCAATATTACAAAAATGGTTTCATTACCAATTTAAGAGAGTTGACGAGGTTGATCATGGTTCATTGAGGTTGACCATGGTCAACCATCGTTCACTATTTACTATGATAGCTTATAATTGAGAATGGTTGACAAAGGTTGAGCATGTTTTTCCACGTTTCATCATGGTTGAAAATGGTGGAGCATGGTTCATTATGGTTGGTCATGATGACCATGGTTTAACCATGTTGAACATGCATGAACATGGTTTCAAATATTTGGCCATTATTGATCATATTTTTCTATGAGAGATTATGGTTTCCTGTGTGTATAATACTTGACCATATTTAACTATAGACGCCTTGGTTGACCATGTTTGACCATTCTAACCATCATTGACCATGGTTGGAAATCAATAGTTGGAGAGAATGGGTTTTTCAAGGTTAAATATGGTAGACCAAAGATGATCATGCACACTAGTACATTTGGCAGAAATTCTGACACTTTAGTTCCGACACTTTTGACCAAATGTTAGAAATTTCCCTAACTTTTATCAATTTTTCAAATACCACCCACAACTGTTGCTTTACCGACATTTGGAGACAAGTGTCGGTATTGCGACACTTAGAGGTAAGTGTCAGTCTTGCTAATTTTGTAGAAAAGCGTTAGAATTGCGACAGATTGGAGAAATGTATCAGTCTTGCGACACTTCAAGCTAAGTGTCGCTATTGCGACACTTGGGGGAAAAGCATCAGTATTGCGAGAAGCTAAGTGTCACTATTGTGAAACTACAGAGAGCTAAGTGTCACTATTGTGAGGTTAAAGAGAGCTAAGTGTCTCCATTGCGATGGTTTGGGGCAAAGCATCGGTATTGCGACGTTACAGAGATTACTTTCGATATTGCAATAGTTAGAAGAAGGGTCGGTATTGCGACAGTTGTGTCAAGTGTGGATATTTCCACATTTAGGAGGTAAGTGTTGTTAGTGTTTAGGAAAAATCTTAGGGTTTAGGTTTTGGGAGTTATTTTTGGTGATCATGTCGCATCGTATGAGGTCGCCCGACCGGGCACGTTCGGGTTGGCCCGTTTCGTTCGAGGGCGCTTGTATCATTTTTGCCAAGTTGTGACCACTTGAGTGCTTTGTGCACATTCGGGCGACCAGTTCATCGTTTTCTCCCTTGTGGCATCGTTCGGTTGGGCACATCGTGTGGCGCCATGTGAGGTCACCCGACTGGGCACATTCGAGTTAGGTCGGGCCATATCTTTCGAGGGCGCCCATATCAGTTTTGCTAAGATGTGACCACCCGGGTGCCTTATGCACGTTTGGGCAGCCCATTTTCCATTTTCTCCCTTGTGGAATCGTTCAGTCAGGAGTGTCGTGTCACGCCGTGTGAGGTTGCCTGACCAAGCGCGTCTAGGTCGAGCCGTTTCCTTCGAGGGCGCCCGTATTAGTTTTGTTAAGTTGTGACAGCCCAGGTGCCTTGTGCACGTTCGGGTGGCCCGTTTTCCGTTTGCTCCCTTGTGGCATCGTTCGTTCGAGTGCACCGTGTCGCGCCGTGTGAGGTCGCCAGAGTACCGGGCGTGTTCAGGTTGGGCCATTTCGCTCGAGGGCACCCGTATTAGTTTTTCTAAGTTATGACCGCCCGGGTGCCTTATGCACCTTTGGGTGGCCAATTTTCCATTTCCTCCCTTGTGGTATCATTTGATCGGGCGCGTCGTGTCGCACCGTGTGAGGTCGCCTGACCGGGCGTGTTCGGGTTGGGCCATTTCATTCGAGGGCACCCGTATCAGTTTTTCTAAGTTGTGACTACCCAAGTGCCTTGTCCACGTTCAGGTGGCCCATTTTTTGTTTGTTCCCTTGTCGCATCGTTAATCGTTTGGGCGCGCCATGTGAGGTCGCCCGACCGGGCATGTTCGGGTCGGGTCATTTCGTTCAAGGGCGCTCATATCATTGTTGCTATGTTGTGACCACCCAGGTGCCTTGTGCAGGTTTTGGCGGCCCATTTTCTGTTTTTCCCCTTGTGGCATTGTTCGGTCAGGCGCGCTGTGTCGTGCCGTGTGAGGTCGCCCGATCGAGCGCATTCGGGTCGGGCCATTTCATTCGAGGGCACCTGTATCAGTTTTACTAAGTTGTGACTGCCTAGGTGCCTTGTGCACGTTGTAGTGGCCTGTTTGGCATTTGCTCCCCTATGGTATCGTTCACCGTGTCACGCCGTGTGAGGTCGCCCAACCGGGTGCATTCGAGCTGGGTTGTTTCGTTCAATGGCGCCCATATCAATTTTGCTAAGTTGTGACCACCCTGGTTCCTTGTACACGTTCGGGTGGCCCGTTTTCCGTTTGCTCTCTTCTGGCATCGTTCGGTCGAGTGCACCGTGTGAGGTCGCCCGACCGGGTGCGTTCGAGTTGGGCCATTTCGTTCGAGGGTTCCCGTATCAGTTTTTCTAAGTTGTGACCGCCCGGGTGCCTTGTGCACGTTCATGCGGCCCATTTTCCATTTGCTCCCTTGTGGCATCATTTGGTCAGGTGCTCCGTGTCATGCCGTGTGAGGTTGCTCGACCGGGCGCGTTTAGGTCGGGTCATTTCGTTCGAGGGCGCCCATATCAGATTTGCTAAGTTGTGACTACCCAGGTGCCTTGTGCACGTTTGGGCGGCCCGTTTTCCATTTTCTCCCTTGTGGCATCGTTTGGTCGGGCGCACCGTGTCATGCCATGCGAGGTCGCCTGATAAGGTGCGTTCAGGTCGAGCCGTTTCGTTCGAGGGTGTCTGTATCAGTTTTTCTAAGTTGTGACTACCCGGGTGCCTTGTGCACGTTCGGGTGGCCCATTTTCCGTTTTCTCCCTTGTGGCATCATTCGGTCTAGCACGTCGTGTCGTGCCATGTGACGTCGCCAACCAGGCACGTTCGGGTCAGGCCATTTCGTTTGAGGGTGCCCGTATCAATTTTGCTAAGTTGTGACCACTCGAGTGCCTTGTACACGTTCAAGTGGCCCATTTTCCATTTGCTCTCATGTGGCATCCTTAGGTCGGGTGCGCCATGTCATGCCATGTGAGGTCGCCCGACTAGGCACGTTCGGGTCGGGCCGTTTAGTTCGAGGGCGCCCGTATCAGTTTTGTTAAGTTGTGACCTCCTGGGTGCCTTGTGCATGTTCAAGCGGCCTGTTTTCCATTTTCTCCCTTGTGGCATCATTCAGTCGGGCGTGCCATGTCGCGCCGTGTGATGTTGCCCAATCGGGCGCGTTCAGGTCAGGTAGTTTCGTTCGAGAGCGCCCGTATTAGTTTTGCTAAGTTGTGACCACCCGAGTGCCTTGTGCACATTCATGTGGCCCGTTTTCTATTTGCTCCCCTATGGCATCGTTCACCGTTTTGTACCGTGTGAGGTTTCCCGACCAGGCACGTTCGGGCTGGGTCGTTTCATTCGTGGGTGCCCGTATAAGTTTTGCTAAGTTGTGACCACCAGGGTGCCTTGTGCAGGTTCAAGTAGCCTGTTTTCCATTTTCTCCCTTGTGGAATTGTTCAATCAGGTGCGCCATGTGAGGTCGCCCGATCGGGCGCGTTTGGGTCGGGCCGTTTCATTCGATGGTGCTCGTATCAGTTTTGCTAAGTTGTGACCACCCGAGTGCCTTGTGCATGTTCAGGCGGCCCGTTTGCCGTTTACTCCCTTGTGGCATCATTCGGTCGGGCATGCCGTGTCATGCCATGTGAGGTCATCTGACAGGGCACGTTTAGGTCGGGCCGTTTCGTTCGAGGGCACCCGTATCAGGTTTGCTAAGTTGTGACCACTCGAGTGTCTTGTGCACATTTGGGCGGCCAATTTGCCGTTTGCTCCCCTGTGGCATCGTTCGCCTGATTATCCTTACTAAACCAAAAATTTCATTGAAAATAATCATTCATACCATAACATTACTACTTCCCTTCTAACCATATAATTTTTTTTTAAGTTACCATAATTCATCTTTAAATCACATAATTAGATTAAAAAATCAACCAAAATCCCTAGTTTATGAAATAAAAATTCAACAATTTTATATAATTAATAATTTAAATAAATGTCTTAGATATAATCTCATTAATAATTATTTATAATAAACAATACCACTTATTTACCCAAACCCCTTATTAACCCCAAGACGCATTTATTAAATGGAATTTGAGTGGCCTTAAAAAAACACACATATTTCATTTCAAAATGTCAAAAAATTTCAAATATTGAAATTTTTAATTTCCCTCGTACATTTCCCTCCGGTTGCATGGTTTGTCCAGGGAAGGAGGGAGGATGTGGAAAATCCCGTTTAGAGGGGCAGTTCAAGGTTAAAACAAAGTCGCTCTATCTATTAGCTCTATGGCCAAAGGTTTTCAAATAAGCGGAAGTTGCAAAAAAGGGTTTCTGAGCCATCTTTGATATTGGGGTTTCGTTGTTCTTTTGGTTTGGTTTCTGTGGGTTTCGTTGAGTTTTCTTGCAGGTTCTGAAGTCTAAGGCATCACACGCAACATCATTACATCTACAGGCATCACACCTATATCTTTGGCACTTCAATTATAATAGTCACATCACATCCATAATCTTGGAGACTAGCATTATCTTTGTGAGGAAATATGTATGTAATAGAAAGACTGGAACGTTGACCTGAAGCCATATGTCCTGCATCAAAAACACAATAAGTGATCTTCAAATTCGTTGATTTCATCCTAGAGGAGTTACATGCAAATCTATTGAAATAGGAAGCAACCTAATGATGCTTTTCTTACCTTAATCACTGAGCTATCTTCTGCAACAATTCTTGATGTATTGAGCGGAAACAGAGGGGCAGTTCAGATCTGATCCAAATCTGAGTTGGGTCAATAGAAAAAATGCGAGAGATCCTTCACATGCAAGGGGGCCAATGTGGCAACTAGATCGGCTCCAAGTTCTGGGAAGTGGTCTGTGAAGAGCACGGGATCAATCCTACTGGGAGATATCAGGGTACTTCAGATCTACAACTTGAACGGGTTAATGTTTACTACAATGAGGCGAGCTGTGGGAGATTTCTGCCCTGAGCCGTGTTCATGGATCTGGAGCCTGGCACCATGGACACTGTGAGGACCGGGCCTTATGGACAGGTCTTCAGACCTGATAAATTCGTTTTTGGCCAATCCAGGCTAGAAACAACTGGGCCAAGGGGCATTACATGGAAGGAGCCGAGCTCAGTGATTCTTTGGTTGATGTCATTAGGAAGGAGGCTGAGAACTGTGATTACCTGCAAGGTATGTGAATTTTTCAGATTCAAATCCTTGACCTTGTGTTTTTGAAATGTAGGATTTCATTTGCTAAAGTGATGTGGGTTTTTGTTGTGTACAGGGTTTCAAGTGTGTCACTCTTTGGGAGGAGGTACTGGATCTGGAATGGGAACCCTCTTGATCTCCAAGATAGGGAGGAATACCCTGATAGAATGATGCTCACATTCTCTGTTTTCCCGTCTCCTAAGGTGTCAGACATAGTAGTGGAGCCTTACAATGCCACGCTCTCTGTTCATCAGCTGGTAGAAAATGCAGACGAATGTATGGTGCTTGACAATGAGGCTCTCTATGATATTTTCTTCAGGACTATAATGTTCCCAAAATTTTAGCTTCCAAGCTAAATGGAACATTAGAGTTAGCAGCAGTTGTAGCCGGTAAATAAATGGGTAGAAAATCCCATCAGTCTCCTAAGGAGGATTAAAAAACTCCAAATGTGAAAGGAGACACTCTTTCTAGCTCAATAAGACACCTCCATGTGTGAACAGGGTTAAATTGAAGCTGCTTTGACTAAGTCAACAACGCAGTTTTAGTGGAGGAGGAATCCTAGGATGGATAACACAATTTTGGAGGGAAATGTAACATGAGTTAGAAGTAACCTAAGTGAGTGGGGCCAAGGGAAAGCAAACTCATATCTTATTTAATAAAGAGGATGGCAACATTATTCATCATGTTGTAGATTATTATTCTTGGCTACCAAGAATTGTTGCTGCTTAGCAAAGCTGCAGTGCTATTTAGCACTGGGTGTTCTCGGGTGGGAATCCCGCCTCTTTCCTTTGAGGAGCTCATTGGGAGATTTTGTATTCATCATTCCACATCAGGTTTTCTAGCCAAGCTTTAGCCATCTTCATTAGCACAACTTTTCCAGAGATTGTGTAGTGTTGTTTGGTGCAGCAGTGGAAGGGATTGGAATCTCGTCTTCTGAGCTAGTTTCTCATTGGAGGAAGCTTTCCTTCACTTGAGAGATCTGTTTGGAGAGCCCCAGGACTTATTTCAGATCTGTGGTATCAAACCACACATTTCTCATACCCTCCCAGCGTTGTTTCTGCTAGGGAGTGTGTTATTTTGGAGGCAGTGATCATTGCATGGTTTGGTGGCTCCGTTGTAATGTTTCCTTGTGATTGAGAGGTTCATCCTTTCATGGGAGGAAGCCCTTGAGGGTTCTATATCAGATCAGATATCTTTCCAACCTTCTATGCTCTTGTGCTTCAGTTTTTTAGTGATTATCCAGTAATTTTCTGAAGGTCACATTTGTATGCAAGTATTTGACTAGAAACCCTTGCCGGGTTCTCTTTTATTTTGTATGAGGAGACTAGATCTATGTATTTTAGCATTATTCATCAATATATGAGTAGATATATTCTTCTCCCATATTTTTATGTTAAAACCCTCTTTAGACTATGCAGTCCATTGATGCAGTAACTCTGGTAAAATGCAGCTTGGGGTTTTTAGTCATTTTCAGCTACTCTAGTGTGGGAGATTTGTTTAACCCACCTAGTTTCATTTCTTTCTTATCTCCTCTTGAATTTAGATTCTATATGGATGTGTCTACGGGATCCAAGTGATAATTTCACTGTTTTATTGCATATGTTGTTTGAAATGTGTTTTTCATGCATGATTTATGAGAAATCCTGAAAAAAGGATATTACAGTGGTATCAAAGCATGATCTCTGGCCCAGCCTATGAGATCCAGCTATCAGAATAAGGAGAGATGGAAAAAAGCTAGAAAGCTTCAATATGTGTAGGAAGAAAGGAAGACAAGCTTACAAAGCTTCTTCCAAAATATATGAAGAGCTTTCAAGGAGAGCTGAAGAAAATGAGATTAGAGATGAAATCTCCAAAGGAGGTTGAATCTAGAGTTGAATCTATATTTTCACATGGTGAGTGTGAGCATGCAGCTACACTCCATGATGCACAGCGCAGTCAAATTCCAAGAGCTATCCTAAGATGGATGGGAGGAGGAAGAATGCCTAAGAGAATGACTCTTAGTGATTTGTTGTGGGAATATAAATATCAAACTGAAAGGTTTAGATATCACACTGATTTCCAAGATTTTTGCAGGATCCAGATGGAGAAGACCCAGCAGCAGGATGCAGATATATTTCTTCTATCTCCTTTTGCTGAATCACCTACATGTTCAGTTGGAGCTTGGGTGAAGGAACTAAACTCCTATTTTCAGCTGCACCATATTTTTGGAGATGAAGCTATCAAAGTTGTAGCACTGAATTTTAGAGGTAAGGCTCATGCATGGTGGATTTTTTAATCTTATTCCTTAAATAATTCCAATACTTTCTCTTTTGCAAGATTCATAAAACCATTGATGGAGAGGTTTGGTGAAAAACTTCCTAAGACACGTGAGCAAGGAAAAATTGAGAAAAAAATACCCTTGCATGTGATGGAGGAAACTCCATTTCAAAAAACCATGAGAAGCGTTGATGTCTTGCATTACACATTGCCAGAAGAAAAACCTCCAGTTCATATTCTTGAACAAGAGGGTACAGGGATCACTTTTTCACAAAGGGATCCAATTGTTGAGATGTTGCCTACACACACTGATGAAGAAGAGGGCAACAACGCTGTCACATCTAGAGCACATCCAGTGCCTCATGCAGAGGAGGGAGAAGCACATGCTCCCATAGGAGGGATTATTGTAACTTTGCAAGAAGTTCCCCAGGATCTCATACATAGAGGTCCAAGCACAATCAATGAGCAGCATGATTGTGCAGCATTGCAACTGGAAGGATAAGGTTGGGAGGAAGATTATCATTAGTTGATGAGGATCACACACCCTTCTATGTTTCATACGGCTAATGCAAGGAAGAGGCAGACTGATTTTCACAGTAAGGGCAAGGGTAAGGTTGCCCAATCATATGAGCAGTCTACTCTTGACACTGATGTATCACTTTATGGAGGCATTCCACTTGGGAGGCCATCTGATCGGTTGTTGATAGAAGACATATTGTCTTTAGATTCACCACCCTTGGATTTTGGAGAGGTGAAGAGTTTGGAGGAAAAATTTGGCATGAGGGATGTCAAAGTAGCAGGTAGTAGCATGAGTGGAGCTCCACATGCCAGATCACCAGCGCTATCTTTGAGGAGGATTGATCCTTATTGGAGGTCTCAGATCTTGGTAGAATACTCCAAGGATCTTGGTGCATGCATGATTCTTGATGACCTGGATGGAGATGACAGATACATGGTTGATGATGTGGTCATCTATTTCTACGGCAGGATCTTCTTGACTAGAGCTTCTAGTCTCAAGCAGGAATTGCTACATGCAGCACATGAGGATTTCTCTTCCATGCATTATGATGCATATCTTTCCTTGGCAGAGGAGTTCATTTGGGAGGGCATTCAGCATGACATATTTCAGTATATGGAGAGATTCATAGCTCGGATGATGATAGTGAGGTTGTCACATCCACCTTCCTACTCATTGGGAGTAAGGGAGAATTTCCAGTTGAGCCATTTTATCTCAAGACCTCGAGTAAATGACGGGGGAGGTATAATTTCACATTTTGTATTGTACTTCTTTTCCTTATTTTAGCAACATGATTTATCAAGAAGAATTGCTTCTTCTTACATATTGTGTGATAATGTACTTGCGGCTACTTGTAGCATTGACTTTGGCT
Organism: Pinus albicaulis; assembly: GCA_034641835.2. Classification (NCBI taxonomy): domain Eukaryota; kingdom Viridiplantae; phylum Streptophyta; class Pinopsida; order Pinales; family Pinaceae; genus Pinus; species Pinus albicaulis. Next base: position 431,615,604 of record CM076583.1, read on the forward strand.
ATCCTTTTAATGAGTTGTGGGAGAAGCCACATGTTTCTTGGTGTGCACCATTGACACCATATTATAAATTCATGTTTTCATCTTATGAGATGACTGTGGCAGCAAAAAAGTGGCTGGAAAAGCACTTGTTGCTTTTTATTTTGATGCAGGCAAAGGATGCACTGCGTTGGTTCCATGAGAGGGACCATGGTTCACTCTTCGATTTTCAATTGGAAACTTGTTTTCATTGTATCTTGCTTCCATGTACCGTTGATGTGTTTTTGTTCAAGGGAAGCTTGTATGAGGGTGACATGAGGCAGCAACAAAAGTTTTTGTTGCTATGGCTACACTTGGGAGAGTATGGGAAAAATTCTTCCCATACTTTTCATGATGTTTCTGAAGAGAAGGCACATTCATGGTGCAAGGAGGCTACCCTTCAATTTTGGAGGAGCATGAGAGGCTTACCTATAGGAAGAAGATATTTTCACTTAGCATCATGATGGTGGATGACTTTGGCATATGGAATGTCAAAGAGAGGAGTCATGGAGCCTTATTACCAAGGCCTACAACGCTGTCACATAGGAGCTTGTTCTCATGGATGAAACATTCCAAGGAGGGGAGGTGTTTCTTCTTCTTGCATATTTTTATGAGTAGATTCTCATGGGAGGACTTATAGGAGGATCTCACTTTCATCCAACTCACTATGTATGGTAGAGAATGCATTTCTATACTTGTTGATTACTCTATTGAGTATTTGTACTTTCTCACCATGTTTGCACAGTGCATTGCTCGTCAAAAGAGCAAGAGTATTTTTGGGTTTCATGGTCACTGTAGGGCCAATATTTATGATGATAGTAGCCCATCTATACATGACTTTGGGAAAGTGTATTGTTATTCTATCCATGTACATCTGATAGAAATTGATGCTTGCTTTCCCATGTTGGGAGAACATACACATCCAACTTGTAACTTGTTGTAGGAGCACTTGCCACATGACATTCTCAAGCAGCAGTTGGGGAGACTGCGTAATATCCACCAGAGAGACCATATGTATCATCTAAACTTGCACATAACCTTCAGCCATTTTCTGATTTTGATGCCATGTGGTGATGATGTGCCATTCATCTTGAATGGGATGGTTTGGGTTGGCATGAATCATGATTTTGGGGGAAGAGTCCTTGGAGGCTCAATCTTCTTCTCGCCATTGGAGGGAAATCATGTTTCAGCCCAAGATCAGCATGCCCTCTACACCTATCATGAGTGGAGAGGAGGACAGCATGGGATAGTCCCTCTTTACTATCTTGTACATTCATTCATCCCACCTTCATTTCAGGAGCACAAGGTGGAGGGGACTTTTCATGAGTTACCATATTGGAGGGTGACTCACTTCATTTGGATGATAGCATGCGTGAGGGAGGGACTCATTCACCATGCTGGTCATCACTCCTACTTTGTGGAGGCCATGAGATAGATGGTAGGTTTCCATTCACACTTTCCACCTTTGATTGATGTAGAAACTTTGGTTTTACACACTTGGGAGGGAGCATTGGATGACAGTATATTTGCAGATTCTCTTGATGCAGTGATGGAGGATATTTATGGGAGGCCACATGAGGAGGAGGGGAGATATTTTTCTCTCCTTATGAATTTTCTTGAGGACAAGCAAAGACTTTGGAGGGGAGGACTGTAATGTTCCCAAAATTTTAGCTTCCAAGCTAAATGGAACATTAGAGTTAGAAGCAGCTATAGCCGGTAAATAAATGGGTAGAAAAGCCCATAAGTCTCCTAAGGAGGATAAAAAAACTCCAAATGTGAAAGGAGACACTCTTTCTAGCTCAATAAGACACGTCCATGTGTGAACAGGGTTAAATTGAAGCTGCTTTGACTAAATCAACAACACAGTTTTAGTGGAGGAGGAATCTTAGGATGGATAACACAATTTTGGAGGGAAATGTAACTTGGGTTAGAAGTAACCTAAGTGAGTGGGGCCAAGGGAAAGAAAACTGATATCTTATTTAAGAAATAGGATGGCAACATTATTCATCATGTTGTAGATTATTATTCTTGTTTGCCAAGAATTGTTGCTGCTTTGCTGCTTAGCAAAGTTGCAGTGTTGTTTAGCACTGGGTGTTCCCGAGCGGGAATCCCACCTCTTTACCTTGAGGATCTCATTGGGAGAGTTTTTATTCATCATTCCACATCAATTTTTTATGCCAATCTTCAGCCATCTTCATTAGCAAAAATTTTCTGGAGATTGTGTAGTGTTGCCGGGTGCAGCAGTGGAAGGGATTGGAATGTCGGCTTCTGAGCTGGTTTCTCATTGGAGGAAGCTTTCCTTCACTTGAGAGATCTGTTTGGAGAGCCCCATGACTTATTTCAGATATGTGGTATCATACCACACATTTCACATACCCTCCCAATGCTTTTTCTGCTAGGGAGTGTGTTATTTTGGAGGCAGTGATCATTGCATGGTTTGGTGGCTTCGTTGCAGTGTTTCCTTGTGATTGAGAGGTTCATCCTTTCATGGGAGGAAGACCTTGAGGGTTATATATCAGATCAGATATCTTTCCAGCCTTCTATGCTCTTGTGCTTCAGTGTTTCAGTGATTATTCAGTAATTTTCTGAAGGGCACATTTGTATGCAGAGTATTTGACAAGAAACCCTTGCTGGGTTCTCTTGTATTTTGTATGAGGAGACTAGATCTCTATATTTCAGCATTATTCATCAATATATGAGTATATCTATTGTTCTCCCATATTTTTATGTTAAAACCCTCTTTATACTGCGCAATCCATTGATGCAGCAACTCCAGTAAAATGCAGTTTGGGGTTTTTAGTCATTTTCAACTACTCTAGCGTGGGAGATTTTTTTAACCCACCTAGTTTCATTTATTTCTTATATCCTCTTGTATTTAGATTCTAGATGGATTTATCTACGGGATCCAAGTGATCATTTCACTGTTTTATTGCATATGTTGTTGGAAATGCGTTTTTCATGCATGATTTATGAGCAATCCTGAAAAAGGGATATTACAAGGACTCTTAAGCTCACCACACCTAGATGTAAGTACTCTTGGTTTTGGGATATTAGCAAGTTTGGATTTTTTTATGGAATTTATTAATTTTTAATGACATTGAATTTACCAGGGAGGTGTTTTAAATCTATTTATATGCCTATAAATATGATTACCAGTTTAAAAATTTGTCTGTTTTTTGGGTTCACTTAGGAGATTTATTTTTTCGTTGAGATTTCTTGTTCTATCGAATGAAAAATATTCATTTATGTGGTCATATTTTCAATATTTGGTTTAATTCTACTCAGTAGGACATTTTATTTTTATACTTGAAGGTCCAAGTTTAAAATATCTTGGTCTCATTTTAGACAAATTCCTCATAATTTTCCATAGATATCATTCTTAAGTAGGGATAACATCCAATGGTTTATCACTTTGAATACCTATTGCATGCCAAGCTGGGTTATGCTGCCTATGATAAGCAATTTTTTTCATAGTTTAAACAATTAAATATTGGTGGCACTTCTTCCTCGGAAAAGGAAAATATTCTACGTACAAACCATCAACCATTGAAATTTTGCAATTCATCAATTCAAACACATATCCATATAGAACAGGCATAATGTCTGCAATAATTACATCATTATCTAATAACAGAATTAATCCACAGAGGAGATAATAGAGTTTATACCTTCTCAACCATCCCCGTAGGGATACTTGTTAGCAGATTAATCATTAGACATCATATATAGTAATTATGATGACTAAAAATTGATTTATCCTACTTATCCATATTTTGTACTCATTTTGCAGAATTTTCCTTTCCTGAATTATACTCTTCAATAAGTTATTGTACAAATTGAATTATTCATGTGTGTTAGTTGGTGCTAAATAAACTACTCAAAGAATCTCATTCCTTCTCCTTGGAAGGCACCTTTCAATCGATGAGGTTCTTCAATTCATTCTGCAACATATTTCTGAATCATGCTAAAGAATATTAATGATTATATATATCAGTGCTTTCATTGTAGCTTGTCTATTCCTCCCAATCAAAAGCTTGGCATATGTTAGCATCTACTAGTGCCTTCTTAACCATCGGAATCAAGTTAAATGAATTTCATTGCTGGAAAGTCTACGAATCAACATAATCATGATTACATCTTCATAATAGTGTGTTGTTTTTTCCAACATGGTTTGTCGATTCCCTACAACCATAAAAATGATGCACCAAAAGTTGCAATACTAATCTTCCAACAAATTTGGATACACTTCAGGTTGCTTCTCTCCCTATGTTTTCTAGTCTTAGACTGACGACCATACTGAGATTATTAATAAGACAATTGTGCACAACTTATCATTAAATCATCAATCCAACAAACATTGGGACAAATACCTCCATGTCAAAGTTATGTTAGAACACCACATGTTTGCATTGACCATTCAACTACTAGTTTGTTTTAGAAGTTTCAACCCCTTGCGTCACATCAGCTTTCAGTGTCCCTCTTTGCCTCTTGCACATCACATGAGCAGATAGAGTAGGACAAAGACACTGCATTCATAGAGCTCTTGTTGCAAGGTTTAGCTTAGATTTCTCGAGTGTGTTTTTTAGTATCAAGCCCCTCTAAGTGTTTAGTATATGGCACATTTTTGTTATTTCAAGTTGACTTCACCAGGGCGTGCTCTTATTACACCTGCTACAAGGCATGCTATATTTCATTTGATTTGCATTGAATTCTATTAGTTTGGGCATTGACCAAAAAATTTTCCCAATTCCCCTGAGGGTTACATTAGGCATTAGTTTTTTATTTTATTTTTTCCCAATATTTAAATGCATTTATCTCTCATGCCATTGGTTGATCAACTGGGGATCTTATTTTGGAGCCAGCAACGGCCATATTGGGATAGAGTAAAATTCCATATTTCCAACCTCCTCTTCGAGAAGATGTATTATATCAAAACAAGGACCACCAAAAATAGGTAGACTTCAATACATCTACTCTATAGAAAAGCGATGTGTCTTTCCAGGTTGACTGGATCTTACAATACAAATTTAAGCATTGGCTTCCCTATTTATTACAGAAATCAAGGAAAAATTCATGTTAAGCAAGGATTATATGGTAAGGACCTTAAATTTCCTTCATGAATTTTATTGTATATATCAAGTGTATAATTTAGCAGTTTCTCTTGTAGTGGTTTGTCCCTAGTGAGATGCTCTGGTAGACATTGAAATCTAGTGTGTTTGTAATTCCTATATCTATATGGCACATTAGATTTGTAACTTGCTTAGAGATACTTGACACCATCTTTTAGTGTCATTCTTCTAAGAGAGGTATTCACCTTTAAGGTATTTCTATTCTTTCGAGCAAGTGAAAATTTCTGTTTCGAGTGTGCATAAAAACTTAAAGTTAATGAAAATATCATCTTGTGTTTTTTTAACAAGTTTTTCACCTTTACATTTTACAATCTATATCTTCAGTTTTCTCATCTTGCTTCACTTTTCCTTTATCACTTTGTAAACATTGTAGAAAAAATATTCGTTGTAATTTTCACACTAAGCTTCCTAGGAGATTTTGTTGTCTAATTCTCGGCCAAAGATGGAGATATTTTTAATATATCTTAACTTTTCATTTACTGTTAAGAAAAGAAGTTGGCATTCTACTAGATGCATCATCAATGGATTTTACAAAGAACTTTGCACCAGCATGCCATATAGTTTGCAGTGACTCACATATGTTGTTGTCTATATCAATCAATTCAAGAAGTCCTTTAAAAGGGATTGTGGTATCTTTAAGGAATTGTCCTAATGATGCTTACCTTTAAAAGGGATTGTGGTATCTTTAAGGAATCATCCTAATGATGCTTTCCATAAAAGTAATTTATAGACAACTACAAAATTTATGATGAATCCACATCCCACTTATAACCAAGTTTTCCTCATCTCTGCTAGTTTCTATATAGATGGCCCAATCTATAGTGTCACAACTCCACACTTGCAATACCCGTCTACTAAAGCTATGTAAACTACTGTACAAAATTTTATACCATGATCCTGGAGATTACACTTTCTATGATCTGGGAAAAAATTCTTTCTTTGTCTGTTGATAAGTTGTAAACAAGCAAACACGTGAAACTTGGATATGGATAGCAGGACTTAACAAGGTGATGGTTCCCTTTGGAATGTTCCTCGTAAATCAAGGGACTTAGTGCATTCTAGTTTCTAACAGACTTGTAATTCTATGCAAATATTAAATTTTTGACATTTGTTACAAATCAACGAAAATAATATGGATAACTATAATAAGGGATACTTAATACTCTCTAAAGCACACAACAGTGGCAGCCAGCCTAGAAGATCGATTCCAAGACCTCATGCATGAATCCCAAATCACTCTACCACTTGAGCTAGCCCACTAGGCTTAATTACCTGGCATTACTTATATGATAAGGGGTATTTAAATAATATTTTTTGAATATACTCATTAGGACTACACTCCATGCAGAGATAGGACATGGATTTTAATTTTGGAAATGGATATGTTATTGTCAGTTTTGAGGCCTGAACATGGACATTTTGGCTGCATAAATTTTATGATAGCTGAAATGTTGAGGAAATCTGCTCAAAATGGCTTTGCAGCTCTGAAATGACAATTTTGAGAATCTGATATGTCCCTGAAATGTTTCAAGGCTGTATCCCCTGTTGATCAGCGGTTGTCATTGATTTCAAACCAAGCAGCACTAGCAGCTAACCCAATATTGCAAGGGAATTTTGACCTACAAAATTAATATATTCTGGCTCAATAATGCTTTTGATGGTTTCTACTTGTCAATATGTTTCCGTTGATATATGGCACGCCATGTAATTCTTCACGGTTTGAAAGATATTCATGTTTGAAGTTTGTACCCCAGTTAGTGGGCTAAAACCTCATGGGGTTGGGGCATGGGTCATTGAAAAGTCATAATTAATATTTTTTATGCTCCTAAAATCCCTCTCACTTTCACTTGTTGAAGCCCCTCTCAACTTAAGCATTCATATAAATTGTGATCTTCATTTCCTCCTTATGCAAGGGATTCGGCCATCTGAAACAGGTCATCGTGGAATTTTCACTCTAACTTTGTTTCTACGAAGGTTCAGAAGCTGAAATTTTAATGAGGCAAAGCCGAAATCCTGAGGAAGCTGTAGTAAAAATTTCAAATCAAGGTACGCAATATTTTTGGAGATATGATCTGTGGAAGTCAGGGTTTTTGCAGGCTCCTGAAATTCATCTCAAAGAAGTGACCTTGGTAAAATCATCATAACTCTCTCTTTGAGTATCGGATTGGAATTACGTAAAAATCAATAGATAGTGCACAGTATGAAACCATCCATAATTAGGGCATTGTGAGAGATTGGGCATAACTATTTCTTGAAGAATCCAAATTGGGTTAGACTTGTGGCATTGGAAAGAAGACTCAGAGGACTACTACAGAACTGAGAATTAGATATTGAGGATCTGAAATAACAGAGATACACCAGATTCAATATCAAGCTCCTAGAAGGCAAGAAAAAGCTAGATCATGTGTTGTCAAGGGTTGCAAAGGACCGGACTTTCTACGGCAGCAAAGCAAAGCAAGGTGCAGCAGAGGGTAGCATGACAAGCGCAGCAACCAAGGTGTATAACAACAGCAAGAAGTTCATCATATGAAGTCTTCAAGTGGGTAGCACTGCATACAATCATTGTAAAGGTATCATTGTACTTAGTCATTGTAAATACATTATTGTACAAATTGTACTAGTATCTATTTGCCAAGGGTTGAAGAGGCAATGTTGGGAGGTCTAGGATCATCATTAGGTGGTTGTGTGAAAGTTGGGGTTATGGTCTAGTATATCTTCTTCTTCTACATCATTCTATATCATTGTTAAGTGGACCATTTTCCCTGGTACGGGAATCCATTCTTCTTTTATTCTTCTATAGGGTGGTAGGGTGGTGCTAGGGTGAGTTGTAGCTCATCGGGTGTTGGGGCATCCATTCAGTTGACTATTGAAGAATCTTGGGCATTGTAGCATCCATCCATTGGGAGCTGGAGAAGAAATATTTTCTAGATTCTAGGAAGTTGGAGCTTTATTTTCAATTGGAGTTGAATATTAAAGAATTATTAGAAAAGCATTAGGTGGTTTTTATCCCG